>CM014097.1:1139855-1677355 GCA_004119915.2 Collichthys lucidus
ATAAATCATTCTCTCATGATTAAAGCAAACTTAATGTCAGAGAAGAAAGTTGCTTTTAGTCAAAGATCAGCCCAATCTTCGATTCTAGCAGAATCAACTGCGTCTGAAATGATTTTCTAAAGCACAAGTCTAGAAAACCCAACAGGGAATAGAGAGAAAGTTTTCACACAGAATCTCATATAGAGGAAGACACAGTTCAAACTGAAATAAATAAAAAAACAGTTGAAGCATTTTTCTTTCCAGTCATTCAAAGTTTAGATTGCAGTGCACTGCAGACAGTGGAAAGTGAATGTACTCAGTTTTTTGAGCTTTGATGAGCTTATTTTTTCACATTTAATGTTACTTTATATTTACCTTCATTACATGAGGGTCAAATATTTTCCTTTTTTACTTCACTGTGTTCTAAATGAATGAATAGATATGAATAGATAAAATGATCATCACAGTATAAAGTCATTATTAAAGTATCTAGTAGTATTGTTATTTCTGATGCTTATGTACATTTAGACGTTACATTTACTTGAGCAGAACTCTTACTTTTGTACATAGAAATTATTTATTCGCTTTCTTGCTTAAGTTTGATGAGCAGATTGATGCAACTCTCACGTCTCTATGCTAAATATGAAACTACGACCAGCGGGCAGTTTGCTTAGCTTAGCACAAACACTGGACACCAGTGAGTAAGTAGTCCAGCACATAACCCGCTGAAATCAACAACTTATCATTCTTACAGATTACAACAAACCAGATAGAAAGTGTTCATTCACTAAAGTATTTTGTTACAGGCTGAGTGGAATCTTACTAACTAACACTGTGTGTGTGTTCCTAAAAATACAAGTGTGCAGGAGACAAAAACATAGATGGACAGAGAATGCACCATCTCACGTTGAGATCTGATCAAATACGACAGCTGGTCCAGTTTGTATGAATTTCCTGTCTCATATACAAAAACCTCAGCTGACAACATGCTGTGCACGGATGATTTTTAGTGACAGCTCCACTATGTACACACTCCTTCTCAATGCTCTACTGTGATGCACCGCTCTGCTGACATACACAAAGTTATGCATGACACCTCCAAAAACATACCACACATACACATGGTAATAGTGCAATCACAGCAGTGCTGACAAGAACGACATAAGTTGTGAGTCTTGTTGTTCGTATGCGTTTCACGTAAAAAATGGATCATAGCCTGGCCCTTCTTATGTAACAGCATATGCACCTCTGCTGTACTTTGGCCAGATCATTTTAACAACATGTTTTATGACTAACTGATAACCTGGCTACCTCCTGTTGCTAGGCAACAGTCATTTCACTCCTCCTCTTCTTTCACCAATGCGGCAAGAAGAGGCTGAGCCGAGCTGCTGCCTGATGATCAACCGTTCACCTACAGATAGATTGATGCCTGAATAACCCCCCCCCCCTCTTTCCACCCTGCTACACTATTAATGGTACAGTGTGCAAAGCACAGAGCTCTCATATCGACTCTGGCTCTGCAGAAATATGATTCACTTCTGAATTGTCCTTTGGTGTTCCCACCGTATCGCAGCAGCTGTACTAGTAATGACTGAGCATTAAATTTGAATCTATATTGTGGGAAGCCGAGAGCTGAACTGCTGATTGCACTGTGGGTGATACGATCTGTAATGACACATGTTATGAGGTGTGACCAGTCTGAAATGAAGACAGCACTGCTTATGTACATGTGGCAACTCAGGAGTCTGAAGAAATAAGATTGATAAAAACAAGTTCATTTTTAGATATTTAAAAATCTGTTGTTACTGTTGCCACCATGACAAAAGAACATTGGCTCAGTTTCTTGTTATAATCTGAAAAGTCTGTCTTCATTTACAAAATGATTCTGCTCTTTTTTTGTTTTAACATATTTGATCTTTTTACATCATGAAGCCTTCCTGTTAAAACAACTAATGGAAGTGTTTGGACACACTGACAGCATTGCTCTATGGATGATGACTATTAGATGCATCCTAATAACTCTGGTGATTCCCTGACTTTTTCCTATAGTCACCATCAGGTTTAAATTCATATCAACACTGTTTTTCTCTTACTGATGAAATTATAAATCTAAAGTTCTTTCTGTTACAGCCTTACCTTTTCAGGTACGATCAGTAGCATAGGGTGGCTAAGGTTAGCAAACTTTACAGAGTTGTTGTTGGATTGTAACTACCAATGCTGAGGCAGCTAGTTAGCTTAATGACACTCATCTACTTGCACTACTATCGCACCACATTGTGTGTCTCACCCCTCACACTTCCATATGAACACTTCCTATTTTGAGGACTTAAGTGCATTCACACTGTCACGTCTGTCAAAATAATGGTGCACTCATAAAAGTCAAACAGTTGAGTGTGGAATGCTGGACGCTTCCCGCCTTCAATGCTCAATGAGCTGAACTTGATGTCAGTGCTGTGAATCCCAGTTGCACATATGTCTGGGGATCACAGTGACTGTGACATTCCCATTAATCTCAGCTGTGTTTTGTGCTGAGTGCTAATAAGCTAATGTTAGCATGCTAACAAATTGCTAACACATGTCAACATTATATATATCAGTGTGTTAGCATTGTGCGCATGTTAGCTGATGTTAGCATTAAGCTTAAAGCAGTGCTGTACAGCCTTAGAGCATCTCTGTCACAACATAACAAATAACTGTGACGCTTGTTTCTTATGTATGTATATCTAACTGTATGTTTCTTTTGTGTGATTACAGGAACGTTTCTGATACAACAAGAAAAACTTGTGTTGTTAAAACTAGAAAAGTTTCTTGTAGAAGCAGACTAACTGCAGTAATAATGAAATATATGTCACTATAACATTAAAAATGTGTCAATAAAGAAACTTTTCAAATGATAACAAGGAACTCATCAAATATTTTTCAGGCTGGCAGCAATACATTGCTGTAAATAACTAACAAAGCCAGAGAGGCTTCATCTCCATGGAAACAGGCTTTACATTTACTGTACACAAAATAATACATACAACAAAAATATAATACAATGAATGTGCACTTAGTCGCTCTACTTTCATTTGCAACAGTCATACATATAATATCCACCACCACACCAAACCACCAACAGTAAAGTGGACGGGGACAACCAATAAAGAAGGTGTTGTGACAAGATGTGAACTTAAACCTATGTGAATAAACCTAAAAAAACAGAACAGATCACACAGGATGGCTCAGTGATGTCAATGTGAAAGGGAGGCTGATCAAAAATGCAGAGGAGACTCAAATCAATGACAACCACCAACTGAAATTAAAAACCACGATGCATACGAGACTGAGAGTGTGATATAAGGAGGGAGTAGGTGGTAAATGACCAGTCACCAAGCACAGGCAGGCAGGCAGGCCACCAGAGACGACAGTTATAATAATAAAAGAAGAAAACCAAAAAACGGATTAGGGTGGGAGGAGGAGGGGGTGGATGGGGATGAATAGGAAGGGAAAGGGAGGGAATAGGAAGCCTGGTGGACACTGATGTCGGGTCGTCCTTACTTCTGTTGGGAGAGTTCCAGAGCGTGGCAGAGGACTTGGACAGCCTGTTGTTAATGACAGGGTCCACCTGTCTCGGCAAGTTGACCGTGGAGGCCGAGCATCTGCCTGCACCGGAGAGAACGCAACAGACAACAACTGTTCATAAGGCCGCCAGGGTGCAGGCAGCCCCAGCTGAGGATGGATAAAAGATGGGGCTGCTGAATCCCTCGGCCTGGATCTGGCGGAGAGCAGCGACTCACCATTCTCTGTGGTCAAACTGGCTTCTCATTAACATTTAGGAGGAGATTAATCTGAATTAAGACTTGTGAGAAATGGGGAAGAAATTTAAGGAAAGTGTGGGAGGTGTTTGGTATAGTTAGAAATCGCATTTAGAGAAACTACTTTTGTCTTTTCTGCTGGAATAAATTTGCATAAAACATCACACACACACACTCTCACACACAATCTTTCATACTTTGAAGAAAGAAACTTGTCTTGACCTCAGTGTCACAGGTCCAAAAGAAGCAGCCATGTGGCGGGCTGCTTTGACACCACAAACGGGACAGTGAGGTCTGGAAAAGGAAATGATCTCACAGCTCTCTGCAAAACACTGCTCAAACTTCTAATCTAATGAAACATGTTCATGACAGCTGCCTGTGTAGCTTGTCTGTGATCACTGTTAAAATGGAGAAAATTGGTACTAAAAAACTATTTCTGCCTAAAACATTGTCATTCACTGAGAAATGATAATGGTTAACATCATAAATGATTGAGTAGGTCATCCTCCTCTGGTTCTCCACCTTTATGACAGCATCCCCTTCAGAAGCTATTTTCTTGAATTTCATCAGTTGGACGAGTGAGTCACAGTCTGCGCAGCATTGTTCAACTTGACGGCTTGAGTTACTGTGAGGATGTGATAACCCTGTCATTGTTTCCGGCCTCTGTAAGTGTCCCTGTGGTTGTGGTTCATTTGAAACTCACTTTCTCTGCGGGAGGTCTGGTTGAGTCCGCCCGCCCAGGACCACCTCTGCTGGCGGATCTCAGCCCACGTCTTCTTTGTCGACCGCTTGATAGCTGCTTCATATCTCTCCTGGAGAAGAACACAGTCAGTCCATCTTCACATATACACATTCATAATAAAGAAATAGACAGAATAGTTTGACAGTTAGTTTGAGAAAAAGGGACCAAATGTTGTGCTGGGCTGGGCCAGGCCCATTATTACTATTTCAGACTGACCAATGAACATGAAATCCGGACATAGGAGACAGATACAAAGTAATGTTAATACAACTTTTAGGGTTTGATGAGTTTAAATAGCTCCAGAAGCATGGGAACCTTTTTGGACTACAGAACGAAGGAAATCAAATAAAGTTTTTACATTTTCCACCAAAAAAAGGACAAATTGTGCCCCGGAAGATATTTTTTTCCCCCAGGACAGCTGATGAAAAAAGGCAACACTATACATGGTGCAGGTGTGTCCAGTGGAATACAAAGTCACTGTTTTCAGCTGTAGTTAGTGTTACAGCATGTAACTTTCTGTAAAACCACAAACTATTTGTTTGAGTATAGGTGAAACTAACGAGAACACGTTAAACAATTAACTTAAAAGGCGATGGTGGGTCGACTGCTTCCAGTCTTTATGCTAAGCTAGGCTAACCTGCTGTAACTGCTGTAACTAATAATTAGCATACAGAAAGGAGAGTGGTAGTGATCTTCTCATCCTACCTCTCGACAGAAAAGAATACAATGCTGAAATGTAACACTGCAGTTAAAGGGGAAAATAAGTGCTCAGCAGAAGAGCCCACTACTCATAGGCATGTGACATTTCATTTCCAGAAGTCCCAAGCCAAAAATGTTGGAAACCACTGTTGTGATCAATAACTATGAACTCAGATAAGACCCGAAGAAGCTACACTTCACCACTGGAAAATTGGATGTACTGTATGCTGGTAGTTGGCATCATAACTGATATTCAAGAGGGAACCAAATCCATGTTACACAGGCAATTTTCCAGTGGTCAAAAATTGTTCTCAGCATTAGACCTATAAACACTGGCATACAGTTGATTTTTCCACCCTGACAATCAATCAACAGTAAATAAATTGGAGAGTGAGAGTCAGTTCTACTGTATAAAGATAATAAAGAGAAAGAAAAGAGAAGAGAAGAAGAAAAGAAGAAATCAGTCTGTGTTACTGAATATTTGCTCACAAACACCATACCATCAGTTACCACCACATTAGCTCAGTGTCAATAATTAGAAACAAGATTTAAAATTGCATCAAAGGGTTAAACTATAATTTATTGATTACAGATTCCATGCCTGGGAGCTTTCCAGTTGTTCGACTTGGTTAAACAAAAAAACTTTTCCCACCTTGTTCTTTTCTAGTTTCTGTCTCTGGTTCTCCTCCAGCAGAGCTCTGCGTTTCTCAGCCTTCAGCCTCTGCTCCTCCAGCTTCCTCCTGCGGTCCTCCAGCTGGCTCTCTCTCAGACGTCGGGCCTTCTCCTCTTTTTCCAGCCACTGGGCCTTCTTGGCCGCTGTCAGAGAGAGGCGTTCAAGTTTCTCGTTTGTCTGATTTGAGGCCTATTCTTTCAATGTTGTGTTCCTCTGTTAGGTTAACAACATTATCTTAATAACAGTAATAATGAAGCTTTTTAATGTGGCACCTTTTGTAAATAATGTTTAGACAGTGTTAGTGTCAGCCAACAATACTAGAGCAATACTAATACAATACTAAAGCATAGACAAACTACTGATGTGTGCATGGCTGCTAAAACATCCGAGATACAAGGATGATGAGTGCGCACACACACACACACACACACACACACACACACACACACACACACACACACACACACACACACACACACACACACACACACACACACACACACACACACACACACACACACACACACACCTTCTATACATGAGGACACAGGGGACATAAAGAGAATGATCCAGGCTCAAGTCTGTCGCTGTGTGAGGCTGCACTCAGTGATTTTGGCTTAATAGCTATATGCTGACAATGGCAAAGTTAGCATACTGACATTTAGGAGGTGTCCATGTTCATTTTAGTTTGCCGTGTTAGCATGCTAACATTTGCCAGTTACAGTGCCTTGAAAATGTATTCATGCCTGTGAACTTTTACATTTTGTCACCTTGCAACCACAAACTTAAATGTTTTTTATTGAGATTTTATGTGATCGATCAACACAAAGAAGCACAGAAGTGGAACATAGCTTTCAAAATTTTAGGCAAATAAAAATCCCTGCATCAATACTTTGTAGAGCCACCTTTCGCTGCAACTACAGATGCAGGTCCTTTGGTGTATGGCTCTACCAGCTTTGCACACCTAGACACTGAAATTTTTGCCCATTCTTCTTTGCAAAATAGCTCAAGCTCAGCCAGGTTGGATGGACAGCGTTTGTGTACATTAATTTTCAAGTCCTGCCACAGATGCTCAGTGGGATTTAGGTCTGGACTTTGACTGGGCCAGTCTAACACATGATATTCTTTTATCTAAACCATTCCATTGTAGCTCTGGCTTTATGTTTAGGGTCATTGTCTTGCTGGAAGATGAATCTCCTTCCCAGTCTCAAGTCTTTTGCAGCCTCCACCAGGTTTTCTTCCAGTATTGCCCTGTATTTAGCTTCATCCATCTTCCCATACTAGCTTCCCTGTCCCTGCTGAAGAAAAGCATCCCCACAGCATGATGTTGCCATCACCATGTTTCACAGTGGGGATGGTATGTCCAGGGTGATGAGCAGTGTTAGTCTGATCTGACCAAAGCGCCTTCTTCCTCATGTTTGTCGTGTCCCCTACATGGCTTGTGGCAAACTGCAAACAGGACTTCTTATGCCTTTCTTTCAACAATCGTTTTCTTCTTGCCATCTTCTATAAAGGCCAGATTTGTGGAGTGCACGACTTCTAGTTGTCCTGTGGAAAGATTCTCTCACCCGAGTTGTGGATTACTGCAGCTCCTCCAGACTGACCATGGGCCTCTCGGCTGCTTCTCTGACCAGTGCTCTCCTCGCTCGCTCTGTCAGTTAAGGTGGACAGCCATGTCTTGGTAGGTTTGCAGTTGTGCCTTACTTTTTCCATTTTGGGATGATGGACTGAACAGTGGTCCTTGAGATGTTCAAAGCTTGGGATATTTTTTTTATAACCGTGCTTTACACTTCTCCAAAACTTTATACCTGACCTGCCTGGTGAGTTCCTTGTTCTTCATGATGCTGTTGTTCACCAAACCACTGAGGCCTTTACAGAACAGCTGTATTTATACTATGAGTAAATCTCACACAGGTGGAGTCAATTTACTAATTAACTTTCGAAGGCAATTGATTGCACTGGATTGTATTTAGAGATATCAGAGTACAAGGGGCTGAATACAAATGCACACCACACATTTCAGATTTATATCTGTTTAAAATTTTGAAAACCATATATCATTTTCGTTCCCACTTCACAATTATGTCTTTTTGTTGGTCTATCATATAAAATCTCAACTAAATACATTCAAGTTTGTGATTGTAAGGTCACAAAATGTGAAAAAGTTCAATGGGTATGAATACTTTTTCAAGGCACAGTATCACTAAACACACAGCTGAAGCTAATCATAGTTTTGCAGGAATGCGATCACAAATGGAAGTATTGGACAAATTTTAATCTGACTAGATGATGATCTTGATGGAACTTAAGAGCTCATCAATGTCATTTTAATTTAGTTGGAGGACAATGAGTGTCTGAACCAAACTTCATGACATCCATCCAATAGTTGTCGAGACATTTCTTTTAAACCCGCAGACGTGAACCTCTTGTTGATGCTGGAAGAAAAATTTGGAGGAAGCCAATGTCCGAAATTATCCTCCGGGTATCATGAATCTCTGTGCAAAATGTGGTGTCAATCCATCCGTAAGCGATATTTATCCATTATATTATTGAAATTCAACAGTAATTTCATATAAATGTCTTTTGCAGGTTATTCCAAACTTTCAATCCAACAGTTTAGAATCACTTCAAAAGGTCTATCTCTACTTGTAATTCTATGCCAGCAAGCAGATGAAAGACACTGTGTTTACTACTTTATAATCCTGATAACAGTAAATAAGCAGAAGTTTCACGCTGTGTTTTACAGCAGCCTCCAGCAGATGCCAGTTTTTCTTTGCACATATGCTGCTGAGGCTCATTTCTTGGAGGAACAATCAATCTCATCATGCATATAAGCCACCTTACACAATGTAGTTTTAGCACAGCTGAGCATGAACAATGAAAAGGTCAGTATGGATGATGATGATGATGATGATGATGATGATGATGATGATGATGATGATGATGATGATGATGATGATGATGATGATGATGATGATGATGATGATGATGATGATGATGATGATGATGATGATGATGATGATGATGATGATGATGATGAAAAATATGTCGCTTGAATGCTTGACTGTGCTTTCACATTTACCATTGTACTAAATATTCAGTGCACATCTGCTGCTGCATAACAATGAGAATCATTTCACACTGTTTTCAGATGTAATTTGTTTGTTGTTTTTAGGGATAAACATACAGTACATGTCCTGTTTTGTGACCTACATACCATTATGTGTCGGCTGTTTGCATTCTCCACACAATAAAGCCCTAACATAGTACCATGTAATTAAAGATAGAAACACACTGCAGGAGACTAAACTTATCTCAATGCAGCTGAAGCTGAGTTAACCTCAGATACTGTGGATAAAAGGCAGCAGTTCACAATCTATGGCTGCAGCATGACCATATTATTGATGCTAATGAAAGTAGTAATTAAATCTAATCTGCCTGAGAGGCCCGGCCTCAGTTAATGCTAATGACTGCTCATTTTTCATGCTGTGAGAGGCGTGGGATGTCTCTGTAGAGAAACACCCCTCAAACTCTGCTCTGATTGGCTTCTTCATCCGCAGGAAGAAGGCTTGTGTTTGAACATTCGGTAAAGTCTTTGATGTCTTTGGCCTAGCACAATATTTTAATAAGACAGAAAAGTTTGATTCTGCATCCACAGAGTCAAACCATGATTAGGGATGTAACGATACACTCAACTCACGACTCGATTCGAGTCACGATTTTTTGTTCACGATACGATTTTTTCACGATTTTTTTGAAATAAAAATGAGCTACAGACAAATTCTGACAAAATAAAATTATCTTTTTATTTGTAGGAAAAAATTCTCTCTTTACAGAAACTCTCAAACTGTTTGTGTTCTTATTAGGGCTGCCAGCAAGCAGCTGATCTGACCATTACCTTTCAGCTTGAAGTATGAGCTAAATGAAAATAAAAACAATTAAGATGATAGCTCATTAACCCTTTGATGAGAGTCCACGGCCCCGGGAAACGGCGAGGTCCGGGCGCTGTAAACGCAGAGCCGGTCGCGGCTCACTGCCGCCAGCGCCGAGGAGAGGTCCCATAAGGGGATCCTCCCGCACCGTGCGGCCGAACCTCACCCGAGTTTAATCCGCCGTGCAGACTGCGCGGAAGTTGCGGAGAAGTTGCGGCGATTGGTTAAAATTGCAACACCGCCCTGAATTCACGGCGATTCACTGAAGTTGCGTTGAAGTTGCAAATCACAACATCATGAATTCCTGGAGGGTCTGTGTTATGGTATCATTTACGGTGCAGTCAGGCCTGACGCCGACTACCACTACTGCGCATGTGTGTGTGTGTGTGTGTGTGTGTGTGTGTGTGTGTGTGTGTGTGTGTGTGTGTGTGTGTGACAGAAAGACGAAAAAGAACATATCCTACTTCTCTCGCATTCGCCAAGAATCGCGATTCATTTTTTCTGTCAACCGGTGCGAGTCGTCGCGCATTTGTACCGATTTTAATCGTGTCACGATGCATCGTTACATCCCTAACCATGATTATAGGTTTGGAACATGCACGCTGGGTGGGAATGCGGAAGAACATAAAGTAAAATTACATTTAAACACAACATGAGCGGAAACATTGAAGCCAAACAGTGAAACTGCTGAGAGTTCACACGGTTCAAAGGTTTCCACTGAATGACGACATCGGTTCATGGAGGGAAGAAGAAGGAGGACGACTGTTCGAGAAATGGGAGTCCCATCACAAGTTTCATTATTCCCAAATGGGATGAGTGATGCAAACGCTGAGCATTTGAGTGAAGCCGCTTACCTTGCAGCTGAGTTTGCTGTTCTGAAAGCCATGCAAGGAGAAACAATAAGAGACATCAACAACTGTCAATCAAGTCAGAGCAGAGTGACAGAGGGAGGAAGTGACACAGGAGGTCAGTTAATACGACATAAAGAGTATAGAATAAAACAGAATAGAATAGAATAGAATAGAATAGAATAGAATAAGTTCATGCATTAGGTTATTCATAGTCATGCATCACCAGCAGGGAAATACACTTTGTAAAAAACAGAATGATGTACTGATACTTTCATACCAATATATCTGGCTCTCTCCTCTCTCCGCTCTTTGGCAAGTTTCTGTCGTTGCTCTGAGCTCATTGAATCTGTGGAGAAAAAGAAAAAAAATCACCTTTTAACC
The DNA here is from genome assembly GCA_004119915.2 of Collichthys lucidus. NCBI lineage: Eukaryota > Metazoa > Chordata > Actinopteri > Sciaenidae > Collichthys > Collichthys lucidus. The sequence goes on from CM014097.1 coordinate 1,150,910, forward strand.
TTTGTACCCTAAATTTTTTTACTGGCACATTTACCACTTTGGTCAAAAGTCTCCACTGTGTTTGATGCCATAAAAAAGGCATATTTGACATTTTTTCCCATTTTTTGCATGAACCTTCTAATCCACTTCTCCTCTATTGATCCAAACCATTGATTTAATTAATTTCAAACTTATAACCCCTTCAATGTCAGAAAATAGAGTCCCTGGTACAGGATTGGGTTTGGAATTCAAAAATATGTGAAAAATAATTAACTTTACCAATTTTCAAGGCTCTTGCTAAAACCACAAATTGAAAATCGGAATTGGACAAAAGTGACACAAAGGTTAATATGAAACTTCTTGACAAAGTTGCATTTTTACAAAATATTCCCTCTCCTCATAACTCTGTCTGGAGGGAATTATCAGGCCAAGATTTCAGCTTTTATGTGATTTTTAAAACTTTGTTTTAGTGACTATAAGGAGTGAGTTGTTTTTTTAGGAGAGTGGCTGGACTCTGCCAGGCAGCAGATGCATGTTGCAGGTCTAATTAACACATTTCTGACCTGTGATGGACTCACCCTGCTGTCCTGCAGTGTAGATTAGAAGGTTTGATTTTCACCTCTTTGTTCATATGCACACTCTTTATACTTGTTTTATTCCTCTCTGTCAGTTAAATGGTGTTCAGATGTCAGTATCATTGAAGTTTCCCTTTTTTGAAAAATAAAACCACCATCCCACATCCATGCAGTATTCGAGTTACGAGGAGCTCAAACAGCCAAAAGCATCTTGGAGCACAACCTCTAATGAGTTAAGGATGTATCTGATTGGGATACTTTCTAAACGCCTTCTTCTCAAGGTTTTCTAAGAAAACCTACAGCTACACAACTGAGAGGAGGCATCAGCAGACCCGGTACACACTCTGGGGGATTACATATCCCATCTGGCCTGGGAAAGTCTTGGGATCCCCCCAGGAGTATCCGGAAAAGAGGAACGTCTGGGCTATGTTGCTTAGCCTGCTGCCACCAAGCAGACACAGATGAACAGCAGATAAATGGAATTTAATTCACAGCATTAAAAATTCAACACGAATGCTTCATAATTGAAATAATGTCCCTGCTACTTTCATTAATCATAATCCTGTGTGTGTTTTTAGTGGAACTGCTTTGCAGTATAGTTCTGTGGGTTATCCGGAGTTACAGGGACACAGTGCTGTTAAATTGATAATGTATTCCACAGTTCACAGTAACATATGGTCACGTTTGTGCACAAACTAGTTCCTGTCCTCAGTCAGGGGCTGTCGGAGATCTGACTGCCTTCTATTGCAATGTGGTGCAGGCAGAGAGCTCAGAGACATATAGCAAAATGATCTGTATGGAAAGATTTTACTGGAGGTAACAGGTTATTTGACTGAACTGAGATTTTACATGTGTAAAACAGACACTTAAGACTACAGGACGTTTAATCGTCCGGTTTCATTCAGGTTTAGTTTCAGTTCAAAGCAGCTCCATGTCTCTGCACACTGATGGTGTGACTGTGATAAACATCTGCTTTTCAGCCGTTCTCATGTACAGATGTTAGATATCAAGCAGGAATCCTGCAGCACCACTTTTTCTGTCCTAAAACTGCTGAGGAGACCGAAGAGACGTACACACCAGAACCAGAAAACCAGAACCCCTGGGGTGCTCGCTGAGCACGTCTTCTATGTGCTATCTAATATACATGCTGTGCATTTTTAACCAATCACAGAGGGCCCTGTAGAACTTCAGCCCCCATCTCCATGGCAACCTGAATTTCCTTCCCTTCCTCCCCACCTTTCAGAGAGTTTCCTACACGGCTATACACTTTAGTCTGATCTGCAGACACTATGAAGTGAAAATAAATCTCATTGTCCCTCCTCCACCTCCCCCTCCACCCCACTATCAGTCTCCCTGCACACTATACACCCCCCATAACAAATGACAATTTGGCTTGTAGCCATTACCATCTGTCTGCTGAGAATGACTCAATACACATCGAGAGGACAAAAAGTGTTTGACGTGTGTGATGTGTCATTTTGATTTTGAAAATTGTCAGAAATGAGACGTGGAGGAGAAAAAACGAACGTTAATGATGCAGTAGGGTTTGTTTAGAAGGAACACAGTCATATGGCCAGCAGCAGCCGGAGAAAATGCTGACTCATGCATTTTACACTTTATTATCATTAAACAGAGAGTACTGTGAAAACGCAGCACATTACATTTGCTTCTGTTTCCAATTTCAACAGTGTGAAAAAATGTAACAACTTGCTGCTGTTCATTATTATTACACAAGATTATGACCTTGCATTGTGTCTGCTTCAGAGAAGCAGCTCCATTACTTTTCTACATATCTGACCACAGCACAGAAATATAGCACACTTGTGCAAACATTGCACACCACAGCAGCCCCTCTCCTCATTATCGTTTATATATGTCCAGAAATAGTTTCATAATTTTATCAGCAAAACTATCTCTGAAAAAGAGCACTGACTAAGTCACAGACACAAATTTTAATATAATGGGAGATTTCCCCAGAGTGGCTGACACTCCATGCTAACACAGCCCCTCACATGCAAAAAGCACAAGTTACTGAGCTAATTCAAAGGAAGTCAATGAAAAAATGGTTTTCGTAGTTTGGTGTGAGATCTGGACTGGCCTGCACAGAGCCCCGACCTGAACACCAGCCAGCACCTTCAGGATGAACTGGAACAGTGACTGAGTGAGGCTTTATCTCCCAACAACAGTGGCTGACATTATTAATGCTCTGCTGGCCAAACTAGAGCGAATCCCTGCAACTACCTTCTGAAGGTTTGTGGAAAGTCCTCCCTGAAGAGTGGAGGGTTATTAATAAGTTCAACATATAAGTGTAAAGGTTGGATATCTAATAGAAGTCATCTAACTCGGACTTAATGTTTCACTGCCTAAACCGTTTAAAGTTAGACCACTGTGATTTATTTCTATGTTTCCATTTTGGACTTTGTATGCTAACAAAGGTTGCCTCTTGTGCTTTTAATAGATATATAATAACAGAAACATTTAGAACTCCACCTTTCTTGGGCTGAGGGCTGCTGCCCGGGGTGGATGGCCTCATTTCTGTCTTGGAGGAGGCATCTGTCTGGGTGGGGGTCTCTGTTTGGGGGCTGGAGTCTGTTTTAGGAGAGAGGTCTGTGATGGCTGAGTCATCTGAAGTCAGAGGGTCCTTCCCCAAACACTTGTACCCATTCTGGATGGACGGAGACTCTGTCTGTAGGGGCAGAGCTGGAAGACAGAACATGAACATCATGAACATCAACACAGAATCATCCTGATCATCTATACACATTGTTATTTTGTGCTGACACTGATGCTTTTCTAATATGTGGCATCTTCCTGTCACCATTATGTGACGCCTTCTACGTCCTCTGCTGACACACCTTCAGCAGAAACCTGGAAATCCCTTTGTGAGTTCATTAACACAACACTCTCACCTCATTAAATCACTGACACCTTTCACACACACTTCACATACATCAGGCAATCTGCTACACACCCCCCTCCATCCCTGAGGGGTTGAAGCTGCAGAGGAAAGGCCTCCTGCCAACAGTGTTAAACACACGCGGCAGTGTGAGAAGTGTTCTTTTAAATCATGCAGCTGAAGCATTGACAGTAAAAGTCAAAGAGTGAGGATGCACATTGATTTACCCTGTATGGGAAGAGTAAAAGACGAGATAGTTGTGTTAGTTCCTTAAAATGTAATCATGGGGATAATTAATGATAATTGGCTTAATTAGCCCCATAGAGCCACTTAAACTGCCCTATAAATCCCTTGACTTGCTTGTGGTTCTTCAGGCTGAACAAAAAGTTTCATAATTAAATTATTATTATTATTATTAAATTATTTCTTTGTTGAATGATTGTAAATCGAGTGTATTCTGGGATTTGGTTCACAGGGCAGACAAAACCAAACAAGCTGTCAGAAGATGAACACTTTCATAGACAGCTAACAGCTAAATGAGCACTAGAATGTAATTACGTCTTCAATCGAGTGATGTAATGTTTGATGCAGCATGAAGCCTCTGGAAGTCTGTGTGAAAACTGACATGAGCACCAACCACGGCGCCACACAGATCCGGACACGAGGCCAGACTTCCTGACCTCTGACCCTGATGGAGGGTGACAAACAAACACATCCTGTTTGAATTCCTGCTCTGACTTTGTTTTCACACACTGAGTGCTGCTGCTCAGCTGCTTCCCGTCTTCTCCTTCCTTTATTCCTCTCTGGTTGCCACATTGAAGAAATCGGTGACGAACCGAGCAGAGCTGCAATGACGCAGCAGGGAGGGGGAGAAGAAGGAACAATGTTCAAACAGGATGACACTGCTTCTACCTGATGTTGAAAAGAGAATTAGGATTTGTCAGTGCTCCTTCAGACTCTGGGAAGATTACTTGTTCAGCAGGTGTGGCTGACATTCTGAATTTGATCAGTTTACCAACCTAACATGGCAAATGAGGACTAGGATTAGAATCACTTCAGTTCCTAGAATGTAAAATGTTCCTGATAATAAAAGGAGTCAAAAAAGACATTATGAAATCATCAAATTTAAACATTCAAAAAGCAACAGTCACAAAAACATCAACTCAAACAAAGAGAAACAGGCCATGCTGTGGTTTCTTCATCGATGGGGTAGTTTTTTTTTATGGATAGTGAATTATTGAAACTTTATGATTTGCAATTATTGATTGATTTAGGAGCTGTAACCTTCATGATTTTATGGAGGCATAAATAAACCTGAACAAAAGAAAATGAAACAACCTACATGCCCAAGACTTGACATGATGATGACAGACCTCTCTGCCCTCTCACTCTGTAGAAGAACTCCTGTCAAAGAATCATCATCATTTTGGGGTTGAATAAAGATCCCTCATATGACTTGAGTTCATACGACTCTAACTAGTTATTACCATAAGCACGACATGGGTGTGTCTGTTGTGTATTCTCTTGCATCTAAACAGTACGGTGAGAGAGCAGCGATGACGTGTTGTGTTGAAACAAGACCACAAAATAAACTGAAGAAAGACAGAAGTTGTCCCTGTTACAATGAAAAGAGCAAAAAATGCTGCTTAAGACAGATAGTTCAGCAAAGACTGCACAGTTTATGTGTAGGACAAAGGAGGAACGATGACAGCAAATGTTACAAAGTGATGATACGTCAGAGTTACAGCGGCAAATATTATCATTACGTTTATAGTCTACACCAGAAGTGATGTTGATATGATATATGTTTTTAGTCATTCACACTTTCTGATTCTGATTACTTGCAAAAACTAAAATCAGACTTGAACTAAAGTATGCAGACAACAACATAATGTTTGAGTGGTGCCCCAATCCATGCAGCCTCACACAAACACATGTTTAGCATCAAGTCAACAAGTGCATCCTGTCACACGTGATCAGCCCTTTATGTGACAGGCTCCATTTAACACAAACACAAAAAAAAACACTAATTCAGCAAGATGTTCACCCCTCTCCTCCCTCCCTCCCCCTCAGATCCTCATCCTTCTGCTGCTATCTCAGGTTTCTGTGCCACTGTGACAGACTCTGGATTTATAAATAGCGTCAGCCATAAAAGGGGCTGGCTTCTGTCGAGGCACCTTGGGACGGTACGGTGACCACAAACTGCAGCATGATGTACAGCAGATTTAGTGGATAGGCAGGGGGGAAAAAACAGGGGGGGTCAGACAGGTAAGTGGGGTAGTAGGCCAACCAACCATACCATTTCAGCAGGTCTCCTTTGCACAGTTTGTATTAGAACTGGTGAAGATCTCACTGTGTTCACCGTTTAAACACACACAGCTCATCCAAGAAACCTTTTTCCATGACCCCTTACCATAATCTTTATGAACTGTTGCACTAGACTGCACTAGTTTTAGCTTGTGTGCAAAATAAACTGGCTATTGAGTGTATATGGTAAATATTTTGTCACCTTTTATATTAACACAAAATTTAGAAGAAATGGTTTAAACAGTTTACATGTCACTGTGAATGAATCTGTATATTCTGGAACATAATATTTAAAAGAATTGTAGATTTAGTTGGAGGGGAGCACTCCTCTGTCTTTGTGATGAGTGGGACATGTTGGATCTGGGTCAGGCCAACCTCAGGAATCCCTGGCATCCACATTTCCCTGTGTATGTGTTTATACAGCAAGTATGTGTGTATTGTGTGTGTCCAGGGCCTGCATGTGCTGAGAAATCAAAGAAAGAAGAGAGAAAGTGAGAAATAGCAGATGTCAAAGCAACAGGACATTATCTGATTGATTCCACGTCCACATAATGCACAAACCCCTGAAATACTCCTATTACTTCTGCAGGATGTGTTTAACTGCTTCGCACTGTCAAAGAGCACGCGTCCATGTTGGACACCGCCTCCACCTCTTCCTCTACGGACAGAAAACAGACCAGAAACACTCTTGGGCAAGTATTCACGCCCCAGGGAGAAGCAGAGGAAGAACATTCCTGGGACAGCCAGAGCACACGCCTCCAGGAAACCTAGAACCAGTGAATGTGTGACTTTTTCACCAAATAAAATCACAAAGTAAATACTCAAATTTTACAACAAAATTACACCTCAACAATGGAGAAAAGCACATTAGTCCACTGTACCAAAGTGAGGAGAGTATATTTAAGCGTGCATGATACAAAAAAGCCCACAGACAAAATGTCATCCACACATCTGCCTCTGAGGGGAGGGGAAGCCTTCAGACCTCAAGAACAAATGCTGCACAAACCTATGAACGCTGTGAGGTCACCAGACCACCAGCTGTGTTTGTGACGAGCTCCAGGTCGCAACGACCACGAACCAGTGCACAGCTACTAATCAGTGTCATAGAAGGAGAAATGTGGCCTCTCAGTGATGATGAAAGGAGAAAAACCTTCATTTGAAACCTGGCATTCAATTACAGATCACTTACTCTCAGAAATACTGTGTGTGTCAGCTGATCCGGACATCTCTCTTTGGATCACTGCATGTACACACACATCTGACTAGAAGTGAACACCAACTGTTCGCTGAGCCACGTCACTCTCACACAGGCCTTTTCCGTTCTGTTCGTAGTCATCTTTAAATGATGGATGTTTGATTGCACAGAAAGTAGAACAAGCCTCTTATTTCAACTGAAGACTAAAGACACAGGCTAAAGCTAGCCAGCGAGCAGTAGGGCCACTCTCTTAATAATATGCAGCAGTCTAATTAGAATGTTAATCAGCTGTCAGATTTATTCTGTGGGTGTTCCAGGCTATGTAACCATTAGCTAATAATGGCCCATGGTACTAGCTAGTTAGCTGGACATGCTAACAGCTGTATGTAGTTTTTAGTCAGTGTGTGTGTGTGTGTGTGTGTGTGTGTGTACTGTTACTGTTATAGTCAGTGTGTGTGTGTATGTGTGTGTGTGTGTGTGTACTGTTACTGTTATAGTCAGTGTGTGTGTGTATGTGTGTGTCAGTGTGTGTGTGTGTGTGTGTGTGTGTGTGTACTGTTACTGTTATAGTCAGTGTGTGTGTGTATGTGTGTGTCAGTGTGTGTGTGTGTGTGTGTGTGTGTGTGTGTGTACTGTTACTGATATAGTCAGTGTGTGTGTGAATGTGTGTGTCAGTGTGTGTGTGTGTGTGTGTGTGTGTGTACTGTTACTGTTATAGTCAGTGTGTGTGTGTATGTGTGTGTCAGTGTGTGTGTGTGTGTGTGTATGTGTGTGTCAGTGTGTGTGTGTGTGTGTGTGTGTGTGTGTGTACTGTTACTGTTATAGTCAGTGTGTGTGTGTATGTGTGTGTCAGTGTGTGTGTGTGTGTATGTACTGTTACTGTTATAGTCAGTGTGTGTGTGTATGTGTGTGTCAGTGTGTGTGTGTGTGTGTACTGTTACTGATATAGTCAGTGTGTTTGTGTGTATGTGTGTGTGTGTGTGTGTGTGTGTGTGTGTGTGTGTGTGTGTGTGTGTGTGTGTGTGTGTGTGTGTGTGTACTGTTACTGTTATATTCAGTGTGTGTGTCAGTGTGTGTGTGTGTGTACTGTTACTGTTATAGTCAGTGTGTGTGTCAGTGTGTGTGTGTGTGTACTGTTACTGTTATAGTCAGTGTGTGTGTCAGTGTGTGTGTGTGTGTGTGTACTGTTACTGTTATAGTCTGTGTGTGTGTCTGTGTGTGTGTGTGTGTACTGTTACTGTTATAGTCAGTGTGTGTGTGTGTGTGTGTGTGTGTACTGTTACTGTTATAGTCTGTGTGTGTGTCAGTGTGTGTGTGTGTGTACTGTTACTGTTATAGTCAGTGTGTGTGTACTGTTACTGTTATAGTCAGTGTGTGTGCGTGTACTGTTACTGTTATAGTCAGTGTGTGTGTGTGTGTGTACTGTTAATGTTATAGTCAGTGTGTGTGTGTGTGTGTACTGTTACTGTTATAGTCAGTGTGTGTGCGTGTACTGTTACTGTTATAGTCAGTGTGTGTGTGTGTGTGTACTGTTAATGTTATAGTCAGTGTGTGTGTGTACTGTTACTGTTATAGTCAGTGTGAGTGTGTGAACTGTTACTGTTATAGTCAGTGTGTGTGTGCGTGTGTGTGTACTGTTACTGCTATAGTCAGTGTGTGTGTGTGTATTTTTACTGGTATAGTCTAGTTTTACTGGTATGGTATGTGTGTGTGTGTACTGTTATAGTCAGTGTGTGTGTGTGTGTGTACTGTTACTGTTATAGTCAGTGTGTGTGTGTGTGTACTGTTACTGTTATAGTCAGTGTGTGTGTGTGTACTGTTACTGTTATAGTCAGTGTGTGTGTGTGTGTACTGTTACTGTTATAGTCAGTGTTTGTGTGTGTGTGTGTGTGTGTGTACTGTTACTGCTTGTTACGGCCGCCACTGTTTCGCCCCGGGATATATGTATGTGTGTGTGTGGTGTTCGGTGTTCGCTTTATGCAAATACAGGTCGGCGGGCGCTGGTGAGGGGTTGGATCCTGACGGCGCCGATCCCTGTTACGAGGAGACCAGGATTGGTTGCAGCGTCCTCCGCATCCTCAGCTGGTGGACCAATGCCCGAGCCCTAGAGGACATTTAAACCGCAGCAGCGGGAGCATCGTGGCGGCTTATTGTGTGTGTGGTAGTGATGAGCTCGCCTCGTTCTTTGTGGTTAAACCCGTATTTTGCAATTTATGAGGAGTTGGTAACTTTGGTTTTGGACTGGGCAGGGATTAGGTTAATGGTAGCACTGATCACACTGAGAGTATTTTTGGCTGTTAGCAACATTAGTTCAGGGGTGCTGTTTGGACGTGTGTTTTGTTATAAGGAAATTAGTGTTAGATAGTGAGGCTTTTCTTTTTTCGTTTTGGTTCTGGTTAGAAAGTAATAGGCTCTGTTGGAGTTCTCCTTTTGTTATATTTGTTTGTTCTTTTGACAGCACCCGCTCGCCCTTCGTTCCCTTTTTGCCTCTCCTCCTTTTGTAAAAAAGACCATCTGAAATTTCATTTAATAAACTATTTTTGTTAAAAACCTTTAAAAATCTGGGTTCTATGTTACTCCGTTCATACCCTTTTAATGGTCGTAACACTGCTATAGTCAGTGTGTGTGTGTGTATTTTTACTGTTATAGTCAGTGTATGTGTGTGTGTGTACTATTACTGTTATAGTCATTGTGTGTGTACTGTTACTGTTATAGTCAGTGTGTGTGTGTATGTGTGTGTGTGTGTGTACTGTTACTGTTATAGTCAGTGTGTGTGTGTACTGTTACTGTTATAGTCAGTGTGTGTGTGTACTGTTACTGCTATAGTCAGTGTGTGTGTGTACTGTTACTGTTATAGTCAGTGTGAGTGTGTGTACTGTTACTGTTATAGTCATTGTGTGTGTACTGTTACTGTTATAGTCAGTGTGTGTGTGTGTACTGTTACTGTTATAGTCATTGTGTGTGTACTGTTACTGTTATAGTCAGTGTGTGTGTGTGTCTGTTACTGTTATAGTCAGTGTGTGTGTGTGTACTGTTATTGTGTGTGTGTGTGTGTGTGTGTGTGTGTGTGTGTGTGGTGTGTACTGTTATTCTGTGTGTGTGTGTGTGTGTGTGTGTGTGTGTGTGTGTGTGTGTGTGTGTGTGTACTGTTACTGTTATAGTCAGTGTGTGTGTGTACTGTTACTGTTATAGTCAGTGTGTGTGTGTACTGTTACTGCTATAGTCAGTGTGTGTGTACTGTTACTGTTATAGTCAGTGTGAGTGTGTGTACTGTTACTGTTATAGTCATTGTGTGTGTGTGTACTGTTACTGTTATAGTCAGTGTGTGTGTGTACTGTTATTGTGTGTGTGTGTGTGTGTGTGTGTGTGTGTGTGTGTGTGTGTGTGTGTGTGTGTGTGTGTGTGTGTGTGTGTGTGTGTGTGCGTGTACTGTTACTGTTATAGTCAGTGTGTGTGTGTACTGTTACTGTTATAGTCAGTGTGTGTGTGTGTATGTGTGTGTACTGTTACTGTTATAGTCAGTGTGTGTGTGTGTGTGTGTGTGTGTGTGTGTGTGTGTGTGTGTGTGTGTGTGTGTGTGTGTGTGTGTGTGCGTGTGTGCATGTGTACTGTTACTGACTTTATTCAGTATAAATTGCTCTGGCTAACAGAAGCTAAGTGTGAATCATAAAGGTAATTGTATTTACTGCAGAAATGTCAGAAACAGTTATCTTAAAAATAATAATAATAATGAATAAATCAAAACTCCAGTAAATACATGGCTAGACATTGTTAATAGTAATTTTGGTGAACTGTCTCTTTATACAGACCAGTATGACTATTTTCTGCCTCCAACAACACTTGGACAAAACAGGACACAAATTGCTGATTTATAATCATGAATATCAGTGTAAAGGACTATTCTCACTTCATCTCGAGACCAGAGCATTGATCATTTTAGGAATCTACAAAGAAATATCATCCAGCTCTGGTTTGTTTTGCTTTACTCTCACTGGCCTTTTTTCCATCTATGAGTAGATGATGCTGATCAAAAATTGACGGTACAGCATCAAACAGCACACAGACAAAGTTAGTGACTAGCTGGTGAGCATAACGTAGCATTTAGCAGAGCCAGGTATTACTATGAGGAGCTGGTAGAGACCAAAAGCAGAGCTACAAGAGGGGGAATATTGGACTTCCATTCCTTCAAGAAAGGTTACATGGGACAGACAATGCGTGAAACAAAAGACAGATCTGCAGTAACAGTGAGGCACTGCAGCTTGTTTATTTCTCTCATAACCGCAGACCACCAGACTCCTTCACACAATGACCACTTATTGCTCAGAGCCTGCAGTACAGCAACCGTACTTCTAATTATAAGTCTCTTCTTTCTTAACCCGAGAGAGAGACCTGCACAGGAACTCAGAGTGTACGTCTGGAGCCAGATTCACATGATGTCAGTGAATGTGACTCTTAGTGTCAATATTTAGTCCTGAGTTTTCTAATGCAAACATAAGTGTCTATTAAGTCTATAGTGTGTGGAGACCACAGCTGCCCCACCGCACTCACTCTTGTTTTGGACTCATAAGTAAAGTAGGGCATAACTGTGTCTGGCTGACTAATGTTGACCTGGCAGCATGGTGAGGTGTGATGACAGACCAAGTTTAATCTGAGCTGAGGGCTGCTTTTAGTGCTGTGCATTCAGCCTGCTCACAGTAGGTGTGCTGTGACAGCTTGGGAAAAGTTTAGATTCTCAGATCCACTGAGGATAAATTATTTTCTTCAGCTTTGTAATCTGATTACATTTACATATGGAGTTATTTATGGCAATAAAAGGTATAAAGATGAGAATTCAATGCCTCGCTTCATGGAGCACTAAACAATGATCAAATATATCAAATCTGACAAACAAGAATGCAATGTCAACTCAAAGAGCTCTTGAACATCATACTCTTTATCTGTGAGGACACAGTGAGCGTGTAGCAGGTCACCACAGCTCATGTGTTTGGAATGGAAGAAGCAGACTGCAGAGGTAATCAATGGACTGAGACGCTGCATTCTAACTGCTCGTCTTCTGTTCACACAAAAACACATGGAGCAAACATCTGACACACCACATGACGTCACCCTCACACAACTGATCGCGTGATTTTTATAAATTATTATTGTGACTTCTGTTGTCCTGTCTTTGAAATCAAATGCAGTCACACAATCTGTACACACTCTAATATTAGAGCCTGTAAGTCCTGTGACCGAGCAGTTGTGTGGTGAATGACACGTCTGTGTGTGTGTGCATACACACACTTTAATGCCACAGGATGGGGGGACGCATCTGTTAGTAATTCCCCTGAGGTTTCAGTAACACTCACAACAAAAACATCCAGTACACACTGCAAGGCAGCATGGGTAATGGGGCTAAGAAACAAACAGAAACAGCTGAAGGTCTGAGAACACAGTCCTGCTGTCACAGGTCAACGTCTGGAGACATTCTACTTAACATTAAAGAGGAATTCAGCTGCATTAATATTGTTAAATGAAACTTTAATGAGCAGCCAACACCAAAGAGAGCTGCAGCATGAAAAGAGAGAGTGGCTTTGTGTTCTGTGTGTTGGCTCGTACATCCCTGAGGACACAGCTCATCCTGCAGACCAGACCCTTCACATCACACTGCACGGTTAGCATTAGCAGCTATTCTGTCTGCTGTTCTATCAATAAGACGGCAGAACCTCCTCCACATCAACTTTGAGGAGTCACAGATGTGTAGGTGTTGCTACAATGACTTGAATTTATAAAATGCGACATGATACTTCCTTTTCTGACTAAACTCTGCCTTACACTGTTCCCTAACAAGATTATGCTGCCAACAGGATTATTAATATCAACGTCACATTCAGATTCTACGAAGGGTAACGTGACTAATGTGTGCTGAAACTGTCAGAATACATCGTCCCTGTGATTCTTGGTGCTCTGCAGCAGAGTGGAGCATTTCCTCTCCTTTCCTGTGCGAGTGGTTAGTGTCACGACTGTGATTTATAGCATGGTCACAGGGCTTGCTGACGTGGACTGGAGAGAGAGAGAGAGAGAGAGAGAGAGAGAGAGAGAGAGAGAGAGAGAGAGAGAGAGAGAGAGAGAGAGAGAGAGAGAGAGAGAGAGACAGAGAGAGAGAGACAGAGAGAGAGAGAGAGGAGCCGGCTCTGGTCTGATCCGTCTCCTCCTCCTTCCTTCTACTATGGATCCACAACAACCGAGCTAAACCTCCACACTCCGCGTCTGCTTTCTCAGAGTCATTCTAGCCGATCCCGTCCACACCCAGCCCTCCCAGCAGCACTCTCTGCACTCCCACCCGCATGAACAGGCATTCAAGCCCAGAGGCTGCAAACGAGGAACAATTGGCAGAGCTGTGAGAACTTGAGCTCCGTCTGACTGCAAGAGCTGAGAGAAGCTTTGTGTTGTTCGCTCCCAGCTTTAGATTTTCACTCCAATGCTAACAGTATTAAAAAGTCTGTTCATAAAAAGTAGGATTACTTTAATTTACAATCAGCTGATTAAGACAACTGTTGTTATAATGCATCGTTTGCTAGCACATACAGCTTACTTTAAAAACAGTGAGCACTCAACATGATGAATTATTGAAACAATGATTTAAAAAAGCAAACAGAATTTTATCTCAGGTTATGACTTATTTTATCAGCAGATGTACTTGTCTGTGATTCTATTTAATTTACTGCCGGGAAACCCCACACCAAGGTTACTTCTTTTTTCTGAGTTTAATGGTGAAGGATGACTTATGATAGTGGCAAATCAAAAGCCGCTGGAAGAAGGTTTCTAGGCCATAATCTACATTTCCAGGCTGGCTGTGATGTTGAACGTGTGCCAAGAACATAACGTCAGCATGACTGGAAAGCTCGCCGAGCCAAAGGGAGTCCAACTCTCATGATTACTTCCACAGAGGAGCATTTCACTCCACAGTGAGACTCTGACTGCAGGCCCACAAGGCTGGAAAAAGTTGGTCCAGTGACAGTGGAGGAATGGAGAAAGGAGAAGCTTCCACCTGAATGTAACTTTCACAATATAATCTCCTTTGACATGAAGCGCTGAGGTCTTCTCTTTGCATCACACAAAAGGTGAATTGTTTCAGCGATGGTGCCACTCCTATTGTGAGCTGAACACAGGAAGGCTTTGAACGTGCCATGTCTTGGAGAGGCTTGGTTTGACTCCAGCAGTCAGCCCAAAAAGTAAGAAAGGAAGCTGCTGGCTGTGTTTCCTCAAAGAAAAACACAGCACACAGAATAAAGAGTGATTAATGTGGCTAAGGGATGACAGCAGAGATGACGAGAGAGGGGTTAAATGTGAGCATTTGTGTACGTGTGTGTGGGGGTGTGTTAGGGATTTGGATGGTCTACATGCATTAAAGCGAAAGCAAAGAGCTGTACACATCATTCATCGCCTCTCAGCTCTGCACACTGCAAAAAACAAACCAACTCTGGTTCTTTCTTCTCTTTTCTGAACAGAAGAAACAAATGTTTCTGTTTATCTAACGCCCCTGCCTTTCTCAGTGTCTAGCATTCCTGTTAACGTCACATGTTGAACAGCCCTGCTGCCTGCTGGAGCTCTCTGCAGAACAGAACCAAAACACACACTGTGTTTTCATCTTAGAGTGCCTATTATGGGAGAATTCATTCAAAGTGCTGAGAATTTCAATAAATGACTCGTGTCTCAGGGTGAAGCTCCAAACACACCTCACACACACGCGTGCGCACATACACACACAATTTAAAGGAAAAACAAAACAAAAAAAGATCTTCTTCATGATAGTAACCATGGCAAATATATCGTCATCAACCCCTGAATACAGATTTCAGTGTGAGCCTCAGCACTTCTTTCTTGTACACACTCCCACACATGCAGCGAGCACCACGACAGTCCGCCTCTGCGGTGAGAAAAAGCTGCAGCAAACGTTTCTCTCCAGCCGACACGCTCGACATCTTGTGGAGTAGAAACAAGATAACAAGAAAACAAGTCTCATGACTTTTGTATCTCATAACACAAAAGTCATGAGATAAAGCAAACATCATTGGAATTACTGCATAAGCTCAGAGCAGCTGAGCAGTGTGACATACAGATGTTAAAACTCTGCATCTGCGCTGAAGTGCTCTTGCGCAGGACACTGGAGCCAGCTGCAGAGGACAACAGCAGAGGAGGACAGCAGCAGCAGAGGAGGACAACAGCAGAGGATTCTGTTGAATGTCACCGCAAGCTGAGCTGAGCCGAGCTGTGTGTCTTCAGCTGCCTCACTGTATATGTGGGCCATTTTTCACTGACGTGTTTAGTAATGGAGACCACAGCTCAGTGCTGCCCGCTCAGTCCACAGCCTCTGCTGCTGTCTGGACCCGCCTGCTGGAGCCGCGCGCGCGCGCGCACACACACACGCACGCACGCACGCACGCACGCACGCACACACACACACACACACACACACACACACACACACACACACACACACACACATACATACATACACACACACACACACACACACGGGTGATCGGGGCGGACAAACATGTTTCTGTGATAAAAGCAGCTGATGGAAAACACACTCAGCACTCCTGAACTATTTTCTCTGTTCACTGTGACATACTCACATTTGTCTGTTAGTGTGAGCTTCTCCTCCAGATGATAGCCCAGCTCTGTATAATCCATTGTTTGCATTCAGGCGGTACACAATCCCGTCGCTGTCATTCCTCAGAGTCGCACAAGCACAGGAGATGAACTCCCGGTACAGCTCGCCCAAACACGCCCTGAGTAAATCCAACCGGAGGAAGAAGAAGAAGTGAGCAGAGCAGAGTGTGTGAAGGAGAGAGGAGAGGAGAGGAGGTCAGCTGACACTTTCAAATGTTCTGTTCAAACCAGACTCGGTTCGGTCTGGTCCAGCTGCTCCAAAGTGGAAAATCCACAGTGTGGGAATAAAAAAGCGTCAGTGAATCGCAGGACCAGAGTCAAGTTAGGGAAAGTGGAAAAACTACTTCCGGTCTTCATTTTCAGAATAAAACAAATGCACCATTTCGTGCTTTTGGACAAAAGCAGAACTCCAGGTTCACTTGACTTTTCCACAGCTTTGAACTGAACCTTTCTCAGAGCCTGCTCAGTTAGTTAATCATCACGTGGCGTTGAAGGCTGTACTATCTCCATGACAACTGAGACGAAGTGATGCTGTGACAGCTCCAGAGAAACTTCTTTTTCCCATGCTCCTGTCAAGGTCACGATTTCACCCTGGCACTTTGCTGTAAGTCGGCAATATACTTTGTATACAGTAGCATATGTAATAATATGAATATATCTCTACACACCACACAGAGAAACAACGTTAAAATGCATTCAACAGTGTCAGAAATAAATAAATACATACACGAATACATAATTAAAAGGACGCTACAGTATATGGTATGAAGCATAAATCCTGCTCAGTCTGCAGGGTGGTAGCTCAGTCTGCAGGGATGTGGTTTGGAGTTCAGGTCACATGGATGGAACATATTAGAGTATTATCAGAGTATTAGTAATAATTTAGTATTACTTATATATTGTCCCAAATGTTCTTTGATTGAAACTTATACTACTGTAATTATAATTTTTATAAATAATTAATAAATCGTTTTAGAAGATTCATATTCACTGTTCAGATATTTAAGCCCGCCTCGACTCCATTTTGAAAGTGTTACATTTTATTCTGAAGGCAACATTACTCATATCCGGTTGTGGTCTCATCTCGCTGTGCTAAACTTGACTCCGCTGATCCCAGTGAAAACCCGCATGTCGGCGAGCAGGACTGTACCAACTGTCTGAGAGGGGAGAGGTCGTCTTCCCGTCAAACACCGGGCTGAATAATCTGTCAGAAACGTCTTTAAAAAATAACAGCAACACACGTAACTCGCCTTACGACCTCTGTTTGCTGTCAGCAGCCTTTGCAGACACAGACAGTGTGAGTATGTGTGCTCCGTGAATGGTTTGAGTCATCAGATGATTTCCAGCAGGTAGCTGAAATCTGCTCTGCTGGCCGGACGCACACATAGACACACAGACACACACAGACACACACACACACAGGGGACTTTACGTCACAGCTTTAAACGAATAATTACAGCAGTCCTTCTCCAAGAAATCTGCTATGTGATCAAAAGAAAAGTTAGAAAGATCAAAGTAATGTGTATGTGACAGCACGGCAATATTCAACTCATTTCGTTAAAACACAAGTAGCATTGAAGGAACATGAACAATGGAAATGACAAGTATTGAAAAAGGGAGTGTCATTCATCAAGAGCTATTTTATAAATACTCTAACGAGAATCACATTATCTCAGCTTCTTTAGTCATTAAATCAAAAATTCAGATGAATTATAGATTGGGTCATCTTTCATCAGTGTTTGAATCTGTATGACACAAAGCCAATGCCAAAATATGTATATGAAATATATTTTATATATTATATTATAACTCTGTGCAGCAGGACGGATGATTGAACATGATGTTAGATCTACACTAAATGCTAAAGGAACAGGAGCGTTACCAGAGAAATAAAATATGCATGACCCACTTATCTCTGTCAAGACATTAAAGATTTCATAGAGACTTCTCCACGTCCAGAACATTCCATTTTTTCATATAGCTGAGCCTTAAAACTTAAAAAAAAATTTAGAACCAAAACTTCAGCTGACTTAAGCTCAGCAGATAATGTCTTCTTCTTTTTCAGGTATTTCTATAAATATTAACATGGAGGCTGAAGCTAACCTGTGATGTGCAGAAACACATACTATCAATCTGCTGGCCACATAAAAGAAGAGGACCAGCTGCTCCATCAGGGCTAATGTAGATGAATCTGAGCTGCTGGTGCCTGTTGTTGAGTCTGGAGTCTGGTAAAAAAGGGTCAGGACAGGAAATGTAATGCAGTGGGAGGGAAAAGGCAGGTGGCTCTCAGTAAACCTTGAGCATCTTGTTCATCTGCATCAGAACCTTCACCTGGTGGAATGGATGATAGATGGATGACAGAGTATTTGTTGCTCTGTGTCCATGTCTGCTGTTACATACATATCTTGAGCTGCAAAGTATGAGGTGCTTGATGACACTAATAACACAGTAAACTTGTTTTTATGTTATTATTTAAGGATATAAGCACAAAATGAAATATATCACCTGATTTATCAAAGCACATCCTGATCAATGGGCTCTTTGTTGCACTGGTGATGGTGTTCGGACGGAGATGGCAGTGAAATGATAAACAGACTTCAGCTGAACCTTTAAATCCCCCAGGGGTCTCATCTTCCACCCCCTGCGTGACATTGACAGAGACAGTCCATGAGAACACGGAAAATAACAAGACTACAGCCACCCTAGCTGCTGTGGACTAAATGTTCACATGCTGATGTTACCAGATGTTTACCACGCTCTCCAGCTTTGTTCTGACAATTGATTATGAGCAGTATATGTATGTGGGGACAAAACTCCATTTACTATTTTTTACAATTTTCACTCATGCATAATCAGCTCGATTCAACCTCTGGGGACCACGACCGCAATTTATTTCAGTCTGACTGACCTACACTGACATCCTTAAAGCCACGCCGCAAGCAGTGCTGATCTGTTTGCATGTCTCCTCAAACTTTATACTACAGCAGTTTCAATGAGACTTCCTTTGAGGGAGTGCATGCCCATACTCACCTGCACCTGACGGAGACATGGGGAGGTTTAGAGCGTCCCATAAACCTGTACCCCATACAGCATGGAGTTAATTGCCCCTCCTACACACTACCACAAAAACACAATGCACTACAAAAAGACTTATTACAAAACGCAGTTACACTCGGTGGGTGTGGTGACACATTTCTGTCTGCAGGGGTTATAAAATGCTGTTTTCTGTAAAAACAAACAAACAAACAAAGTACACAATGGTTTGGTTTTACAGCGCAAGTACACATATTTGGAGAGCACGCTGCTGAAGTCACAGTCTGAATATAACCACAGCTGCTACAGTGTGGGAGTCAAGAATGTCTGCAGTTGGTGTGGTTATGGAGAGCAGAGCTGGGGAAAAAATCTCCAACTGATTTCCTTGCAAGCAGATGACACTGTGGTTTGAACTGGATCGCATCCTTTGTGTGTGCAGATGGAAACAAACAGGAGGTATAAATAATAACTCTTTGGCACCATGTTGTTTCATTCTGTCAGTTCCTGAGCAGAGACCTCTCCTTGACATCACAGCTGCACAGCTAGTGAACCAAGTCAATGTTTGAAACAGCACCAGAGTGAAAATTAGTCTTAAAGGTCGAGTCTGTAACACAGAGGAGAGTTCATTGTCAGAAATGGAATATAATATTTATAAGAATGTTTTAATTAGTGTTTAATCATCTGAAAATAAGAATGATTACAGTTCTGTTACCTTAGTGTGAATGAGTCTTTTAGAACTAACAAGGGAGCAGATCGTCCTCCACACAGTCAGCATGTTTTACAGTAGTCCCAAAAAGGACAAAGAAGTAGATATGTAGATAGAGCCTGTCACAGCCACTGTAGGCTCTCCTACATGCTTGGAAGGTACGGGTAAAGTGAGGGCTATTCAGCTTGTTTCAACCTGCAACCTCACTAGATGGACCTTTAAAATGGTAAACAAGACAGCTGTCTTGCCTGCTGCAGTGAAAATGACAATAAGTGTGCTGAGAATGAACCTAAATAGTACAAATGTGGGCTGGACAGTTAAACA
The DNA here is from genome assembly GCA_004119915.2 of Collichthys lucidus. Classification (NCBI taxonomy): domain Eukaryota; kingdom Metazoa; phylum Chordata; class Actinopteri; family Sciaenidae; genus Collichthys; species Collichthys lucidus. The sequence continues at coordinate 1,170,583 of CM014097.1, forward strand.
TTAAGGCAAAACTCACTTTAAAACTATAAAACAAAGGAATGCTGCAGATGTGAGTGATCATTCTCTGTAGGTTCATCTATAAGGAATCTTTCATCATTGTAAGTATATTGAGTATAGCTGCTTAAATATCAGAGCGGGATCAATATTCTCTTCTTCTTCTAACTCTACAGAACAGCCAACAATATATGATCTGATAAAGGGAGTGACTGATGTGTCCACTTGTCCATCCCTGCCTCATACTCAGTCAGTCACATTGCTTGCATATAGAGTCACACTCCACCCCTTTGTCTACCCTCTAGCAGTTGGCACAGTGGTGTCATCTCAAGCTCTCAGCTGTTAGTGTGGCGTACCACTGACTGGACCAGCAGCTGTCTGGGACTGCAGCAACACTTTACTGCTATATTTCATCTCAAGCTTGAAGCATCAGGAAACTGGGGTGTGGACAAAACATATGGCTATACATCAACTCAAAGGATAAATACTGAATATGATTCATCTTCCAAAAAATGTCAGTGGTCATTAGCCTACTTAAACATAGAAATGTAAACTAAATGGTTGCAAACATTTATTCCTTTCTGTCAACACAAATAATCACAGTTCATGTGTGTGAAAAATGTCCATATCTGCAGCACAGTTTTACTTGAAAGCTTCAGACAGGAATCCAGACTCTGGAGTCGTTGTAAAAGAAGGACTGCTTTGATGGAATGTGTGGATCATAGAAACCTGAAAAGAGGGACAGAAAGTTGAATGTTTTTAAAAGGTTGGAACACTTTGATCCTTGTAATCATATGAGCAACTGAAAAACTCAAATTAATACTAAATATGCCATTGTTAAAGCTAACAGTTCACTGAGCAACTCTCAATGTGCAGGTCTACTGTCTACCTATAGGCAGAGGAAATGATGTCAGACACATAGACAAGCTCCCATTGAAAATAAACCATAAACTGACTGCATGCTTTCAGCTCTAATAGGACAGAGGAGTTCCTCTTCTCTTCTGCTTCAGACAATAAGACAGATGATTGTTTAGCAGCTTCAGTCTTTACTGAAATCCCAAAAGTCAGGGTGACAGAATTAAGCCAATCTGCTTCAAACTAACTATTCTGGTGTCAGTGATCAGAACCTAGAAGGGAGTTTTCTCCAGCCTTCCCTAACTTCATCATCATCATTATTATTATTATAATAATTATTATTATTATTACACATGGACACACACATTCAGAGTCTGAGGTCAGGAGCAACTTGGGGTTAAGTATCTTGCTCCAGGAGTTGAATGAGTGAACTGAGCCAGCAACCCTCTGATTACTAGACGACCCACTCTACAGTCTGAGCCACAGACACATGTTGGATTTTGGATAGCCATATTACAACATGTCACATTTAGTTATGAATAAACACGATAAGCTAGTTTCACTCAGAAGGGTCAAGGCCACTATGTAGATTGGGGGCTACAGGATTAAAACTAAAATCCTAGACAGCTTCCAGGACTTATTTTATGATGAAATGTTTTTACACATCTACATTTCTTTAATAATAATAATAATCTGATCTAATTTATATAAACATAAATCAGCAATAATCTACATTTACCACTCAGTTTTAACAGCTCTAAGAGTATATACGCACATTTAATCGAATATTTATTTATTTAAAGAAGTATAAATTAGCATGTGACACCACGTTAATGTAACTATTCTAAAAAAAATGTATGAAATTATCAGTCTAGAAAGGATAGACACTAAAAATAATGATTTGTTTTTTATTACCTGGACCTGGGTTCTTAGCATGCTTTAAGTTTTGGGATGTTCTTTCAGTTTTGGATGCAAATGCAGCGGTGGGCATGGGGCGCTTAGATGGGCCGTTTGAACTCCCTATGTTGTATTGCCCAGGGCCTGGCAAAGGAGGGTCCTTGGGAACAATCAGAGGAGGTGCTGATATTGCCAGATAATATCTCCTCCTTGAAACACAGTTAAAAGAATTTACATTTTTTAATTATCAAAAAGAAGCAAGTGTGGAACACAAATCCAGAGCCATAGAAATGGAGTGTTCACTCACGGCAGGATGGTCCTCTTTACCAGAGCAGGGGTGTGATGGGGACTGTAAGCCCCTGGGCCCGGGAAACGGTTGTCCACTGGGGGAGGGATTCTCTGAGTTTTTGATTTGAACGGGGACAAGACTGCCAGACTCTGATGGATAATGTTGTCATTCACGTCATAGTGGCCTTTAACAAATTCATGACATCAAATTAAAAATAAGATAAATACAATTAAGAATAGGAAATGAAATGGAAGACGGATCACATGCATGACTGTCCAAATGTAGGAACAAAGGTAATTACATGGTGATGGCACATTTTTCTTTGAGCAACAGGTGTCACGTCCAGTTTTTGACAGGAAAGCTGATGTACCAACCACTAAGGTGAATCTCTCTCTACTAGGTTGACTGACCTGCCCATACAGAAGAGATAAAAAGCTACATGTTAAACACAGGACAAAAATCACAGTCTCGGTGTTTAAAAGCAGTTCATCTAAATCACATACATACGTCATATTGATTTGGGGCTGGAGTTTTGTGTTTGGGACCATCCAGCTGCACAGCCACGGGCAACCTGAACACTCTGGAGACTCCAGTGTTGAAGTCATGCTTGTCTATGAAGGAGCTCTGCAGGTTGTATGAATCTGGTCCTGGGATGTCTCTCTTTGGGTTACTGGAAGCCCTACTGGCCTATTGAAGAGGGTGATAATGGTGGTGTATTCACAGACCGTCAGCACAACCTAAAACATATCTACTTCATCTTCACGAGGTCATGTCGTGTATTTTGTCTGTGAATTTAGGGGTTTTAGTAACCAGAGAAAATGGTATTGTACAACAGAAGACTCAGAGTCTGCAGATCTACTGGCAGCTCTGTGAGGCATAACAATGCTTTGAGCTAAATGCTAACTCAGTAATGCAACATGCTCACAATAGCAGCGCTGATGTTTAGCTGGTATAATGATGTATCGGACACATTTTACCCTGATGATGGCACAGGGATCATCCTGAGGGGAACATAAATGTGTTGTGAATCTAATTTAATTCCACAGTGACATTTCATTACGAAGCACAAAGGTCAACCTGATAGTAGCACTAGAGGAAGATTCATCAGCAAGGACCTGCACAGGACTGTTTGTCCTCTTTGGTTGAGCTGCCCCTCTGGAGAGAAAAAATGTTGATTCTGTTGTGGCTGCAAAATTAAATCATCATATCCAAACTATTACTTTTGATAGATATGCCTTGTGCAGGACAATAAGATGGGGCAGCCTAAAACGTAGTGTAGCATCCAAACTTGTTGTGTGATGGGAGTAAGGTGAAGGTGCATTAACCTTCGTCTGTTGTTAGGGTCGCCACCGACCCGAACTTAGGTTTTAAATTCATAAAACTACCACAAAAATGCGTTTATTGCATCAAGGCTTTTTGACTTTGTCAGGAACCTTCATTTCAACAAAATAATATCCAAAAAAAAATTTTCACTAAATTATAAAATGCTCTGGTTGAAATTGTTACCTTTGTGGTGTTAGGGTCGGTTTTGACCCGGTTAGAAAATATGATTATAAAGCAATAATTAGAGCCAAAACTGAAATCATAAGTGCACTGTCAGACAGCCAGCTCCTCTCACAGTCATGTGAGCTTTAGTAGATTCTCATTTTGGATTTTTGTTTTCCAGTTTAGCTCCACAGAAACAAAAACAAATAAAGTCGGGCATGTCCAGATATGTAGGGTCAATTCACTCATTTCACTTGCAGAGTGCACAATTTGCAGCATGCAAAGATGAAAAGAAGATTTACAGTAAGCCAAGTTCTGGACAATATTTTTGTTAAAATGAGAGAGACGACAATGAGCAGCATAGTGATGCAGAGGAGCAGGCTTCTGAGGAGGAAGACGATGTGAAGTATAATCCAGAAGACACTGACACATCTGATGAGTCTGACGAGGAGGTCACTGGTGCTGAAGCTGATCCTGCTGAAAAATTCAAGTCCAAAAATGAAAAGATACTTTGGAGCTCAGTACCTCATAATGTACATGGCGGGGCAGCTGCTGAAAATGTCATCAAAAAGACCCCTGGAATCACAAGGTTTGCTGTGACAAGAGTCAGTGATATCAAAACATGTTTTGAGCTATTTATGCCATTGTCAAAAAAAGAGTCATAATTGCTATGACAAACCTTGAAGGGAAAAAAGTCCATGGCAACGTGTGCAATGTGGAAAGACATGGATGAGGAATGCCTGGATGCTTATATTGGTGTTCTTCTTCTTGCTGGAGTGTACAGATCCTGCAATGAGGCCACTGATAGTCTCTGGGATGCATTGACAGGCAGAAATATTTTCCGGGCAACAATGTCACTTCAGACCTTTCAAATGATAACACGAGTCAGAGGTGACAGTGGATAAACGTCTTCTCCCTTTCCGAGGAAAATGCCCCTTCCGGCAATACATACCCAGTAAGCCAGGGAAGTATGGCATAAAAATCTGGGCAGCCTGCGATGCCAAAAAGAGCTTTTCCTGGAACCTACAGATTTACACAGGCAAAGCTGCGAGTGGCATCCCTGAGAAGAACCAAGGAAAACGTGTGGTCCTTGATATGACTACTGGCCTGCAGGGTCACAATATCACTTGTATCACTCAGTTCTATTGCTGAAAAAATACTTTTTTACATTTCCTTGAAGTAAATGTATATGGGTCGAAATTGACCCGTAACACCATAGATTGACCGTAGATTGACTGTTTTGGTTGTTTTTGTGAAATTGTGAAATTTCAAGCATTTTCAAGCACTTCACAAAAAATTCAAGCGTTTTCACAACCTTGAAAACACTGAATTGAAATTCAAGAATTTTCAAGGAATTCAAGCACCCGTGGGAACCCTGTAGTATTGAACTTCAAGACGCAAAACAGTTGCAAGCCTTTGATTAGAGTCATGTAAAGCTTTTGATGGAATAGTTAGGTCCTAGAGATGTGATGACAACAGCTGCACAGAGGGGGCCCAATTTGATTTTTTTGTCATGGGGTCCAAAATTCCTGGCGGCGCCCCTGGTGAGAGGATTCATCCTCTGTGGACCATGAGTGTCTAGACAAAATGTCATGGCAAGTTGAGGTATTTCAGTCTGAACTGAAATCAGTGTAGATGACTCTGGGACAAGACCTTGCCCATGTTGCTCCTGAAGTCTGTGCCATCAGTGTGTGCATGTTGTGTGAATGTGTATAAATGGTTAGCTCCTCAAACTGATGAGCAGTTGGCACCTTGCATGGCAGCCAATGCCATCAGTGTATGAATGTGTGTGAATGGGTGAATGAGATAAAGCGCTTTGAGTGGTCAGAAGACTAGAAAGGAGATATATAAGTACAGTCCATTTACCATTTACCTTGGATGGAACAAAGCCTGTGGTGCCTTTCTTAGAGAAGGAAGGACTTCTGACCTCAGCACTGGAAACACGGCCATAGCTGCCTGGTCCTGGATTTTCATTCTGAAATAAAGAGCCATCAGCACATTAAGTTTCAGTTAGTTGTATTAAACAGTTTATTTATCATTCTGTTAACTTTAGAGTGAGGCTGAGAGAGAGACATTACCTACCAGACAGACTTGTGACGGGAACCTTTTAGCTTGAGATGAAAAGCCTTTCTTCTCTTCATTTCTGATCACCACTCTCTGATATTTGCTTGGTATTGAAGATGTGACTGTATAAGCTGGGATCTCCTCTGCTTTAAGAGCCACACAACAACAATATGTCACATTATATTTTCAAGCGAAAATGACGTGTTCACTTATACTCACTTTTGTTAAATCCTCGGTACATGTTGCCCATGGCTCAACTTGACATCACGTCCAAAATTACTAATGAAGTCAGTCAATCTGAAGCCATAACACAGACCGTGTTACCACGGCGATGGAAAAACAGAGCGTACCTGTCGCTGTGACGTTGTGTTGTCTTTTAGCGCCATCTCTCGGTAAAATGGCGCCTCTCCCGCCGCTTCATACTGACCCGCCTGTGTTTTGTTTGGAGACGCTTCATCCATCATGGCGATGCATGCGAAGGCGACTCCACCACAGATCCCGGACACCCGCCGGGAGCTCGCCGAACTGGTGAAGAGGAAACAAGAACTAGCCGTACGTACACGCTGTCACAGTTTGGTCAGAGATAAATAAATATATAAATATGTGTATCATTGTGAATGTGTAGCTATTAGCACCTTTAATGTCGGCGTTTGCCGCCTGCTAAACGAGGCCGCGCTAAGTGCTAAGCTAACGTTGTTCCCTCCAGTACAGTGCTAGTAGCTTCTGCTAACTCGGCTAGCGAGCTACTGTAAAGATAAATTAGAGCCGTTTGTCTAGCTAACATTGAGGCTGTAGGTAACATCTGGTGACAGCAATCTAGATTTACTCGCATTTTAACGCTTTAAATTTTAAATTATTATATTTTATTGAGCTCGCGGACTGCTGTAGCAGCATATGCTAGCTAAGCTACATTTTAGCCGCCGTCCGGTTTGGTGGTGGTCTCGCGGTATGTTGGATTTCTGTGGCGGCTTAACTTCAACACACTGTGGGCAACATTACAAGGAAAAATACACCGTGTCAACACAAGTGATGTAGAAACAAGACACCGCTTCAAGTGAACTTGATTTCTAGCAGCGGTGTGTCGGTTTTACCCGGCATCAAACCCAGTTTGACAAACATCTGTGCACAGCACCGACTCTGTTCACAATGAATTCAAGTTTGATCTTATTTATTGAATATCTCAGGAGACACTGGTAAACCTGGAAAGACAGATATACGCATTCGAAGGCAGCTACTTAGAAGACACCCAGATGTATGGCAACATCATCAGAGGATGGGACAGATACCTTACCAACCAGAAGTGAGTATCAGAAACATTGTTTTCATTTGTGTGTGTAAAAAAAAAAAAAAAAAGATAACAAGGGTGTTTTTGTCTTCTGTTTGGTATTGGATAGAAATGACAGGGAATTGTTCAGCACTGTATGTGTCATGGAGTTAACCACGCTTCTGTTATTCCAATAGGAACTCCAACAGTAAGACAGACAGAAGGAACAGGAAATTCAAGGAAGCGGAGCGTCTATTCAGCAAGTCGTCCGTCACGTCAGTTGCAGTAAGTCTCACTGGACTTTTTTCACACTTTGTTGTTTATTTGACAATAAAAGAACTGCTAATGCAACGCCACTCTGTATTTTCAGGCGGTATGTGCACTTGGTGGGATCCCGGATCACATGAATGAAAAACGTGAGTGGTGTTAGTAACTTTCTCAAGCTTTGTTCCAAAAGTTTCTTCTTCATAGTCTTTGTAAGTCAAGTCAACTTTATTGCCACTGCTGCCATATGTACAGGACATACCGAGAACTGAAATGGTGTTTTCCCTCATATCCCCAGTACAAACAGCAATGTATATGTAATCTAAAAATATATACAAGTTAAAGATATCTAAGAAAAATGGCAAATCTGAAAAGATATAAACTGCATAAATATGGCAGGTGTAGAAAGATTCAGCGGTATGAACAATGAACACTATAAACAGTGTAACTTTGGGACACTTTGATTTGTGCTGTCGTCTGGATGACATCAGGTGAGGCAGGCAGCGGGACGGAAAGTGATGCGTCTCCAGACCTCCAGAACCAAGAGAACGAGCCCAGCCAGGAGGATACAGAAGACGTAGACTCAACACTGCAGGACCTAAAACCTCAGAAGGCTGCCTCGTCCTCCTCCTCAGGCAGCCATCACGGAAGCCACAAGAAGAGGAAGAATAAAAACAGGCACAGGTACACAATGAATACACAGGCAGTGTCAGCATGCCATCTCTGCTTCAGACTGTGATGTTAATTGACAGTCAATTTCCGTATTTCTTGAAGAAGAAGCTGAGTGTGTTCACATCTGATCAGTTTGTTTACATGCACACCAGATACCAGCTTAATGTGAGAAAGTGGGTTATGTTGGAATCTGGACTTGTAGCACGTATAGTATAACTGCCAGTTATGTCCTGGCCTAACAATTTTTGTGTCGGGCTTGTAAGTCAAATATTTTTCAGTTAAATAAGTTCACCATACACCGGATTCAGGAAGAAGCCACTCCTAAAGCCTACATATAGTGCAGTGTAGGTACATCACAAAGTAATACTACACAGATTGTTCAGTTCAAACGGTGATCAACACTCTGGACCCCTGGTACCACGGCTGAGTCACTGGAAGTGTCATAGTGATTTAAGCTCACTAAGACTCAGTCACACTTGTACAGGTACTCTGTGTCAGCTTCAGTCTGAGAGATTGGACATGGACAAAGACTGGGCAGATTTGCCTTAGCGCGCGCGCGCGCGCGTGTGTGTGTGTGTGTGTGTGTGTGTGTGTGTGAGATTAAATATAAATGTACGTTCCTTACACAATGTTCACACTGTTTAAAATAAACATATCACAATTTCCTCCAGTTTTTCAGTTCTTGAAATACACTGATTGTTTCTTGGTGCTGCTTGTTCTGTTGCTGAGTCAGTTCAGTTTGGTGGGGTGAACAAACAGTTAACAGATGGCTGCTTTGTTAGTGGACCTGTTCACATCTTTACAGTATTAATCTCATTCGTTGTTGGGCAGTGTTTAATGTTGCTGTGTTATTTGATGTCTACCTGTTTTTCCTGACTCAGGCTTCACTGTGTTTAACACAGCAGGTGCTCCACCTAACACACTGAAGAAGTGGCTTTGTCACTCTGTAAAGTCTGGACTGCAGTTTTATGTAGACGTAGGGCTTTAGACTGAGGTTGGTGGACTAACAGCTGCTGCTTTCTTTCTTCCTTCCCCTAATGCTGCCCCCAGTCCTTCTGCCATGTTTGATTATGACTTTGAGTAAGTCTGAATTTTACTTCCTGTGGTGTGAACATCCTGCTTGCTGTAAACCCCATCCTCAACTTTTCCACCGTTTTCCTGCTCTGTCTGCTTTTGTTGACCTAGAGTTTGAGTTGAAGCCTGCTAGTGATTCTATCAGACTGCATGTCCAACACTTCTTTCTTTAATTTGAATGCACATCAGCATCCAGCACTCTAAACACCATTAGATACTCCCGCTTGTTACTGGGTTATTTTCATATCTTTCTTACCCCAGATACATTTTTTCATTTTTATTATTGTGCTTTCACAATTCCAGCAATGAAATGAAGCATTGCTGGTCTTGTCAGATGTTGGATTGGCTACAAATTTGTGCACAAACAAGAACAAACACATTGTCATTTAGTGTTCTTCTTCTGGGCTTGTTTTTAGGCTTCGTCATGATACAGTAGTGATATCGCTTTTCACCATACTTCCCATCAAAATCCGACGTATGAGCCGTTTGTCTGATCCAGCCTTTGTCTTGTTTTGTTGCAGATTTGACATGAAGGTTAACAAGAAACCGCGAGCTGTAAGTTGATTAATTTTGCCTTTTGTATCTGAAGTTATTAGGACTGCCAGTTATTTTCTCAATGAAATGTTTTGTCTGTAAAATGTCAGAAAGTAGTTAAGAATGGTCTAAAAAATGAATGATTATTCAGTAAACCAAAACAGATGATTCAGCTCTGACTGACGATTGTTCTCATTGTCTTCCTGCAGGATTATTCAACCTAACAGAACAACGACTGGAACAGCTGGATCCATGAAAAGACAGATTCAGATTTCTGGACCTTTTTTTTTTTTTTTCTCGAGTTGTCATATTTCAGCCTGTGCTGTGTTTATTGCTTGAAACATTCCCCCTGTCACCTACCTTTGGTCACGGTTAAGATTCTGACCTACCAATTAAGTAGAAATATGGTGTTGCATGTTACTTGAGGCCTGATGAGGCCCACCTTCAGTAATGCACCATCTTGTATAGTGTTTAAAAAAAGGTTGTATTTATTATGTAGTAAATTTCCATGTTGGCCGTGGTAAGAAAGTGTTGCTTTTTGTTCAACGTCACAGTCCTAGAAGTCCTGAATAGCCCAGATTCTTTTATTACATGGTTTGTTTTTCAAAAAAAGAATAAAATACCAGTAACATGAATGTTTTGGTTATTTAATCAAATGTCTGCATGTGTTGGTGAATAAGCTGACCCTCATCAGTACATGTATTGTATGCCAGTGACCACACATGTTCCATAAAAAGTTCTGTTATGGCAGAGTGCAGATATTAGCCGTGTTTACTTAACTAATATAGACAATAGCCAGTACATTCTGTCCTGACAGTTCAGTTTGTTTTATGAAAATAGTTATTAAAGTAAACACAAGCTGATGAAAGCACTGTGTTCTTCACACAGTGTTGTCTGGCTTTTGTCAGTCATGAACTTGATCTCTCCTGCTGTTTTTTTCATACAGATTGATGATTTGAACACTTTGAAAGTTGTCTCTCTTAGGCTATTTGGTCAACAAATATTTGTAAAGCTTCTAGCTTTTAACATGATCATATAGTCAGCATGCAGTTATCCCAATTTTTCACAAGGCTACGCCAAAACGCAATTTATTCACTTTTATACCTGCAGGCAAAAATAGATTGTTTTTATTGAATGCATGTGGATAACACAAACATGTTGTCTGGCTGTCAACAAGACAATGCAATCATAGAACAAAAAGCACAAACACATGGAAACAAACATTAAAAAGAGAAAGATGAGTTAGCAAGTTTTAAGTTGAAAGTAAAATTTTTCACTGAGCATGTCCACATTCTTCGGAAGCACATGAGAACAAAATATACTGTCACAACCCTGTGTGAACAGAAATGTAACATGTATATACTCAAGTTTCTGATCTTATTTCATAGTCATAACTTCATGAAAACACTCCATATGATCAATTTGGAATTTAAAAGTGGTGAGGGGGATGGAGTAGTAATATTGTGTCGTAATATTAATGCTTTAATCCAACAATTTTTATGTATATCTTAATACTTCTGTCTCTCTGTTAACATTCAGACTGCAGACAGCTAGTCCACTGTTCCTTTCAGGCCGTCTTAATGAGCCATTGCCCTCTCCTTTAAATGTCCCTTAGAGAAACCCAAAACTGGAAGTACTTGAATTTTGCAGTGAGTTGCACATTAGTCACAACTGGCCTGAAACATTACCACATGAGGGGATGGAGACAACGCGCTCCAAGTAGCAGAGCTGCTGACAAACATGTATGATGGAGAGACTGACTGGGAAGAGTCCATCCCTGGAATGCGCTCCTCTGTTTTATGCTGCTCCACCACCGCTCCATCCCAGAGTCATATTTCATCTCGTATCAATGACACAATGACTTTTACTGCTGCTTTCTGTTTCTTCATGCTCACAGCGTGGCTCTACTAAAGGTATTGATTTCTTCGCAGTAAGCAGGATGAAGCATGGGCACCAACAGTTTTTATTTGTATAGCCCAAAGTCACAAAGTACATTTGCCTTGGAGGGCTTTGACTGTAAAAACGTAAATGTAAAACATATAGAAAACTTACATTGTATAATATGGTATTCACCACAAACACTTCAGCTACGTAGGCAGAATGCTGACCACTGAGGACGAGAAGTTTCCGGTATTTTTTTTTTGCTCCTTATGAGTGCACCATGCAGGTACTCACAGTGAGTGACAGTGTGAATGCATTTATGTACTCAAAATAGTGCTAAGTGTAAGTATGGAAGTATGAGGACTGAGACAGCATGAGATGTCAACCATGGTCATACCTACTGAACATCAGTGTGTGTCATTGTCATCGTGAGGAAGAACATTAGCTTTTGGCTTAATATGTTAAGTCTCTCAGAGCCACTATGATCGCTGCAGATTTCTAAATTATCTTTTTCACTACTTATACCATTTCTTGAAGAGGCCAATATCATTTTGAGGGATGTTGTAAATTCTTTACTTCAGTCTGTTACACTTTGTACCTGTGTTTGTGATTCATAGCTAATTAACACAGGTTTGGAGACATACTGCACATTTTTCTCCCAGCGGCATCATTTCCTCGTCTCCTCCTATGTCTACTTTATCCATCTAACACAGATACTGCAGAGGCTGCGGTGGGTACCAGGTTACACGTCAGCCCATGACTCACTCACAAGTCACATTCAGCATCACCTAATACGTAATGTGATCTGGCTGTAAAACTCACACTCACACCAGAACACATTCCACACATTTAACTTTGGGGTGTGTGAGTAATGAGGCACGAATGTAAAACGTGTGTTTCACCACTTAACAGCAAATCTTTGTTTCATTTCCTGTCACTTTGGGAAATTATCTGGAAAGAACTGACCAAGGCAAAGTTTTAATTGAGCAGTTTGGAGCCAAACAGGATTCCTCAAATAAGACTGAAATGAGTCAGCTCTATGCCGTACAGGCCATTCTTCTATGTTTGAGTCCAGATTTGCAACAAATGTGCAAAGTGTGGTCCAGTTTTAAAAGCGTCTGGTTTGCTGCCAAAAGCTGTTGAGTTTGATCGTGAACAGTGGATTGCCATGGCTCTCCAGGGACGCTCCCTGATCTCAGTGAATAATCGTGTTGTGTTGTTAAAAAGCAGCATGAAAAAACAGCAGCTTTGAATAATGATTCCTTCAACACAAAGCAAAGTATTTCAAACAACTTCACCTCAACCCTGCTGACCTTTTACTGGAAATGGAGCTTTTCTAATAGTCCATGTTGTTTGTTAGTTCTTGTGGTGTCGTTACAGCTCAGTGATGAAGACCAGTCAGACTAAAGCACCGGAGCTGTGTTTATATCTTCTTTTCAGCTACCCTCTTCAAATATAGATTCTTTAGTTTCTTCATCAGTAACCACAACTGTATAATGTCAACATTTCTATTACTGATCAAGTATTCACTGATACGCACATACTTCACTATCTGGATATTTTATCCAGAAACATTTTTAAGCAATATCTCCATAGTTCCAGTACATTCATTAGATGTTCTGGAGCTTTTGATCTTATCACATGATCTTCTTCAGCACATCCACGTTTCTCATTACTCCCAGAATCTCCATTCCTTTGAGTTCTTCGAGGAGTTCTCGTCCATGTTGGCTCAGCTCTTGTGGCAACTGTACAAACTCGACATGGTGTCCGATCATGCAGGTAGTTTTTCTCAAGTTTTAAGATAGCTGAGATTTCTGCCACTGCTCTAACTCAGTGTAGGTTTGTTGAATTTCCTTTGCGATGCTCACAGCTTCAGCCACATCAACAGTTTTCACTGATTTCAACTGTTCATTTTCATTTTATTGGTAAGGCATAAAAAGAAAAAAGATATCTAAAAATCATGGACGTCAAGCCAAAATTATGAGCCTGGCTGGAAACCACAAGGGTGACAGTAAGTGACAAATGTGTTTTGGTGATTAACGTGAAGTGAGCGTCTTTAGAATAGTCCCATCAGTCACAATGACTACAGAGTAAATCTCACAGAAACAGAGTGCACTAAACTGGCAAATGCCCAAATGTAAATCCTGTTGATAGTGCACATCTAAGGACCTTAGATGACTTGAAGAAATGTGCAGTACTAATACTACAGCAGGCTCTCGTGCGAGGCGTAGCCCCCTTCCTTCTCCTGCGGTCTGTCAGTCAGAGTAATGGCGTCTAATTACTTTAATAGCCTCCACCAGTGGGATCCAGCTGAGTTTTAAGTCCCTGGCCCCACAGAGGATGAGTGGGATGACGTGAAATCTTAAATATTCACTGAGGAGCCTTGACCCCCATCCTTTCTCTTCCTCCTCCTCCTTCTCCTCCTGGGACCAAACAAGACTGTTCTCCTTCATCCCCACAAACAAGGTCAAAAATATTTCAGGAAGAGTCATGGGAAAGACTCAAACAAATAACAGTACTACATGGACCTTTTATTTTTCATCTGGAGTTGATCTTGTGATAAGATTTGAACAGGGTAAAGAACAAGCTTGATGCAGCAAGTTAACGCTTTTACACTCGGCCATTAATTATGATCAAAAGCAGAACTTGTAGCAGGAACGTATATAACTTCAAGACAGCTACATTTCTCAGTTCATGAGGAAATACCAGGGCCCGATTTTCACATTAGCACTTGTCAGGGCCAAATCCATATATTTTGTATTTTTAATTTCAATTTGATGAAATTATCTAAACTCAATGTGTTGTGGGATTTAGTTTAACTGGACTTTTATTTTGTAAAACTCTTGTTTTGTCTAAAATGTTTAATGCCTTCCTGCAAGAAAATCTCTTTATTTTTAGCTCAGTCCAGATCCTTTCTGGACACCTCAAATCTAGAAAGAACAGGTACACAGTATTTCAGCAACAAGACGCAGAGACAGTACCAAAATAAGGATGGAAAACTTTGTCAGCTGATTTTCTGCTCCCTCCTCCTGATGTGGACACTAGCCTGCACAGCCTTACTATAAACACAATCAGAGCAGATCAGTACAGAGGTTCTGAACTGTAAATATTTATGTAGATTATATTAGTAATAGTAAGGCAAAGTCTGCATGGGACTGCCCACAGAAAACCATCTTTGGGAAACAGAGTGAGGGTTTTTTTCTCATTAAAAATAGAGGTTTTTGACAGATGGTATGTTTTTTTGAAGTATCAGCAAAAGGAATGACAAATAATTACACAGCTGTCTGTGTAAACAAGTCATCTGCATGGGGAGTTTTTTTATAGCATTAAAAAGACTCATTCAAGACTCATAAACGTCTCTGAATAAAAATCAAATTGGATTTGTACCAAATCACCACATTTAACAGAGTTTTATAGATTTTAAAAAAGGCACTCTCTGACACAATAATTATTGAATCTGGTATTGGGGGTAAAACATATGACGTAATTAAAGAAATATTATTGAACTCATAAACTAACAGATGTTAAATCCTGTTGATGCTACACTGACTTAATCAGGTGAATGGTGTCTGTCATTCGTACGTCTGTTCTCAAACTAACTATCTAACTTTGGGCTTCATGTATGATCACTGTACTTAAGTCTCACATCACAAACTATTTCACTGATTTTGGTGAAACTGGATCATATTTTATAGAGAAAATGAGAGAGAGTTTTCTAATTGACAGTAGCTGCCAACTGTAGCTGCAGTTAGCTTTGGTTAGCTCAGTTTGTTAGCTGGGCTGCCCACACTGTAAGCTCAGAGCACCAGGGGGGTGTTAGTGTTTGTACCAACAGGAAGAGGAGGTGTTCAGGCCTGGAACGTGCAGGAAATGCATTCTGGGAGCTGATGTCATGCCAGGACCGATGCTGTGTGAGCGGGTGATGTCGCGGTATGCTGGCTGCTATATTGCACTTGAAGTTTGTCTGTTAGTAAAGTTGTCGACTCGCTAGTTTTTGATCATAAGTAAGTAATGTAATCAGAACAAATACTCTGACCTACTGCACATGATACTGTTCTCTACTTAGAGACATATAGGCCTACTGACACGTTTTTTTATCAATCCATTGATACACCACCTTTTGTTTTATGACATTTTTATTGCATGTATGCTAAATATATGTTTTTTCAACAGTTCATTTTCAGCAGAGTTTACACACAGGAAGCAGTGGAAGAAGAGATACAGCTTCAATAGCAGGATATTTTTGAAAAATTAGAAATATGTTTGCCAAGCAGTGGTCATGACATTCAAATTTTGGTTCTACCATTCATAAAAAAAGTTATAAAATGGTGCATTTAATTTAAATGTATATCTATTTTATCTTTGATGTGCAAAATATATCAAATTGAGAAAAATAATTCATACATACAATCCAATGTGCTAAAAGCTGACAAGAGTTTTGAGTTGTAAATGCTGAGCTTTCTATCAGCTTTACACTGTGAGTAAACTAGTAATATTGCAGTGTTCATGTGCAAGGCTGAGGTGTTTTCCACTGTGTCAGCAGTGTTTGATAATTGCTGCAGCAGGTGCAGGTGTTGCAGGTGGAGTTAGTGGCGGTCAGTCGTCATTGTTGCAGTCTGTACACAGAATCTGGTTGCGGTCGGGGAAGAATCCGGAGCCCACCAGCGACACAGAGCAGCGTGAACACTTAAAGCACGGCTGGTGCCACTGCCGGTCCTCAAAAGAAACATACTTCCCGTCTCCAAACCCTGTGAGACACAAACACAACACATGAGCGACTAATGGAGAATTGTTTTACTCTGAGTTTAAAATAGAGTTTAATAACAGCCCTGTGGCACTGTGGAAGAGACTGAAATGAATTTGTGATAACATCAGCAGCATTTGGCAATAATCATAAGTAAACACTGCAAGCTCTGTCAACCTGCCGGTGTTCTGGTTCACCGCTGTGGTCAAAAGTATCTCATTCAAGTTCTCATTTACATGTGGCATGAAAAGATAATGGACCTTGTTGTCTGATGTTTAATTATCCTGTTCCTCTGTGTAGAGTTGTTATGTGATTAAAGCATCTTTTGATTTATCCTGGTGAGAACTGGTTTGGTCTGTAATTTATTATCAGGATGTTTGTTTTTGTGTTTCTACACACACTTTAATCAGTTTTCAAATTTCAAATCATAATGTGACAGCAATGTGATGTAGTGGTGTGATAGCGCTACAGATAATATACCTCACTCTGCAGACACAGTTGGAGACTAGCCTGTGAACAGAGTGAAGCATACAGCAGCTCAAGAATAAGATATTTCCCCTCAGGAGTTGGTGGAGACCAAAAACAGAGCTACAGGAGAGTGAATATTGGACGTAAATTGTCCAGTTATATTGCTCCTTAACTGCTGGATGTATACACGCTTAGCTGTTTCTAACAGGTTCCCTATGTAAATGTAAAAGGTTAATGTCAATATCGTGTTCACAACTTGTCCCTGCTGCTGCCAAGTGGCTAAAAACAAAAATAAAAACCCAACAAGAAATCAGTTATTGACAGTTTTAAGCTTATCATCCAATAAAATCAATCAAGTGTTTTTGGTACTACATATAGTCAGTATCGTATCGGCAATAGACATTAAAGCTATTACCTTGTGTAATCAACTCACTATATATTTTTATTGTTACTGGCAGGGTCCACCATTCCCAAGTGGGGTTCAGGAGGTAAACACTAAAACATGTTCTCCAGTGTTAGTGTTTGTCATTTTTTTTATGTCGTTATTGTCAGACTCACTGTTTACAGTTCATTCTTCTGACAAAGTATTAAAACGGTATTAAATGAGTGCCAATACAAAGTCATATGTTTGAACAGCAGGAAGAAACTACACAATACAAGGAGGGGAAATATGCAACCATGCAAAACCATGCGGAAGGTTGTGAGTCACCTGACTGCCTACACCTGTTTGTGGAAGACAATTGCCTTGGCAGACGATAGACAGACAGGAATCACTGGATCAGGAGATGATAAACAACATCATATCTTATATTTCATATTGAACCTGGGATGTGCCACAATCATAGTCATGTTAACCAACAGATCAAAACTTAACCCATGACTGACCTGTGATGGCCGTGTTGCAGCCAGCACACTTTTTGGCATACAGGCTGCTGAAACACTTGACACAGTACGGACTCTCCCCCTGCGAGGTGAAGGGTTGGCCCGCCAGGGGAACTTTGCAGCCTGTGCAGAGAAAACACTCTTTGTGCCACACCTTGTCCCTATAGGTAACCCCTCCTTTGGTGAGAGCCTGCAGGACACGACAAGGACACCGTGTCAGTAAAATGTGACCAGTTCAAATATTTTTTTAGTTACACCTGGCAACATTTGGTACAAAGCTGTTGTCTGGTGGCTTCTTCTTTTGAGTTTCTCTTAATAAAGTTTGAGTTTCAGTATAAATGAATGATATGACCAGTGCCTCCATGACATTGTAAAAGAGCTCACCAAGTTTAGAAAGAAAAGAAAACAAAAACTTCATTTTATCACTTATGACCATCGTTAGCTGACTTTGAATACAGTCCTCTACTCTTAGACATTTTCACGAGGCTCCACTGTTCATCACTTCTTCACCTGTCAAACCTTTCAATTCTATTTTTTTTACATTGTTTTCACACCTTTCACACTGTCTGTATATGCACAAATGAAAGACAATCACATTTAGATCATACAATAAACTGACTAATAGAATACTGGTTGCAAACAACTTCAACACTGAACTTTGACCAGTCATTCTGAAATGTGAGGGTTTGCTGCTTTTTAAAATATTTGATTGTAAATTGAATATTTTGGGTGTTGGACTGATGGCTGGATAAAAAAGACATTTTAAATGTTAGCTTGAGCTCTGGAATTGGAGTTTTTTAATAGAATTCAATTCAACATCAATGCTGATGATTGTGCTGTGTCTCAGGCTTGGTTCACCTTTTTGCAGTAGCTGCACTGAGGAGCAAACCTGCCCTCATAGCAGGGCACACAGTAGGTGTTGTTTTTGTCTGGGATGAAGGCCTCGGCACCGATTGGCTTCTCACAGCTGTGACACACAAAACAGTCCTCATGCCACGCAGAGCCACCGTACTCCAACATCCTGGATCCTGTCAGAGAGGGAGCAGATGAGGATGGAAAATGAGATGTTTGTGATTGTTTGCTGTTTTACTCTGACATTTGAACGCCTGTGTGTCACTCTTTGATCTGACTGTGTTGTAACTATACGCTGAAATGAAATCTGATAGCATTCACATGAATGCTGAGAAGACCAGAAGTGATGATTCAGTGTGACGGCTAAACCTGTTCTCACACAGGCCTCCTGCGCCGTACAATTACATCAGCTTATCTTGCATCAAAACAATCTGACAAGCTGTAACAAAGCAATGCAGAGCTCACATTCACAGCTGCACAGCAACACAGATTTTTTTTATTTATTTTACAGTTTCAGCCATTTCATAAGTGGCTCTTTGTCCACTCTCATATACATAAGAGCTTCACTTCAGGAGTTTATAAAAGTGGCAGTAACACTAGCCTTCTTTTAGTTTTGGGGCCTGAATTGCAGCCCAAAGGCATGACAGTGTTTTGAACTTGGCTGCACTGTTAAGAATTTAAAGCATTTAAAGGCCGAACAGAAACTGAAGAAAATGACTGTTCAGTTCAGCTCAAAACGGATGAGTTATAATATCCCATACTACCCACAGGTCCAGGTAATTTTCAGTCATTCGACACCACTACTGCACTTGTGTCATCAAAGCCTGCTGGGAGAAATTTTCAGCAGAGCAAGGAATCATCCTGTCACATGTAAGATGTCACGCCCTGGATAACAGAAACTTATCAGCCCCTTTATCCCTGCAAAGACAGGGTGTGAACTTTCTGACTATTACTCAAAGATATGAACCCAAGAAGGTTTGTGTATGTGTGGGTGTATGCGTGTGTGTGTGTATGTACCAGGCATGACTGTCTTGTCACAGGCCGCACACTTGGAGGAGAACTCGTTGCAGTAGCAGTCGCTGCACACGAGCGCGTCAGCCTGGCTGGTAAAGGGCTCGTCAGCCAGAGAGCGGTCGCAGCGGAAACAGCGGAAACAGTGCTCATGGTAATGTCTGTCCTCATAGAAGAGCTCCTGAGGAAGAGGAGAGGGAGGTCAAACTGAAGATGCTGTGTGTGAAAGCAGGTCTGAATTAAAATGATGTTTTAATAAAAACCTAAATATTGTTTATAATCAAAGGTATTTATTTAAAATTCTAATTTGAATGCTACATTTCTTCTTTTACAGAGATTCAGACCTTCAAACTTTCAGTGTAAGAGACATGCAATAATACAACTACATGCATATGTTAATAGAAGGGACAATCTAAGTGTAATCACACACATCTAAGAGCTTTTACTGACTGGTATGACTAGTAGCTTATGTTTATTTTGTAGTTTATTTTCAGACTAATAAGAATTTATTGATGATAAGAATCATGTTTTTCCCAACAGTGAATAATCAAGCAATCTACACTAAACTTGATATGTTGTTGCTCCTCACAGGGAGATTCTCTATTTCCTGCCCTGCCTTAGGTCAGAGGTCAAACACAGGTTCAGTGTTTTTGGCCGTTCGTTGACATAAACCCAAAGTTTCCAGTTTTCTCCGGCACCCTGCTGTCCTCCAAACAGAGGAGCGTTAACAGAGACATGTTTTCATTGTTGTTGTACTAAATATCAAAATAACCCACTCTGCAATTTTATTTCGAACAGCTGTTTGTGTTCAAGTTCATCTGCAGTTCAAGCAAGCTCTGTGATAAATTGCCCCATTGAGCAGTGGGTGAAAAACTTATTTTTGAGGCGTGGAGTTTTACAGTAAAAGAAACAACTAAAAGCAGAGGGACAGAGAAAGATGAAGGCTGAATGTTGTTATGTGTAGAAGAGAGACAGCCAAAGCAAGCAAGAGCCTAATTTACTGCCAGTCCCTCATTGGGAGTCCATAATTCACAGGACACTGATGGCCTCATGACGTCTGTGGGTGTTTCCTTCAGGACAGTGTTTTTCATTTTCACTAACTACAGCTTTCAGGCAACTTAAAGAGGATT
This sequence comes from Collichthys lucidus, assembly GCA_004119915.2. Taxonomy (NCBI): domain Eukaryota; kingdom Metazoa; phylum Chordata; class Actinopteri; family Sciaenidae; genus Collichthys; species Collichthys lucidus. The sequence goes on from CM014097.1 coordinate 1,190,943, forward strand.
ACAGACAGTTTGATGTTCTTCAAGTAGAGTTATGTTTTCCATGAACGCCAGCTTGTTTATAAAAGCACTTAAAAAATGGAGCATAATGCAGGTGGATATTAGCTTGGCTTAATGAATGAATTGTTATGAATAGGGATGTAACGATACATCGTGACACGATTAAAATCGGTACAAATGCGTGACGACTCGCATCGGTTCACAGAAAAAATGAATCGCGATTCTTGGCGAATGCGAGAGTACGTTTTTTAATTAGAAATAGGTCACGTTGTGGCTGCAGCTTCCACTGCCGCGTCTGCCTTTCTGTGTCTCACACAAACACACACCCCTACACACATGCGCAGTAGTGGTAATCGGCGTCAGGCCTGACTGTACCGTAAATGACACCATAACACAGACCCTCCAGAAAATTCACGATGTTGCGATTTGCAACTTCAACGCAACTTCAGTGAATCCCCGTGAATACAGGGCGGTGTTGCAATTTTAACCAATCACCGCAACTTCTCCGCAACTTCCGCGCAGTCTGCACGGGGGATTAAAACGGGTCAGGGACGGCCGCACGGTGCGGGAGGATCCGCTCGTGGGACCTCTCCCCGGCGCTGGCTGGCACCCGCCGGGCGCATTTCCTCCGAGGCGGTGCGCCGCGACCGGCTCTGCGTTTACAGCACCCGGACCTCGCCGTTTCCCGGGGCCGTGGACTCTCATTTAAGGGTTAATGAGCTATCATCTTAATTGTTTTTATTTTCATACTTCAAGCTGAAAGGTAATGGTCAGATCAGCTGCTTGCTGGCAGCCCTAATAAGAACACAAACTGTTTGAGAGTTTCTGTAAAAAGACATTTTTTTCCTACAAATAAAAAGATAATTTTATTTAGTCAGAGGTTGTCTGTAGCTCATTTTGATTTTAAAAAATCGTGAAAAAATCGTATCGTGAACAAAAAATCGTGACTCGAATCGAGTCGTGAGTTGAGTGTATCGTTACATCCCTAGTTATGAACTAAATATTTTTGCGTTTTGGTCAAAGCTAAATGACATTCAAAGATGTCACTTAAAAACTGTGAACGACTTTTCACTAATCTTAAATTTTTTTCAGAGATCACATGATTTATAGAAAAAAAAGTTAGTTGCAGCTCCAGTTTATCAAATCGTACTATAGAGTAACTCAAGCTTTCAAATAAATGTAGTGGAGTATTAAGTACAATATTTCTCTCTGAAATGTTTTAGAGTAAATCTAAAGTAGAAGCATAAATTAAAAATACTTAACTTCAAATAATGAAGCACTAGCTCACCTTGGAATTATGGCCAATGATTTCTTTACATTCCTGGCAGGTGTTGGCGTGCAGGCGGTCATAGCAGGGGATGCAGTGAGGGCTGTCCTCCACCTGGATGTATTTGCGTCCACACAGGGGCTCGTTGCAGTTTTTGCAGTTGAAGCGGTCACTCATGATGTCTTTTTCTGGCTGACCTGCAAATGGAAAATTTACAGGCACAGTTTAGCATTTACTATTAGCAAGAAGACAGGTCAGGAAGGAGGAGGAGTGAGATTAGTATAACAGAGAGAGAAAGCAGGATGAAGGGAGGCAGACAGTTTTTGGATATACAGCTTGGAAATAAAGACCAACAGGAGAGACAAAAACATGAGGGAAAGAAAATGTAGAATGTTTTTAAAAAGAGTCAAAGACACTTTATATGATAGTTTAAAAATAACCCTAGACAACTGGAAATCCAAGTTTTAAAGCAGTTGTAAGAAAGTGAGTTTAGAGTAACTTCTGAACACAGATCAGTGCAGTCACAGATGTGCTTGGGCACACTTCCGTGTGCTTCCACACTGATGCTATGGAAAAGGGCAAAGCACCCCAGGCTCTGTGATTATTCCTGAAGACTGCGAACAGGAGGTCGTCAGAGGAATGGAGGGTGTGGAAGGGAGCGTGATGGTGGAGAAGGTCTGTGAAGTAGGAGGGGGCGTTTATTTAGGACTTTGCACGACACACCACAAAGAATGCTATTGCGTTAGTTGAGTCTGGATGTAATCAAAATTTCAGCAGCAGAAAAGTTGAGAGACAAGCTATATATGTGAAGGCTGCTTTGGTAATGAGGTTTGTGTGGAGGCTGCTGTTGAAAATTACTCCAAAGTTACATATGTGTGGGGAGAGAGAGAGGGTGGAGTTATCGATGATGAGAAGTGAGTGTAATGGGTGTGAGGTTGGACCCAAGAACAGCACAGACTGAGACGAGTGTTGGAACAGTTGGGCACCTGGGCAGGGACGATGAGGGATAGGCGGGGTCAAAACTGGGGAAGCAATCCGAAGATAAACATGCAGGAGTTGGCAGAGACATAGTGGAAGGAGTGGGTTTAAATCAGGTGAGGAAACACAGGTGAAGGAGGTTGCACTGATCAGGTGGGAGTGGCTGGCAGGTGATGGGAAAAGTACTGGCAGGAGGGATGAAAAACCAGGAGTGAATCATGACAGTGAGTGGTTTTTGCTGAGTGACTTGGGACCGGTGATGATCAGATTGGATCAATCACAGTTTACTTTTAGTACATTGGTCTACATCAACAGTTTAATCTCAGTCATAAGTTGCAGTGACGATGCATTTAGTGGAAATGTAAAGCTGCACATCATGCGCGGAACTGCGGAAGTGGAGACCATGATGATGGTGATAATGACGTAGGGAGAATGAACAGGAGAACACCAAACACTGAACCCTGAGGGATGCCTCGGGACAGAGGAGTGATAGGGGAGTTAAGACTGGAGAGAAGAAGGTGTCTGGAGCGAAAAGATGAGCAGAGTCTGAGAGAATGAGGACGTTGTTGGCTGGTTGCTGCTCTACACAATCATTTCCAATCCAATACAACACATACAATTTAAATGAACCTTCAGCATGCAACATAGAGAGGGATTACTGAAAGACATCATCCTGCAGTTAGCAATTAAGCGTTGTTTCACATCCAGAACTTTCCTTTCCTGCAGAGAAAGGGCTGAATGAAGACTTATGACTGACTTATTGTAAGTCAGTCCAGTAACGATAGAACTGCTTCTCCTGTTTCATCATTACTCACAAATAAATGAAAGCTTGTAATGTTGGCCTCTCCCTCAACCTCAGTACAAACCCCCCTGCGGTGGTTTGGCATAGAGAAAGAACAACAAAACAATATTAATTGTCGGAGCTCTCTCCAGGGCTTCATCTTCTGTGTTTGACTCGTCTTTAAAGGACTCTCGTTTATCTATTTTATTTCTTTTGTCCACAACGTTCTCTTAAATACATAACATTCCCTTGTTATCAGTAACACAAAGACCTACACTCGTATGCTTTTAAGATTATTGCTGCAATTTGTTATTTGAAATTATTCTGATTGCCACAATGTGCTATATTCTCTGACAGCTGTGGACGTTTCACAGAGATGATTATATCTGGCTCAGAGAATGTCACCATTTGCTTGATTAGTGCTTTTTAATTTTACCACGATCAGACTGGGGCGACAGAGCCTTCTCTGCAGCTGCCCCCTCCCTCTGGAACTCTCTCCCCAAACACATCCGTGACTGTACTGACCTGCTGACCTTCAAATCTCTAACAAAAACACACCTTTTTAAAATTGCTATTAATGTTTAATGTCTAATGTGTTTTAGTGCACTTTCCTATATTGTTTTGATGATATAATGTTCTTCTCTGTAAAGTGTCTTTGAGTACCCTGAAAAGAGCTTTTAAATAAAATGTATTATTATTATTATTATTATTACTGTGCCCTTTTGTTCAGCACACTTTCCTTCTTTTCATAGTTTCCCATAAAAATAATTTCATCTATCAAATCTCACTTCTCTCATCATGGAGCTTTTTATGTCTTCATATCTGGCTTCATAACACTAAGCACACTCCTTTGGGGGAAATTGGGTCGATCTCCAAAAATGAATTTGAGTTTAACTCTAAGCATGTCATCATATTGACCATGGAGATAAATATTGAATTTTTAGCTCAATGACCCAAAGAGGATTAGGATGATGATACAGGAGGAGAATTTTTTGGTCCACAAGGAGTGTAACAAGAAGTAAGAAATAAGTAGAGGGAACAACACTCAGTGAACATGGTTTTATCATCACTTCAACATGCCCAGTCGAAAACTGGGCTACATTTATAAAGTTTGAACCAAATTTCAGTGACTATGTGCAGGTACTAAAATATTGGCATTGTAATGCTGTTTGAAAAAATGTGTTTTATAGCCCAGACTACTGAAATAAACATCAGTTTTTACTTCTGACTGCCTGTAGTTGGTAAAATGTAATGACTTGTCAGGAACCTCTTAACAAGGGGATTCATCTCAAGAGTCTAAATAAATGACTTAATTGATAGTTTGTGGAACAGAGGAAGAACAGGTGGAAAAAAAGCTTGGCACATCATCCTACCATTTTTACTGAAGACACTGAGGGTCTATCACCTCGTGTTCAGCAGCAGCAAAGGAAATGAGTGAGGAAATGAAGTGTGGGAGGTTAAAATACGCTCCTGTAGAACAGTTAAGACCGGGTAGGCAGGCCTCAGAAAGATATACACAGTGTGGATGAAGATTATGGATCAGTCTCCAGAGTTTGGGTGTATGTTCATGCTCAGGATCACGCCTGGAACATTTACAAAGGCAGACACTGAAGTATTTCACTTGGAAACAGTCATTGTTTATAATTTCCCCCACCCTATTTTGGGCACAGAGAGACTTTGACATGTTTCTACAATGTCAGAAAAGAGGAGGTGGGTTCAACAAACTACAGCTGAGAAACCATGTGGCTTTGAAATCTCCCTGAGGGATGGAGGATGAACCCCCTAATCCTCCTCTTCTCAGAGGTGAAAGATGTCACGGGCTCGGTCGAAATGACCTTGATGCAAACTAATGCCAAGGTATTGTTTTCTCAGAAAATCATTTTTTTTGTGATTTGTTAAACCTGGAGAGAATTAGACATCAGTTATAAAGAAGGCTTCCCACTCCACAAAGCTGAATTTTACAGGTACACCACGTCATGCTCTATAACCTCCAAGTATTTGCATCTGGACTGTTGAGAGTCAGCTTGAAAGTGCAGTTTACATTCCCCATGTCTGACTCCTATCAAACATTTTGTTTCTAATAACCAATGATGCAGCAATTTCAGATAAACATAAAAGGGATAAACTCCCTCTGCTCCACAGCACAGTCAGAGACTGTTTCTCCCTGTGCCTTATTAGCACAATACTGAGGACATCCCTCATACTATACATCCCTCCCTGCAGATAACCTCACAGCTTCCTCTTCGAGGGCATCAAGTTAGGTCAACAAAACAAGTAGGAAAACCAAACTGAGACCAAACATCACATCCTATGTCTGTTTTCTGTCAGATTGCTGTCTGGATGGGGAAATTAGACCAACTTCCCTAAAGAGGTTCGAGTTTCTATTCCCGTCCATCTATGTCTACGATGATAGAAACAATGGCTTTCCTTCCGGACATAGTCTTCCAGGTTTTGAGCTTTATTTTTCTCTTCCTGAGCCACAACATCTGCAAACACATTCTGTGGTCTCCAGCTGTTGTCTGTCATCAAATTCTCCTTTAGGCATTCAATAGGGAATTCTTATGGCCTTGGAGCCAAAACACAACATCTAATTAAAATCCAACATTGTTCAAACCAATATTTTATGGTTCCTACAGGACAGTCCATTCTAACTTTACAGTCAGCTATACAATAGCAAATATAATAAGACTAAAACAGTTCGATATGTGGCACAACCAGGAGGACATTGGCTTAGCTTTGCTCTGAGGCTGAAAGCAGGAGAAACTTTTAGCTTCATTTGAAGTCATGACTTTCCAGAATCTCCTCAACTCGCTTCTACATTCTGAGAACATTCACCATTCTTTACTTCCATACATCATCTTGCTTTAAGGCCACAACTGTGAATAAAAATGTGTTGAGCAGCTGTTTATCTTCACACTATACAGACTCTCTGACATTAATAGTCTAAGACATTGACTCACATGTAGTCAGTGCTTTGTTTAAGAGGCGTTCACTCTCAGGTGTCCTCTTGGACCACATCCAGAAATTCTTGTCACCCCTGTTCTCCTCCTTACCGTGAGACATTAAACCAAACAGTCATCCATCCTGTCTAAGTACTCTTTCTCTGTAGTAGCACGGCTGCTCAAACTATTTAAGGCCACAATTCACCTTAATGAGTGGACATGTTGAATTCTTCACCGATACACTGACATGATCTGTCCCAGTGAGAGATTTACAAGAGTCACTTGGCTCTGAGAGCTTTGTAGCAGCAGCCAAATGGCAACTGTCTCCCAGGATCAGCCACTGGGCCCCCTGTCTCATGTCCCTTCATGGCTTGCTGCTGTTGTTTTACTTCTCAGCAACCTGACAGTTTCTTATGACCGGAGCCAGGAACTCTGCGAGCCGTGGGAGCTGCTGCCGGGTGTTAGTGTTTATTTTCCCAGTGCAGGAATTTAGACTTGTGTCTGAGGTTTACAAACCAGATTATTCCATGATGAAAACCGCTGTCACACGTAATAAAACCTAGTGGAAAACATTTGTAGGTAAGTGTTAAATCTGTCACAACCACAAAAAATATATTCATGTATTACAAAACAGCCTCAGTACCTTTTTTTGTTGTGACGTGATACATTCCCTCTCTGAAACAGGCACCTGATTCTCAGCTCTACACTGTCCTGTCTGTTTAAAACAGACCTTTGACTCTTCATATTCTTTTAATGCTTCAGCTCACAAACTACTCTCCTTCACTGTAACTCCTTCTACAGACAGGAGGTGGGTTTTTAGCCATGCTCACAGTGTAAAATTCCAGTTAATTGGTCAGTCCAGGACTTTGGTCCACACTGAAATATTTCAACAACTATTAAATGGATTGCCATGAAATTAGGTTTAAATATTAATGTTCCACTCAGCCTTACAGGGCTGTAGACTGTCTTTCACTTCTGCTGATTTACACTCATTAAAGAACCCAAACTGTGTGTGTGCAGTTCAAACAGGAAAGTGTGTAACAGCGTTGGTTTTTAATTACCGGCCCATTTTACTGTTTATTCCCCCTGAAATGGATTAGGGTACTTTAACAGCCTGTAAAGCTCAAAACAGTCCTCTTACTGTGTGACTCCTGGATAGCATAACCTGAAATTGGGGAGGTGAATGAGAATATTGACAGAGGCACAATAATGTGTAGAACACATTAACAACAGAGGAGCCCTGCAGCACTGAAGGGAAAGTGACACTCTCATGGTTGAAGCTATAAACTGCTGAGAAAAAACACAGAAAAGCAGACTGGTCTCTGATGGCTGTCAGATGACTGCGCTCCCTTTCATCCCCAATACAAAGACGCTCAATGTGGTGTGGCTTCCTGGAGATCACAAGGCCAATTTCAGCTGCACGCACACAAATCAAAATGAACACATATTGTACATTTTGTTGTCGCTGATTAAAGGTCTCGTCAGGTCGAATCGTTTCTTGCTGTTTTAAACAATGACCATATTGTGAGAAAGTGAGTCAGCACTTCTCTAACATCATTTTTGTTACTTCATCATGTAAAAGTAAATTCAGGTCACATCAGTGTCAAAGATTGAACTGTAAGGCTTTGATTCAAATAATTGTGTCGTTAATTACAGAAAATCAGTTTGATCAGTGTCAGTGGATATGCCTGCTAAATAAAGCCGCATATCAAGCCTAGAACAATGGGAATAAAGTGCTTTTGAAGGTGAGCGCATATCTGGCTTTGCTTTATAAGGCTTCCTGCAGATCACATGGTCTATTTCAGCTGGACAAAGATCTCATCAAGATGAAACACTTCTGGCTCCTTTAAACACTGATGTTATTTTCAGTTTGCAGATCTGTAAAATTATTTCATCTTAACTTTCAGCTTATAACTTTTGACACAAACCATAACATGATCAGTATCATTGGAGATCAATGACGCATAAACTGTCACACTAAACCTATAACATTAAGCCTTTTAGAAGACAGAGAACTTGTCTGCTATGTTTTATGAGTCTCCAGCTGGCTGTTTGTTTCTCCACTCAACAATGAGTGCTGCAGCTGCAGTTTCACCTCGCAGCTCACCGCTGAAATCACTAACAGGTCTGACTTAGACAAAAAGTAAACAAGTCACCACCACGTCAAAGCTTCAGCACACAGTGGCCTGATGCGACGGCTCCCGACCCCCACCGAGGCTCATAAGATGATTACTTACTTAATTTTATTACTAATAAAAGTATTACTAATCAAAGCTTCTCAGATTTCTTTTAGGTATGGTATAGTTTTTCTTCTTCTGACATCTAACATGCTTTATTTTATACTCAAATTAATCTAAAATCTAAACTCATGTAAGTATTCATTTATTTTTTTCTTGGAAAACCCTTTCTTCACATTAAATGTCTGCACAGAATTCTGTTACAATGTGTCCAAGAGTTGAGATATTTCAGTCCAGACGACAAGGAGTGACACAGCCATGCAAAGCGAAGCACTGCCTAAATATATATTTGAAATGTCTTAATGTTTGGATGAGAAAGAAAAGAATAGAAATACTGAAAAGAAGTTTAAAAAGATTATAATTAAGTGTGGCCATGAAGCTAAATGGGATATACAGTCATGTTACTTTTGGCAAACCTACTTGTTGCTCTTGGATTGTACTTCCAGCTGAACACTGACTGATGCAAATAAACAGTCGGCTTGATCTCAAATACCGTCAGCTATTATCCAAAGCAAAGAACACAAGTAAACTTATTTTCCCATCAGCTGTCAGCTGCCACCGGACAGTTTAAGAGCTGGGTGTTAATGTAACAATAGTTTATTTTCTGAGAGATTGTCGGCATGTTGTCTCTGGTTCATGTTTGCTGCTGGGTTTATTTGACTTTGATTCTGAGCTTCATCTTTGTGTGGTTTCAGATGGAATCCTTGTTATCGTGATGGGAACAAGGAAAGGCAAGGCAATGGTCACATTTAAAGATTTACACTTGCAGAGAGTTACAAAACTGAAGTGGAAACCTTGCTGACTCATTAAAGGACTCATTTAGACATTAGGGGAAATATATTATTCTTCATAGTTAGATGAGATGACTGAAGCTACCATCAGCAGCTGGTTAGCTTAGCTTTGACAAACAGGAACATCTAGCTCTGGCTCTGTCCAAAGACAGCAGAATCCGCCTACATAGACCTCTAAAGCTTAATGATTAACACAATATATCTCCTTTATTTCATCCCAACAAACCCAGAAAAGTCAAATGTTTGGTTTGTCTCTGTGAAGTCACTGCCAAGAAACTGCTTTAGCATGTAAACCCACAAATTGGTGTTTTTACATTTCTCTTTGTGTACAGATTAAACATATAAGATTATATTCATTAGTAAACTTTAGGCCTATTTTTAGACTCGAATGACTAGACTAGAATGTTCAACTAATGGGCTGCTTGCTCCATCTTCATACTCTCTGCACTATTTCTATGTTCTTAGCCAAGATAATAAAGCTGATCACATTGAACAGAAATGGGATGGAAAAGTCAGTGAGGTGAGTGAGACTGACTCATGATGAGACTCTTTTCATGACCGTCAGTCACTTGACAATATAAAATCATCTTCCTTTCTTATTTGTCTCTGGCTCGTCTCCAGTGATTGTACACAAACCAAACCTTCGCCCAACGCAAGAATTTCAGAGGAATGTGACTGTGGTCAAAACGTGGCAAAACCGTGTGGCTCCAACTTTGAGAGGAAAAAGGGGGGGGGGGGGGGGGGTTGCTGAGGCCCTAGAAGAAAATGTGTAATCTGAAGGAGACATGACATCATGACATGACTGAAAGGCTTGCTAACAGACCTCCAGATGAATGAAAAAAAGACATATTCGTATTTCAGTGTGAAGATTTGAACCTTATTTTGTGTCCCACTCATTAACAACATTAAAGTGAGGGATCTTCTTCTTTTCATAAATCCTACTTGAAACAGAGGCACAGCACTTATTCACAGTATCGGTTACTTACTTTGGACCCCATAACATCCACTATTTCCTCACCCGAAAGAAAGAACATCCTTTCTGGGCCATCTTGGATGAGGTGGGTGGGATTATGCTTCAGTAAAGTTTATTTGTAGGCACTAAGACACCCTTTATTAAGGGCTGATCATGTCTATTATAAAGCTTTTCAGATCACGTCTTTTATAGGAACACATTTTGGGTTGTCAGGTTGTGGTTGTTGTGACTCCCAGAAACAGGTGTTTCAAATTGGTAATAATGTTGATTTTATTGACGTTATTCATATGAATGTACTGTATATTACTAAATGAAATGTTCAACATGTTATGTTACCTCAGAGCCCTTCTAACATAATTTAACTGATGTATGAACGCATTATTAGCTTCATTGCGTCATTTTAAGCGCCCTGTGAGCTGTGCCAAACAAAGAATATTCCAATTGTGCTGGATGCCTCAATAATGTGCAGTAATTCTGTACCAGGTGCAGACAGGTGAGGTTGTGTGCAGCCTCAGAGGAGCAGACATTACCGCGTGAGCAGATTACACCAGTGTAAACTCACTGAACACACTTTAAAGTCAGCCATCAGCCTCCTGCTCACTTTGAAATAGCAGCCGTATGAATGTAAATGTGGACGTACCTCTGCGTGCGCAGCAGTCCGGCCTGGAGATGCTCACAGCAGTTTCTGTTCGTCTTTGGAGGATCTCTGCAGTTCGTCAGCTGCTCTGCTCTGCAGTGTAATATGACAGATCATTAAATCCTCCTCGTGGACTCCTGCGAGCTCAGAACAGACGGCTTTCCACTGACTGAAGCGTCTGTGTCTGGTGCGTAAAACCAAAGCTTTCTTCCAAACACCGCCCCTTTCTTTCCTCCTCTGTCTTTCCACTCCCTCTGTCTGTTTTCACCTTGTGGGGAGCTCAGGCTCAAAGTAGGTACACTCTCCACTCACTGTGATTTTTTGGGTGTAATTCAATATTTTAAACACATAGTAGATTTTTGGCTTCCAGCTCTGAACCACTTTATAATATCTAAATGGAAAATACATTTATTGATCTCAGTACTGAATGATGAGTGTGATGTGCTTTTCATTCGACATGTAGTCTTTGAGGGACTTTGTAATTCTACATAATTCATTTAAATCTTGCTGATATTTGTACCCTGTTCTTTAAATCTCCTTCATAGTAACACGGTAATACTGAACGCAGCATTATAAATGTAGAGTGTTTATTAATGTTTACTAACTCTAACAGTCACTTGTGTATGAGCAGTGACTGGTGACACAGTATAGTCTATAGTACATTTACACACATGATAAACTCTTCTATTTTAGGATTTAACTGTTTATACACATGAACAAACCTTATGGTGCATTAAAATGTGATTTCTCAGCTGACCTCATCACACACACACACACACACACACACACACACACACACACACACACACACACACACACACACACACACACACACACACACACACACACACACACTCCTGCAAACATGTTGAACTCAAAATGTCATTCTTGCCCTTTCAGCTGCTCCCTGTGGCTTTCATCGGTGGATGGAGATAAAGTTATAATGAGAAAATTTATAAATGAATAATTTGATATTTATAGTATCATCATACATGGATGAGGATACTACACACTCTGTCCTCAGTGTAGTGTTTCTTCTGACTTCCTGACATTTTCTGTGGTCAGAAACACAGTGGTAAGCAGGAGGTCTGGGGACAATTAAAGGCTTCAGCTGTGGCTCCATCCTGCCACTACCCATTAAGTCAGGATGTACACTACATGAGAATATGTAGTGATGAAGGCTTTTCATTCATGTGTGTGGCATCTTTCAGCTGATCTGCAGGGCCTGCGGATGGGCTGAAGGACTCAACCTTCAAGCTGTAGAAAATATGACCCCATGGTAAAATCAGGTCAAATACTTTCATAAATATGCTGCTGCCATCTGCTGTTCAAACCTGTTGGTTACAGCAGTTCATTTTAGAGAGGGTGCATATGGTTCCATTTAAAATAATAAATATGGGGGATGATTTATTTTTGTCTCTTAAAATCTGTCCATACAATGGAAGCCATCTGGAAATGTTTCCTAACTTTTTTATTACAATACTATAAGTATGAAGAAATATGTGCATTTCTATCTAGTCTGTTGTTATGTTATGAAATGACTTCATAATCATGGGAAGCTCTCTCAGATACTTTTTGATATGTGATAATTATGAGGTGAGGTGCCATGTAATTATGGCTTAGTGTCTCTTAATTATTGGAATCTGTGACAAGAAGTCCAAACTGGTGATAATGAGATACACTTGTTCATACTTATGAAATGTCATGATTATTGAGAACACAAATCAATATCAATGAATATTTAAATCATTTTATATCTCATTAAGACTATCTTACAATTGTTCAATTCTATCTTATGACACTTTCCATATGTCCCTGTGTCCAGCCAGCGTGAGGAGATCCCTCTCCATGGTCAATGCTCGCAAGGCTGGACCAAGGCAGGACCTGACAACATTCCTTGTCATGTGCTGAAGGACTGTGCAGAGGAGCTCACAGATGTCCTCACAGACATCTTCAACACTTCTCTGAGACAAGCTGTTGTCCCCACCTGCTTCAAGAGCACCACCATCATCCAGGCCTCTCCATCTTGCTTCAACGACTACCACCCTGTGGCACTGACCCCCATCATCATGAAGTGCTTTGAGAGGTTAGTCTTTCAGCACATCAAAACCTTCCTCCCTCCCTCCCTGGATCCCTACCAATTTGTATATCGGATCAACTGGTCTACTGATGATGGTATCTCTACTCAGCTCTCACTCACTTGGACACTAAAGCTGCTGTTCTTACACTTTAGTTCACCTTTCAACACAGCAGCTGATACAGAAACTGGACTGTTGAGGGCTTACCACCTCGCTGTGCAACTGGCCAGGAGTCTACAGGGAGTCTGGGTCGGCAGCAGTGCATCCAGCACCATCATACTGAACTGAACTGGCAACACTGCATCACTGCCCAAGAAAGCTCAGCAGCACCTTTACTTCCTCTGTAGAATGAGAAGAGCCAGAGCCCTGGTGTCAACCCAGTGCTCCTTCTACCGTACCAATCACTGCTTCTTCAGCCTCCGGGCCAGAACCAGCAGACTGAGACAGTTTTATGCAGGAAGCTGACAGTCTGGTGGATCCAACACACAAAGATTGTCGCTAAGCGATGAGTCTGCAAAATATGAAATTTTATTTAAGTATTATGTACAATCATTCAAAACAAATCCTCAGGGTCTCTGAAATACTATTCAGGTCCCACTCAACACTCGTACTGAAAATCAAAACAGCTGCTAAAAACTGAATCTGTGAAGTAAGTTTGTTTGACATGTACATGGATGTAGAAAAAGTCAGCAGGCGTGGCAGATTGTCCCAGTGAAACGCATCATCACTTATTTCCAGACTCCATTAGGACCAACATGCTGTCGCCCACTCTGTCCATCAACCAAGGCTCTAATGGTGGAACTGGCACAGTTCTGGCCTGTGGAGATCCTGAGCAGACTACCAGTCTCTGGTCACATGAGTCATTATCAACAGAAAACACACTGTAGAACAAACACTGCACTGCTTTCTTCATACAGGGGATTAAGTCCACTTACAGCACTCAATATTTCAAAGTAAAATGAGCAGGAGAATGAAAGAGGTTTGTCCTAGTGGAGAATGTAAAGCATACTTACTGGAAATACATTTGGAGCTTGACTCAGTTGAGTTCTTAAGTGGACCACAAGGTACTATGTTGCAGAATACACAGAATGAACTGACAGAAAAGGTAAACAGAGCTGACAGAATTCTGAAACATTTCAATACTGCTAAATGTGCAGACAGTAGGGACCCTGGTTGAGTCTTTTTTTGTCAGATTCTCCAACTGATTCACATTCTGCTTCACACAGTAAGGCAACATTGCTTAGCCTCGCTGCACATGAGGAAAAGAAACCCGCTCGTCCCTCGTCTCTCCTGTGCTCTTTACACAGCACTTCCATTCAGCGTGGCGTACTTCAGGCCCGTCAGGCTGCTGCTGGATGAGCTGATGCCTTGTGGTGAAGTGCCAACTTCAAACACTTCATGGATGGCTTTTCGGAAACAATGAAAATTGTACTCTATCAAACCTGCAAAGAGAAGCAAGAAGTCATTTACCATTTCATTTGATTTCATTGATTTGTGTAATATCTGCTCTGCAAAATGTTCCGTCTGTTTTTAACAATAAAACCTATTTCACTTTGACTTGGCAGGGTCACACTTCAGTCTAACAGTCAGGACATCCTGTATAATAAAAGCACTGTCTAACGATGCAATCTAAAAGTGCACACCTTTCCTCTCAAAACTCTCCTCTCGGAGGATGCAGACAAGAGCGAGGAACTTTGTGACCTCTTTCAAATAAAGCACTGTGGTGTTGTTAAGCTTGATAATAGCCAAAGACTTCTTGTCATAGGCACAGCCACTGCCATCCTGCATCAGTCTGCCAAGAAGAAGACAGAAAGAAAGTCACCTTGAAAGTTTGCACAAAGACGATACAAGCATTGCCAAAATATAATAGAATCCTTCTCACCCATAAATGCAGGACACATCAATGACAACATCTATCATATCACAGCAGAGTTCGTAGGACTGCATGTCCACAGGAGAGCTGTCGGTGGCGATGTAAATCTTGCTAACAACATCAAAGAGGAAAGCTTTCTCGATCCCAGAATGCTGCAGAACACAGAGGACACTGATAAGAACAGGTATGAGCAGGACATACTCTTTAGTGTAGCAAAGGGACAAAATAAAACAACATACAGAGATAAAAATGTTCAAAAGGTTCTCCAACGTTGCTAACTGAGGAATGAGCTTCTGGACGACTTTACTGAAGGCCTCGAATATGGAGTGGTCGTAGATGCTGGTTAGGTAAAAGCTGAAGAGAGGAAGTAGGAGAGGGGAGTTAAACCAGTGATGACCAGTGATGTCATGACTGCTGACTGTGAGGACGAAACAATGTACTGATCTAATGGTTCCACAGAATCTTTTTGATTTACTCATTAACATGTTCACCTTAAATGTCTGTGTTAGTGAGTATTGGAGTACATTTTAAAGCCAGTTGCTGACATATTATCACCTTATATTAGACTAACAGTTTCCTATTTACACATCAAATCTGGCAACCTGTCCAGTATTCCCTCTCCTTTTTAATGCTGCCTCTGAACTTCAAGGAGCCCTGGGGAGCTGGATCACTGTATGCAGAGCAGTGAAGGATAACAAACCACAAAACTAACCCTGACATGAAGTGAGAGCAGTTTCTGTTCACTGTTCTGACACATCCAGCACTGAATGTCAACCAAGTTATCTAAACTACTTTTGAGCCAGAGGCTGGTCCAAGCCATGTGCTCAGATTTCAGAAATGAACTATCACCTCACTACTTATTTCTTTGTTTGACTGTGTGGAATGTATGTATGCATGTATGTATGTATGTATGTATGTATGTATGTATGTATGTATCTATGTATCTATGTATTATAATAATAATAATAATAATAATAATAATAATAATAATAATAATAATAATAATAATAATGTCTGTAAAAAACAAAAATCTAGAGATGAAAAGAAAAAGCATGGACCACAGGCATCTCTCTCTGACCTGAGGTGAAGCTTTTCCAGGCTGGCATCAGCCAAATCATCATTAGCTCTCTGATGAATGTCTCTTTGTGTTTCTATTTTGTGGTCATCTGATAGACCGTCAACTTTATGGATGAACACCTCAAAGTTGATGTCTGGATTCACTTTGTAAGCTCGAGACACAGTGAGATGTAGCCGCCCAAGAGGCTCCACGTAGTCGTCCTGTTAACGGGAGATGGATTGAGCACAGGAGAAGGGGATGTGGTAATCCATCACACACACAGGAAGCCTTAAAATCCACAATGTAAACTTCGGTTTAAACAAACGTCATCCTACCTGAGCATCAATGACAAAGATCAAAGCGCCGGTTCCCTTAAAAATCATCTCACTGTCAAACGTGGGGTCAAAGAAATCCACCTGGCCAGGAAAGTCCCAGATCTGGAAATTGACAAAGGAGCTGCTGGAGATGTCATCTTTGTAGATTTTGTTGGTGCTCTCAAGGAATAACGTCTCATTGGGTGACATCTTGTGGAATACAACCTGACAGGTGGATTAGGATTATTTTCTTATTCAAAGCCTCCACTCTCCAATCTCATTTTCAATAAATCATTTGTGTCACTAGGTTTTGTACTACTTATACTACTCTATACTGTATGTATCTGTCTGCTGTTTCTCCCTTCGCTTTTTGTCTTGTTCACTTGTTCCTCAGCTAGATTGATGTTAGATTAGAGGACAGAATGAGTTCTATATTTTACAGACTACTTCATTGATCCTCGGGAGTACTTTATTGATCCCTGAAGGGAAGTTCTTTTGTTGCAGCAGCATTACAAGTAAACACACAGAATAGGC
Organism: Collichthys lucidus; assembly: GCA_004119915.2. Classification (NCBI taxonomy): domain Eukaryota; kingdom Metazoa; phylum Chordata; class Actinopteri; family Sciaenidae; genus Collichthys; species Collichthys lucidus. The sequence goes on from CM014097.1 coordinate 1,207,402, forward strand.
ACACACTATACACAGGCGTGAGGTCAAATCCGGTGAAATGTATCAAAACAAAACGAAAAGAACATAACAAGTAAAATGACATATAATGTAGAACAGTGTAAATAAATAAATAATAATGCTGAAAAACATGACCTATGAAGAAATGTTGGTGTACAGTATGAATGCCGTATTAGTGTCAGATATACAATACATGGTATGTCAGTTTATTAAGCTAAGCTTATTAAGGCAGCTGAAGCTGATGCAGTCTACAACAATCCTTCATGAAGGTTCAATGTGCAGTTATTTGTAATATATCAGTAATCAATCACTGAAGGCAGATCAATGATTGCACATATAATATCAGACAGCTCTCAGTTAAGCCAATGACATTGTAGAGCAGCAAAGCTACAGCCTCCATGATGTATGACTATGAATGTGAATGTGAATAAACCGTGGTGCACTGTGGACTGTTGTGTCAGCTCTGTTATGATGTCATGTGACCTGAGCTGTGTTTTGGAGACCTACAGTACCTTCTGAATGGATGACTTCCCGCTCCGCCTCAATCCCATCAGCAGTATCCTCGGCTTGTCAGCTGATGTGGAGCTCTCCTCCACCCCGTAGCCGAAACTTTTAGGAAACGAGCCCACCACATCGTAACTGCCCGTCAACGCGGGCTCCTCAAACCGAATGTCCATGATGTGTGTGTGTGTGTGTGTGGTCTCTCAGCTCGATCAGCTGTCAGTCTCCCCAGGAACGTTCCTGTTGTTGTTCACAAAGAGCTAGCATGGCAGGCTAGCATGGCATAGTGAGCTAGCAGCTGGCGCGCGCTGTTCACGTGTTTAAAGTTGAGTCAGCGGATGTTCCGGTCTGTGCGTTCACGTTCAACTTTCTAACTAATGTTGGACAGCCGTCACACCGTCACAGGTGGAGTCCGATCAATGCACAGACCTGATGATCGCTTTAAACAGCACGAGTCACAGGTTAGACACTTCCGCCCCCCCTTTGCTTATAACCACGCCCCTTCCGTCTTATTGGCTGTTGGATCTAAACATAGTCATGTGACGAGCAGTCCAACAGCCAGAACAGGAAGAGCACATGAGCGGTGAGTACTGTCTGCAGACCATTAATAACAATAATCAGAATATGAACTTTGATAGAATGGCTCGATCTGAACCTCTCGACAGCACTGCGCATGCGCATTAAAATGTATTTAGTTATTAAGTTATTCATTTACCTGACGTCTGCCTGCTGCTGGGGCACTTAGCTTGTTGTGGCTAACTTCCCCAGTGTTCACTGGCAGTGTGTGCGTGTGTGTGTGCGCGCGCGCGCGTGTGCGCGTCCGTGCGCAGAGCCGGAGCTCTTTCACTGTTTGTGCGTCACATGACACTAACACATTCCTCTTCTGTATTTTCACATTTCACAGCACAAAACAACTCTCATTATATTGAATATAAAGTATATACGTAAAAAAAAAAAAATGCTATTCTACAATATGAACCCCTGAAGGTACGCACCATTAAACTTGTTATTATGTTATTAAAATCAATAACACTGAAGCTCAGTGAGAGATTCAAACCTTTAGGAATGAACGTTTTACTGTAATCCTTCCAAAAGCGGATCTGATGGTAGGTCCATTTGACATAGTTCTGTTTACATAAAATCTCCAAAATTGAAGAAGAGCAAAAGGCAATGATTTATTTTGCAACATGTTGACCTCCTCTGTGTTTGTTCAGGGTCCAGGATGACAGCAGCCCTCTTGTGTTTCCTTCTGGCTGGTCCAGTGCTGCTGGTTGCTGGCAGCCCAGTTCAGAACAATGGGACTGTACCAGTGGTGCTGTGGCATGGGATGGGTGAGAGACTGAAAGCATCAAAAACATCATTAGTTTAAATCTTTTACACCTGTGTCTCGTCTTTTTTTTGACTGTATGAAGAAATCGTCTTATTGTTATATAATATTGTAATAATTTCAAATGTTAAAAACATATTTTTCTTATTATTATTCTTGGAAAGTCTGACATGAGGAGGATTATGAGTCAAAGTAGTGATGGAGCCACTAGTCACTGAAGTTGAATGAACTCTGATCACATTTTCTGCACTAAACATGTTTAAGTGTCTTCTTTGTGTTACAATCTGAAGACAAACCTCCTGATTTGACTTCATAAAGGGCAAAATGATAACAGTAACAACTTGTTTTGGTCTGGACAGAACAGAAAGGGAAAGAAAAACATTTCCTCCAATAATATATCATGTATGCATCCATGTTGTTGTCTTCTTTTTGACAGTAATAATAATCATATCTTCGAAACTGACAGTAGTGCTGATGAAATACAAGCCTAACCTGTGATGTGAGATCAGGTGTTGTGTGCAGCCTTACAGTCATTCTTTGAACTGGATGGTTGATCTTTTGAATTCCATAGTGTCTGGGAAAATCTGGTGAGAGAAGTAGAATAACAGAAACACTTTCTCTTCTCCTTTATCAACAATGTGTGAGCTGTCTCTCTCAGGTTACGTTAGGCATTAGGATTCACTGAAGCTTCTCTGTGTTTTAACAGCAGAAGACTGTGCTGTGTGCTCATTGGCTGTCTGATTTTCAGAATTAACAAATGTCAATGTAAGCCTGGACCTTTCTGAAAAAGAGCTTTTGTTTATGTCCGTCTTCCTGTGCGAAAGTTAGATGATGCAGCTGCTGTTCATCCACATTTTTCTTAGTGTCAATAAAACATCTTCCTTGGTTCAGGCTTGTCCAATGACCGTGCCCTTTAACTGCAGTATGGCTGTATTTTTTGGGGACTATTTTCAGCAGCAGAAAAATACATGTTTGATGGAACAGCAGCAGTGTCCACGTTCACCAGAGGAATAAGTCATGTCACACACAGTCTACACAGACAGTACTCGCTAGTATGATCAGTTCAATTATAGGCTTTAACATGCATTATGTGTGCTACGTTATGACGTGAGTCAGGCTCAGCTAAATGCTTTAAATGATATGAACGAGAAGTGAATATTAATATTATGTGTCCACCAGGTGACAGCTGCTGTAACCCGCTCAGCATGGGAGCCATAAAGAAGATGATCGAGGAGGAAGTGTCTGGCGTTTATGTGCTCTCACTGATGATTGGAGAGAATGTCATTAAGGTACCTTCATATGTATTTCAAGTCTTTGAAGAATATGTTAAAGGTGCCTGATTATAATCACCTGAGAATAAGAAAACGGATGTGATTGTTACCATGCAATGTTGCACTACATGCACTGCACTGTATTTTTACAGTAGCCCATAAAGGACAAAACAAACACTTTTGAGTTCCTGGGCCACCATAGTTTTTCCTACAAACTTGGAGGGGAGCTCAAGCTAAAAGTTAGCTAATTTAAGTTCACTGATTTCAAACTGAAACAAAGAATCAGGTTTGTAGTCAGTTCTGTAAATGAGCTGACCAGAGGAAAAGCATCAGGTCCTCTTTTCCTCATGCACGTAGGATACAAAATAAGTACAGAATAATTCAAAAGTAAATCATTGTATATAAAATAATAATTTATAATAAACTACATGACAGCATTTTCTCGTCAGAATTGCATGACGACTAAGCATGGTCTCAAGGACAGCCACGCGGTGTGGTTCGCAGGTTTGATTGATTAATCTTCATGACATGTACAGATTCTTAGTCTGTGGTATTTGCAGCGCTACTGGCAAGTTACGTCAGAAAAATGGCTCCTTTACAAGTTCACTATGTAATATTTCAGTGTTAATATTCATAGCTAACCAGCGTGACTCTTCTGCTTTTTGCTTTGATCCATGGCAACTCAGTGACTCTATCTGTCAGCTCTTCTCCTCGTGGATGATGCTCCTTCCTCCTTTAATCTGTCTGTCATGCTTTGAACTTTTCACGTTTCTCTTGACAGGACACAGAAAATGGTTTTTTCATGGATGTGAATGAGCAGGTGTCCATGGTGTGCAGTCAGCTGGCTCAGGATCCAAAGTTGAAGGGAGGATACAATGCTATGGGCTTCTCCCAGGGGGGCCAGTTTCTGTATGTAATCACCGTTCTGGACACTAAACGTTTTGTCATGAATGTGGTAGAAATTCTGTTTTTTTTGTAATTTTTCCCTTCTTGCCTACAGAGTGAATGAAATACCAGTGGCATGCATGAAAATAGCATGCTTTGAACTGAGCTTGGTCCTGCAGCTTCTGTTTGAGCATGGGTTCTGTGTAGTCTCCAGATAAGAATGAGGAAGCTCCATTAGACTCATCCTGGTTCTTCTTTTCACAGGAGGGCTGTGGCTCAGCGCTGTCCCTCTCCACCAATGAAAAACCTCATCTCCATCGGTGGGCAGCACCAAGGTAACACCACTATGAAAAACCACTAGTTCATCTCACTTCTTTGGGCAAAGAGAACAAAGTTAGTAAATGCAGAAGTCACTCTGGATAGGTCTGGTGATATTCTGTATGTTAACAACAGTACATTTATCCTGACAAGTGCTGTGTGTGTAACTGAGGCCTGATGTATCATTTTCCTCACATGTTCCTTCACTATGATGAGTATGGGCACTGTAGTTTATTTTACATCTACTAAAGGCTCCATTGAGTCTAAAAATGTGAGCAGTTTTTGTGTTCACATCTTCAGTTGATTTGTTTGTTCTGGCTTAGTGTCACTGAAGTGTAGATGCTTTGTGAGTATTCTATGGAGTACTGTCTGGAGTACTGTTTATTACATCATGTTTTTAGCTCTTGAAGACAGTGTGAATATGAATCGTCATGATCACAAACATTTGACATGATACAACAAGTGCTCTTTGTGTTTCTCATTTGTCAGGAGTGTACGGGCTGCCCAGGTGTCCTGGAGAGAGCTCCCACATCTGTGACATGATCCGCAAAGCTCTGAACAGTGGCGCTTACACCGACTTTGTCCAAAAACAGTGAGTTCTCTCTGACTGATTGTGTATCATTTAGTGATGCTGATGCGTTTAGCAGCGTTGACATTGTGTTGCTCTAACCACCACTGTAAAGAACTGACTGCATGTTGTGTTTGTGGTTATCAGCCTGGTGCAGGCGCAGTACTGGCACGACCCCTTAAATGACGACCTGTACAAGAAGTACAGCCTCTTCCTGGCTGACATCAATCAGGAGAGGGTCAGTCTGCGGCTGCTATTAACAATGAATAAATCCACGAGTTAGAACTTCCTAACTCTTAAAGGGTGGCTTATTATGTAGTGATATTCATTTATTTTGTCAAAATAATTAATTATTATTTTGTAAATTAGTGATTTTTTTAGCAACATGATAGGAAAAGTTGATATTAAAATGGAAAACTGTATTTATGTTGGTGCACAAGCTTGTTGTATGTCATTGCACATGTCCAGTGAATGAAGTTAACCATCTGTTTTTGTCAGATCTTAATATCTTTATTTTTCATTTAAAGGCTATAAATGAGACGTACAAGAAGAATCTACAGCTGCTGGAGAATTTTGTCATGGTCAAGTTCCTGCAGGACACTGTAGTGGATCCTGTTGATACAGAGGTAACATACGTGCTCGACAGTAGAAAAATATTTTATGAGCACTATGAAACTGTGGTGTCTGTGTCACTGAATATAATAAAGCAGAATCACAAACCATCTCATCCTGATTCTTGCTGTAGTGGTTCGGCTTCCTGAAAACGGGCCAGGCCAAAGAGACGGAAACTCTGCAAGAGAGTGTTCTCTACAAGGAGGTGAGAGTTGATCTCCTCTTGAAGAAATACAGCTCATGGTGTGAGGATTGATTCTTAACATGAAATTTTTTCTGGGGGACGGGGGATACAGTGCCTTGCTCAAGGGCACCTCGGCTGTGGCAATTAATCTGATACTGTCTCGTCATTGAAGGCTGTATGCTTGACCCTGTGGAACACTCTGATGTGGCATGTTCCTCACACGCACTTTAACTTTGTATTGTCCACATGCAGGATCGGCTGGGCCTGGCAGCCATGGAAAAGGCTGGAAAGCTGGCTTTTCTCGCATCTGAGGGAGACCATCTTCAATTCAGCAGAGAGTGGTTCAACACACACCTGCTGCCTTATTTACACTAGATCACTTCCAGTCAATTACCCAGAGTAAATTTATCAGGCTTCAACTGAAATTGAAGAAAGTGTTTTTAGAGAAATGTAATGCAGGTTAAGAATAAACACGCTAACTGGAGCTGGGCTGCAGCATCAACATTCATTCCTTTTGCACTGATCACTTGACTCATGTTGATGCTGCTCTGTGATGCATTGCTTATAGCTTATTTGAGAGTCTGCTTTTACTAATGTTAGATTACTTTTGCCGATGTGAGCGATTCTGATGAGGTCAGCTTTTTTAAAGAAATGTTTTAGACCTATTTTTCCCCCCCTAACAGACTCATCATTTCTCTGGATCTGTACATGTTTAATCCAATAAAGACAAACCAAAAGACATTTTATTGCAACTTTTTTTTTTAATGATGTCTCCAGTACTAATGAGCTGAATTCTGATTTTGGACCCAACAAAAAAACCCAAAGAGGTAAAAAGAAAGAGTATATAAAAGAATTCAGCAAAGAGCTGAGGAGAACCAAAGAGTCAGATCTGGCAGAGAGCAAGTGGAGAAACGATGGTGGTCTAACAGGCTAATATTTGAACACTTCAGTAATTACTCATATCTATACAGATGATTACAGTAGACTGAAATGGAGGTAAAGCATTCGTCCTTCAGTCTCTCGCTCTTCCACTTTGTACAAGCATCTCTCAGCTCTTGATCGCAGACTTTTTCTTACATGCCTCCTTATGTGGAATGTTTTAATACTCAGGAATGTCCTGTGTGGGTTTAATGAAGCACGTGGCATGATCATTGTAATTGTTTCATTATAATCTAGATGGAGAATTTCATGATGTAAAAGTGACAGCGGTCTTTACTTATGTGCTGAGATTTTTCTCCACATTATCCACAATGAATGTTAATATTGTTACAGTCAACATCAGTGGAGGTGATACAGACACCATCATACTGTTTGACAAGTGTGTCATCAATCAATTGCATATAATGGAACAGAAACTTATCAGGCCACAACGTACGACACACCAGCCCCTCCTGACCAGAGGGAGGAGAAAGAAAAGAGCAGCCTGAAGCATCCTGATTGGCCGCAGTGCTTTTGTTGAAAAGGAATTATTATCCCTGTTCTCATGTTGGCTATTCTATGTGGTAAATGTAGCTTAGCATTATCCAGACAGATACAAAATATCATACAGAGCAAGCATCCCAGCTATTGGCAAAACTTGTGAATGTTTTTAAAAGTGCTCACAGGGAAAAAACAATTTGAATGACAAGATTCTCCCTGCTGATTGGCTGCAGGGATATGCTCCAGCTAAGAGTGAGCAGTCCTCTTATTGGCTTTTGGAAGAGACAGCTTAAGCTGTGATTGGCTGATAAGGAAGGGAGATAACGCATGAGGTCCAAATCTCAGTCTACAGTGTGAGAGTTAGCTGGTGGGGTGCAGGATCAGTCAGGAAGGCAATAAAAGGCAAAAAAAAAAAAAAATAATAAAAAAAAATGGTGGGGATGGTGTGGAGAAGGGGCAGCCATTTCACACACTGCCCCTGTTTATCCGGCAATCTCTGTTGCTGTGGTAACGAGTTTGTTGCCGTCCCAGACGGTCTTGAACTGCTCAGGAACGGGGAGCTCCGTCTGAGAGTGAGAGAGAGAAATGTGTGGTTGCTACATAAAGTCTGGAAATAACAAAACTAAAAGAATATAAATAAAATAATATCAGCACACGTTTTAAATGGTTTTTCTGCTCACTCCTGAAAAGATACTCACAAACTCTCCGTCTTTGTTGGGTACCAGGATGTTCATCTCAGAGCTCTTGGCGCTGACAATCTCACAGTTCAGAGAATCGTTGCTCAGGTAGATATGGCAACCATCGGTCTTGTTGATGGAGATGGTGGGCACTTTACCCATAACCTGAAAAATCCAACAAAAGGTCAAATCTCCCTGTGAACACGAGATGGCTGCTGATCACCATGTTGAGATTTATTTCTGCTGCATCTGATGGGAGTATTGAATTTCACTGGAGCTGCTCTGTGGCCAAAAACTGAACGGTATGCATTGTGCAGCTACATGAATATGAAACAGGGTGCTCATAAAAAATGCATTGATGTTCAGCAAAAACCAAGTAAAAAGTGATAGGACAGCAGAAATCACTGCTGTGTGATCCGACTGCTGGCTGTGTGATGATGAGGATTTGATGATATCACTCAGTGTGTGTGTCTGTTTTAGAACACGCTGCACACACCTGGACCTTGACATCCTTGCAGTTGATGATTTCTATGATTCCCACGACATCATCAAACACCAGGCCCATCTTCTTACAGTTGTCTGATGGAGAGAAACACAAACACATCATGGTTTGTACCATTGTTACACTCTTGGACAATGCAGTACCCTGTTTTATGAGATAATGATATCTAGATAGCTATCCATCTCTCCATCCCATAATTTTCAGACTATTGAGCTGCCTGGAATATAAGCCGCAAATTTTCATGTTGTAGATTTTGTGTTTTAATTTAAGACATGCTTTTTTCAAACTGTGCAGGAAAATCGGCAGTACGGCACCAACAGGCCATCAACACACCTGCATGGTTAGAAAATAAAACACTGCACCAACACGACAGTAACACGCCTCGTTAGAAAATAAAACACACTTTAGCCTTTACCTGAAAAGCTGCATCACATGCATTTCTTTGTAAATGGACTGTACTTATATAGCACCTTTCTAGTCTTCCGAACACTCAAAGCTCTTTAACACTACATGTCTAATTGACCGATTCACACACACATTCATACACTGATGGCATTGGCTGCTCATCAGTTTGAGGAGATAACCATTCAGGAGCAATTTAGGGTTCAGTATTTTGCCAAGGACACTTCGACATGCAGACCTGAGGAGCCGGGGATCGAACCGCCGTTCACCTGTTAGTGGACAACTCTCTCTGCCTCTGAGCCATAGCTGCCCTGCATTTCTTTGTGCGTTTTCCATGATGAGGGTGTGTGCATAATGTGAAAATGACAATCAAATTTAAAACTAGCATGTTCTTCGGCGCATAATCTTTCCCCACATCTGTCTTATTTTGGTCACTGTGACGAGCTGCTGCTCCAAATGTCAGTGTTGATAAGAGAGCCAGAACACAACAACTAACAGAACTGGTTTCAGAACACGGGCATTGATCTTTCCCTTTCACCTCACACAGTACATTTGCCTCATTCTACACATCCCTTCAACTCTCCTGTGGCTCTCTGAGCTGCTCATTACGGTTTGAAAACCTCTGGCCAGTGAATTTAACTTCCCATAAACATCAGTTTAGTTCTTACCTACAATGATGGAGTTGATCTTGCCCTTGACCTGCAGGGTGCTCTTGTTACACTTGAAAGCATAAACCACTTGTTTGAGCTCAGTTTCACTGATCACCAGGTCCTGAGCTCCCTCTTGGTTCTCCTACAGAGAGTGAGAAGAAAGACAGTGATAATTAGATTAAATCATTGACTTATTTATAAAAATCATTCAGGTTTATTTGGTGAAAATCTTTTTGTTGTGTACAAAACAAGATGTTTGAGGATGTCCATGATCCAGAAAATGTTGGTCAATTTCCCAAAGAACTAACTGATTAGTTGAGAAAATGACTGACAGCCTGGCACATTATCTAATGTTTCATTTTCTTTCATGGGATAACTAATAAAAGTTCAATAAACTCATTGTACTCAGTTGGATCTGCTGTAATCTCTCAGGTGAGCCTTTTGTGTGAGAAAAACCAACAGCTTACCACTTTCCACTTCTTCCCATCCAGCTCCAGCACAGGGGGCAGTGTGCGGGTTGGGGTGGCAGATGCAGCAGGTCGGGGAGCGGGGGATGCATAAGGTTTTGGTCCGGTGTGTACTGGAGCCTGACTCCTCAGGCCAGGATTCTTGTGGGTCTTCTCGCTGTCGCTCACATGCTTCAGGCCTGCAGGGGTCAAGAAAAGAGAAACACACATTTTACATTATACTTTTCTCTCACATACAAATATTTGATATATTGATAGTTCCATTTTTCTGCCCTCAATCCTTTTGCTACTTTACGTACATTATGTGACTAATACTTGCACGGTTGACATGTTTTCACTTGTAAAAGAATCACTGTTCAGCAACTCTGACGCGGCTCAGTCAGACAACCTACCCTTGGTGATGTCGGATCCCTTGTTGATGGAGGCAAACAAAGCGTTGCGATTGTCACTGCCGCCGCCACCAGAGCTGATGTCCAGGGAAGGAGGAGGAGGTCCGGGAGGTGGTGGGGGAGGACCACCTGCAGGAGCACTGGGGGGAGCTGCAGAGGCTGTAGCTACAGGACCCTGAGGTGGATAGAAAATTAGAAAGCTATTATATGATATCAGTGTATGTTTTCAATGAGACAACAGAAAACTGCTACATGAGAGCAAGAGGAACAGGGACTAGATTATTAATTTCTGATTATTTTGACTAAAGACTAAGGTAAGAGGAGATCCTGGATGTCTGCAGTACAGAGACAGGTCAGGAACAGAGACTCAAACAAGAACAAACTGCCTTTCCATGCATCTTCATTGTCAGCATTTGATCACTTCAGAGCTGCTCTTAAAGAATGTTTTTATTTGTCAGGACTCACACTCTTACTCCAGGTCAGTCCAGTGGTGTGGTGCTGTTTGATGTAGTTCTGCAGATCAGTCCAGATGGTGACATAAGCCTTCACCCAGTCCACATGCGTCTTGTCCCTGTGGGGAAGAGACAGGATTGTCTGTTGCATTTAAACTCAACACTGTTGAACTCTTTACTCCTCTTGCAGTTTATTGTTCCGTCGTATTGTTTTGACTGGACTCAGTGTCTCACAGTATGAGACCCCACCCACCCTCACCCACCAAAGCTCTGATTTCAGGAAGCAGCAGCATGTGTCAGTGTGTCATGTGGCAGTGCTGACTCGGTAGACCTGAACTTAAAGAGCTGAGAGGAAGGAAAGATGCCAGGCAGATGGGCTGAGCATATTAAAGTTAAACGATTAAAACATGAACAAGTTGAAAAAGGAAGCCCACCAGACTGTTGAGTTATATCAGAACTGAGTGTGTGGACTCCTCCACAATATAATCAAATCTAACTTACTTCTCCTTGTATTCCTTGAGCACACGGTTGGTGTAGAACATGGCGGCATCCTGCATCTCTTTAACATAGGGGCATGGCTTAGGAGCCTGAGACACAACGAAAAAAGACAAATACATCCATGACTACAGAGAATTAAGAGTTTCACTGCTGGTGTTGTTTCCAGTGCCTTTGTGCTAAGATAAGCTAAGCCAACCAACTAGCTTCACATTTAGCCCGTCTACAAACGTCGGAATGTCATCGATCCTGGCGGCTGTGGCTCAGAGGCAGAGCGGGTCGTCCACCAATTAGATGATCGGCGGTTCGATCCCTGGCTCCTCCGGTCTGCATGTCGAAGTCTCCTTGGGCAAGACACTGAACCCCAAATTGCTCCCGAAGGCTGTGCCATCGGTGTGTGAATGTGTATGAATGGCTAGGTCCTCAAACTGATGAGCAGTTGGCACCTTGCATGGTAGCCAATGCCATCAGTGTATGAATGTGTGTGAATGGGGTGAATGAGATATGTAGTGTAGAGCGCTTTGAGTGGTCGGAAGACTAGAAAGGAGATATATAAGTACAGTCCATTTACCATTTAGCCTAACTCTGAGGGAATATTTGCCTACTATGGCAGCAAATGAGCTGTAAAAGTTAAAATTGAGCTCACTGTATAATGAGATCTTCAAGATACCAGAGTAGGCGTACAAAGAATACATCCATTATGTGCTTTTGAAAAGCAGATGCATTATTTATAAGAATCTAACAAACAAAGAATTAATCAAACTGTAACAGTGAAGCTCTGTTGCTGGTCGCCAAGAATGTGTCTGCCAGAAAACAGTGATGACAGAATCAAAGAGAGGCCGTTATACACTCATTTATCTGCCCATGCACGCACACACTCCCAAAAATCTGTCCCCTCCGGCCTCACCATGGCGACCCATCCGAGGGCTGGCACGCTCTCGCTCACGGCAGAGAGGTGGTTGAAAAGTGGCGAGGTGCGGTTCTGCTCGCGAAAGCTCTGCACCTGCTGGATGGCTTTGGACACCGGCTGCAGGAGAGTCGTCAAAACTGCCTGAACAGGAAAGACAGAAAAATGTTCTAGTAAAAAAGACATTTGTCCAAGAGTGAGACTTAAACAGGCATGCAAACTGGTTAGGGGTGAAAAAGGTGACAAGGTAACGGACACGCGGCATTCGCGGAAAAGTGAAGTTCATACATGGGTGTGGGAAGTCGGGGTGCTGCAAAATTATTTTGTATTATTTACTTATTTTTTTTCTATATTATTTTCCTCAATCTGTTAAAAGTTATTGATTAATTCCTGATTAAAATGCAGGAAATTGCATTTATGAAATACAAATCCCCCCCCCCCCCCCCCCCCCCATCTTGACATTTTCCTCCTTTTTGGTATTAGAGAAATGGTCACCCTATACACATATCAAAGTATCACATATCAACCTGTTAAAAGCTTCCTGTTGGAAGCTTTGGCTGGCACTGCTGTCTGATGTTCTCTGGTCCCTGGTTTGGAGCTGATGTAGATGGCCCTGCATCACTGGCCAGAAGGCTGGCTATACTATGAGTTCCTGACAGGTCACACACTTTCTTTTTGTGGAGCTCTGTTTTACAATGTGCCAATAAAGCATGGCTACCTTTGTTTCCATAATTTATTTCTTTATGGCACAGAATGCACCTTGCATGCCCCACTTTCTCGATCTTCCTAAACACATCTGATAAGAGGAATTCCCTTTCTTTTCCCTTCACCTCCACATGATATTGTAAATCAAGCCAGGCGAAGCTCCAAGAACACCTAAGGCCTGCATCCAGCTGCTTTATTATAATAGCGTCCTTCACTCCTAAATCTCCCATCCTGAAATCAGAACATATACATATATATTAAAAAAAATGTTTTTTGTTTTTTTTTTAAATCACAGGTCTTCAACACAGCATTAACTGTAGTGATATAACTATTTACATTCAGTGTAACTACAACAGTCCCATGGTCCCTAACTTCGAATAATATAATTATTTTTATTATTAACGGGGGGTATATGAACTGCGCGGGGTGGGGATACTTTCAAATACGACCTGTAGCGGAGCTCTCCTTGATAAACTGTTGATGGGTAAACTGACGAATGACACGACCTCCGCGCACATAAAATAACGAACAGTACACAGCTTAACACAGCCGTAACACAGCTGATCCAGTCCCACAGTAAACACATAACTTCCCGCTCCCCTTACTGGAACCCCAATAGTGCCTCGCACACACAAATAGAATAGAACAGAATGATCGAACATGACATACACAACCTAGGCAAACCCCAGACTCGCTACACTGTTGATGGGTAAACTGACGAATGACACGACCTCCGCGCACGGCAGAACTGTTCTGTTCTGTCAGTCATTTGTTGTCAAGAGAGTTGCGGTGATAGGTGTAGGTCGTAGGACTCACTATAGTGTAGTTTTGAGCATAGACGGAGGTTCGCTCGCTCTTTGACATTCTCGTCCCCCCACCCTGAAAGTCCCAGAAGAAATTTGAAATTAAAAATGTATGGGTGAAACATACTTTAAAAGTTTGGTCAACAGTCCAAAACAGAATTAGTGGGACAGCTGCCCTCTCAGGGGCTATGCAAATTGCTGGAAATCCGGATTTCCTCCCCTCAACAACTGATATCACATTTAAGAGATGGGCAGACAGAGGCCAGAGGGTTATAGACCAGTTGCTCTGTAACACCGGTGTACAGCCATTCTCATGTCTCCAAGACCAATTCCTTCTACCCCAAAGTGATATGTTCCGGTATTTTCAGATAAGGAGCTACATCACAAACCATACAGATTGGAATATAACAATTAGAAAGGCTCCAACAAACACAGAAACGTATTTTATTAATATAATTAAACATCAATTACCCAATAAAAGGTATGTTTCCCATATAGAAATCTGTTATTAGATATACCAGACATTACTTTTTATATCAAAAACAAATGGGAGCTAGAGTTAAATAATTTAGAGGTATATAATATATATAATTGAGGATGGGGACTGGGAAACAGTGTGCACTGGATGTCAAAGGTATCAATAGCAACACGTGGAGGGAGTTTGATTGGAAGACAAAGACAAGGTTTTTTAGGACACCTTATGTGGTCTCTAAATTTGTAAATAATCCAGCTGCAATATACTGCTGGAGAGGATGTGGACTGGTGGGCGACCACTCACACATATTCTGGGACTGCCCAGTGATGCTTCCATTTTGGAAAGGGGTAAAGAGCGAGATAGATAATGTTCTAGGAATTAGTATACTGTTCCCCCCAAGTCGGTTTCTTTTCGATTTAACTCCTGAAGGCATGTATACTCAAGATCAAAAATACTTGCTACATATACTCCTGATGACTGCTAGGAAAATGGTGACAATAAAATGGATGAATCCACAGCCACCTACAGTGGCACAATGGAAACAGAAGCTGAGGGAGGTGTATGAAATAGAAGCTTTAACCGCTAAATTACAAATAAGGTCGGATGTTTTCATGAGGAGGTGGCTACCTATAACAAGTTGCTTCGCTAACTGAGGGGGACCCCACAGTATGCTGGAATGCCTTAACAGTCTACGCATTTACTTTTTTAAAATTTACTTATTATTTCTCGCCCACTTGTATTACTCAGTTTTTCCGGGCCCCAGTGTCTTTTATCCTTTTTTTTGTTGTTGTTTGTTTTGTTCCCTGTCTTAAGCACCATCATACATAATTTGTGATGTTGTCAAGGAATGTTTGTGTTATGTTCTTCATTAAAATAAAAAAATAAAGTTTAAAAAAAAAAAAAGACATTTGTAGGGGTCATTTTTTCTTTGCATTGAAATCTATAAATCCATAGTCAGCAACATGTGCAGCTATATTTATATTTCTTCTTTTCACAAACATTTATAAATATATAAAATATACTGTTTGCAGGAAACAAAAAGAAATGCCACACTGACAGACTGTACAGGGGCTGCAGACATGTAAAAGAGGTGAACATAATAAATGATGCAAACTGATTGATCCATGCTGTTCAGTCAGCTGCATCATTGACTGACTGAGCATTTACAAGGTGTGTTTAACTTACATCAGAGGGCTTCTGGGAGGATGAGGCTGTTACGAGGAGAGCTCTCTGAATGGCAAACGCCTGCTTCATCATATCTGCCTGGAAGAGTAAAGAGAAAAGAAAAAAAATCAGTTTAACATGTCTTCAGACAGACAAGACACCAAGTTTTGTATTTATATCCTAACTGTCATTTGTAGTAAATCATGTGCAGCAATGACAAAACACTAAACAGGCAAAAACAGGTATTTTAACTATAAGCTCACATGTTTCTGGACCTCGCCCCCGATATTCTGGCTGAGGGAGAGGTACTCAGCCACGGCACCTCTGATGATCTCATCAAAGGCCTCCACGTACGCCGATACAGCTGCAAAGAAAACACACGACATTTTAAAATATACTGAAGAATAACAACTCAGAAGTTATGAGCTGGAACGGCAGTCTCATCACATGTGTGGGCAGACAGGAGGTCTGACGTGTCTTTGTATGAGGAGAAGCTGCTCTGAACGCGTTTACCCGATTTATTAACAGCTGTACAACAACATTTTTCAAAGAATAAAGCTCCTGTTAGGCACAGCTTTTCAGAAGTAGGAAAGTCAGACATCTGTGATCAGTAGAATCAGTTCATAATACTTTGTTGATCGTTACCTCCACCAGCTGAATCTCCACCGCCGCCTCCGGAGACCGTCATGGCCTCCAGGCGACCCACCGCCACCTCCAGCCGCTGCACCAGACTCGCCATCTCAGCCATACCTGTGAGACGGGGAAAGCCATGAAGGAGAGTGCAGCAACAAACCAGAGTCAACAAATTCAATCAACTTTATTAACACTGAAGTTCAGTTAGTAGAATATTATATACTATATAATGTCTAATATCCAATCATCATCATAGTAGCACAGCAGTACTTCCTGTTCTCATAGTCTTCTAATTGGGCAATGAATTGCTCCCGAGACTTGCGCTGACGGCAATTACTGCAATTAAAAATTACCTACTGTGGTCAGCTAGCAATCAGCGGTGTTGTGGAAGTTTGTTGATTTAGTCCTACGAGGCTTGTTTCAAGTGTGTGGACCTGCAGTCACACTTATTTAATTCCCTGGTTTGGCTATTAATTGTTTTCATACACATAACTGCAGATTAATTTCCTCCTGATTAAGTAACCAATCCATCAACTCTAACGCCCTCCCATCTTACAGCTATCACACAGCGTATAAAAGGAAGGAAGCAGGAAGTCATTATCCTGCATTGCATGCACAGACAAAGTTCTCCAGAATAAACAGAACCAACAGCAGACATCTGAACATTAGAAGAACCAATATGCTTTTTGGTTTCTATAGTCAAAGTTCCACCTTTAGAGAGAATGTGGTAAGCAGGTCAGGACTTGCTAGCTGAAAGCACGTAGACCAGTGCAGTGCAGACCTGCCCTGTTATCCCAGCTATGTCGTTTGCAGAGGTTTCCATGTTTTTATACAAACCAGTCTCAATCTATCTCAATCTAAAATCCATCTTCAGAGACTGTGTGCGAGTCCCTGTGTGCAGACTGATTCTCCTAACGTACCCCTTTAAGTACAGGATTAACTAACTTCAATCCAAGTCTTAGCATAATCTTACACTTATGGAGACACACACACACCTAATGAGAAAGGCTAACATTACATAAGACGTCTGTAACCTGACGCTGCTCGTCTGTGTGACTGAGAGTGTTTCCAGTCTCAGGTACTTACACCTGGCTGCTGGTGAATGGAGCCCCACAGACCACTCTCACTAATGAGTCCATGCAAGACAAACCTGCTGCTATTGCTCACTTTCACTACAGAGACTAAACCAATCTCTAGATATCTGATGACTGAGAGAGCGCTTAACATCTTTGGCTGTGATAGATGAAGCTAGAGGGATGTTTGCTCACACTTCAGAGTTAAAACAGAGAGGAAGGACTAAATAATAAATAATGTGGATACATAAGAACAGGACTGGGTGTTCTGAATCACCTGTTCTTTCCTAAAATAGGATTGTTGTAAATGTTATTTCACCCAAATGTGAATTATAATCAAGAGACTTGGTTCTGAAAGCTGTTCCTGTATTAAATATTGAAATCTGACCTCATGCATTAGGACTGCATCAAACCTGAATCCTTTTTTGGTACAGACATTCGGTGCCAGCTTTTGGTACCACATGGTCCTGTCACATTCATAGTGTCTTCTTACTGTCGGATCCGTTTCAGATAATTGTATTTATGGAAGATTCTCATACCACTGCATGTGGTTAGACAGCATTAAACATGTACGAGCTTTGGCTTCTGTTAATCCCTCAACTTCTAAAAATAATTATCGTTATCAAATCTAACAAGTATCAAACTGAACGGCACATGACACTTTATACATCTTTCATTCTAAACTCCAAACTTCTACTGTATTAATCATAACATTATTTGCAGAGTAATGGCACGTTAAAACAGGGTCAGGCAGGCTGTTTATGAAGTCATATCAATAAGGCAGTGTATCAGCAGCATTATATGACTATAAGCCCCTACAGCAGAAGGGCAGTCACATTTAATGATATGACAAAACATTCCAGTTTCACGACAAAATGTCTCAACTTCCTTTTTTCTGCCCGGCTCACTCATTCAGACAGACAGAGTTGTTTCATTTCTCAGTTCAGTTCATTTCTCCACAAGGCGTGGAGGTAAAATTAGATCATAGCAGGACACACACCTCTAATACTACCCTTGACCTAAAAGCCTAAATGTTCAGCTTCTCAGTATACCTGCAGAGATCGGAGTTCAACGTTACACTTCCTGCTCTCTGCTGAGACATGACTCAAGAGCAGTGCAGGAAGGGAGTGGCTTCTAAAGGTGTAACCTGTGTGTGAGTGGTAGACACCAAAAAACAAGCACATAAACATGCATGTGAGTCGCTTTAAAATGGACTGTACATGGCAAACAAACTGCCTCTGAGCTCAGTGGACTTCTGCTCCATCAGGTTGAATGCTGCACCAAAGTAAAGACAACACGTGTTCAAGCAAAGTGCTGACCATGAAGGAAACGCCACTGTCCAGGAAGCAGAAACAACTTTCCAGAGACACGAGGGCAGACATAGCAATGACTCAGGCCAGGGGCGCGTGCCTGAGTAACATGTTGCTTAGACTGAAGCTCTATATAAAGGAGAGACCAGCACAGCTAGGACTTATTGGAACAGAAATATGTGCATATCTATCCATCCATCTATCCATCGATGTTAAAGAAGCTACACAAAGACAATACTCTTTTAGAAAGATGCATTCAAGTCTGGATCATATTATTATATTACTTCCTCTACATTGTACCTCGTGCTGATCTTCCTCCAATATGCAAAACTGTGGCCTGGATGTACAGTCCTGCTTTAGTGGGTCTGCATGAAGCATCATCAGCATGCAGGGCCAGTGAAGTAGGTTAGGCCTGTGTGAAGGTTCGTGCATTGCTGCCTGTCTATATCCAGACATAAAGAAGTGTGTGTGTACGCCATTTCCAGCTATCCCCATTGGATAAAACAAAAACACACAGCAGCTCTGCTTTGTCGCAGAGACAGAAGTAGGCCAAGGCGACGGCGCTGAGCTCCAACCTTCCTCACAGTCGTACCTCGGTGGGCTCAAAGCTCCAACACATCAAGTCCAAGCCTGTGCTGTTAATGCGATCACCGGGCTTTCAATCATACGGCCAAGATGCTAGCGACGCTACCGCAGAGCTGGTGGTTGTCCTGTGTGCTCTCCTCCAGCCCACAACACGTAACCTACAGACCAGACCAGGCCTCGACTGAATGTGAGGGGCGAGGGGACATTATGACAGCTCGAGTCAGCACGTCTCCTTAATAACATTGACTAGTTCCCGGCTGTCGGTGACTTCAGTCTACGGAGGATACAGAATGTGTCAGAACACCGACAATGAGCGACTCATGACAGACTCTCTCACACACACACACACACACACACACACACACACACACACACACACACACACACACACACACACACACACACACACACACACACACTGTGCAGAGGAAGTGTACCGTGCACGCACAGTGTCTGTCTGTCTGTCATTTCCCCCTCCCTGTCGTTCACTGCCGGTTTCGGCATTTCCTGGATTTTTCCTCCGCCCCTCTGTTAGCTAACGCTGCTCTGTGCAGAAAAGGGAAGTGTCTGCGTTTCTGTGTGTGTGTGTGACGGAGAGGAGAAACACTGACTGAATGTTACAGCTCAGTGTGTCAGGCTTTGTGGCTAACAGTGTAGCCGCCTCTGCTAGCCGGGTGTGTTAGCATCACAGCGGGTCATTATGTGCACGGTTCGATGCCGCCGCCGCGCACGCATATAACCACACACATACACACACTATCGCTTCATTTTCACGGTCACCGTAAAGAGCAGCATGCCGCTTACCTGCAAACTGGTTAGGCAGTGATTGGGTGTTGTATGTCTGCGTGGGTGTGTGTGTCTCCGTGGGTATGCAGAGCGCAGCTTCCAGCGGACTGAGCCTCGGCTTTTTCTTCCTGTATGTCGGTGAATTTACCCAGCCGTCACCGCGCCGCGTTTCCGCCCTTGTTCGCGCAAACTAATTCCTTTCCCATATAAGGAGTGAGAGAGGCAGAGGACGGACACGTGAGGGAGAACTGATCTGTGATACAGCAGATGTGATGCACACACGTCCAAAAAGAATACTCGGTAAATCCGCTATACGGCTATACGTGCAGTTTGCTGTCTCAGGGTTCGATGTGCCCAGTGACTGCTTTTAATGTTCAGAATATATGTATATATGCACCACACATCTGAGCAACTCTGCAAAGATTAATGCTGCTTTCTATTGTTCAGCATTTATTCTGCACTCACACTAATAATTATTTATTTATTATAATCAAACAATTGTTTACCACGTAAAACAGAAAAAGGAAAATCTTCACAATTTGAGAAGCATTTTCCATTCCCTTAAATATTTTTCTGTAATTTGACTAGTCAAATAATTGACTGATTGTTAAAATCCTACTTGAATTATTATTACCCACTGAACACTTTAACTGACCTGATTCCATCCTTTGCCAGCATGAGGTAAAAATTACATAACTTACGCAGCATTCTTCGATTATCAGTTGTTATGGACACCATCATTTCACTCTGTTAATGGAGCAGCAAATGACAACCACTAAGGTTAATGCGCTTATAAAAGCCAATGAGAAAACAGACTATGATGGAGTGTTTAAAGTGAAGCTGGCTTTTATCAGGATCAGTGATTAGTGCAATGATGCTTAAGTTAATGGGTTAATAGTTCTGTATAATGTTCATCCAGAGGAAAAGGGGGTGGGTGTGCGGAGCTGTAGAAGATAGCACTCATAGATAGATAGAAAAATCATTTCTTTGCATAATAGACTTGCAAATATGTCCTCAGATAATTGTACATGTGTTATCCAAGATCAGTCTTCTACCCTAACTTCATAGTCTGTTGTTCTTTATATAAAGCCTGCAGTTTAAATCTCATGACATGTTAGTGTAAAATCACCGTCCTTTCATTTGACTTGTCTAAACTGGGACAAAGTAATGGATAAGGACAAACAGGAAGAAACCGAACATAAGCAGCACATGTCTCACAGAAAGTCAAGAACAAACTGAAACATTTTATTTGAATTTACAGATTATCCAGTTGCATCAGGTCTGGTCACACAGAAGGACAGAAGTGGGTAATCCTTCACTAGAACCTCATCTAAAAACATGTTCAATTAAACTCCCTTCATTAACAGGTGCTCCCCATTCCCTGTCTACCTTCACAGTGGACTCCATCAGAGTCAAGGTCAATTCACTGACTTCCAGAATTCCCAAAAGTGACTGGTAAATGTTGTACATATAACAGAAGAAATGCTTAATTCTTGTATTGTCCTTAAAACAGGTTTTGGATGAACAAGAAATGAAAGTGAATTAACATCACATCTTGGCAATCTCTCCAAAATCTCTAAAATCCATTTCCTACGATGTGCAAAACAACATGTGAGGAAGAGGACATTATTTCAAAGATGACATTTTACAGAATTGGCACTTGGGTGCACTTGGGTGCACTTGTATTTAGTTTGCCTCACACCAGTTGGCAAAGGGTAAAGATAAATTCAGCAAATCTAAATGAAACATAAAAACAGAGGTCTGAAACCTGGCCCTGCACTGGGTGCTTTAAAACCAAAGTGCCACACAACTGACATCAGCATGAGATGACCTCATGACAGTAAGAAATACATCTCTGATTTTTTTTTTTTTATGATTGCTTATTTCACACAGAGCATGAACTTAACTGTCTCAATGGTGTACCCTTAATGGTGTACCCTTTTAACATTCAACAACCAAAGAAAAAGAGACAGACAGGCTAGTTTTACATGCAAAGCAATCACATACAGTTGTTGCAGGGAAGAGTCATTTGGTCAAAGTTTTCCCTCTGTGCTGACTATCACAGGCATAGAAGAACTAAAAACTTCCTTTCTCTCTGTGTTCTTAGAGCCTCCCTTTGTGTCCTGTTCCTCGTATATTTATGGCAAACATTCCTCAGATTGAACAAATTATTTAAATTAATTAAGAAATCATTTCTTTTCAGGATTTACTACAGTTTCAGGTCATTATGGGCACACTTACTTTTATCCGTAATAGAAGTTCAGTGTTTAAAATTTAAATGTAACTTATATCCCGATCATGTGACTAACAGTTCACTCTGGCTTTGTGTAATTTTGTAATTTTAAAGTCAAACTTTGCCATACATTAAGCTTACACCTTGTTTCATTCAAGCCCACAGGTACAGTATGTAACAATTACAGTGGAGCTTCTGCACTTGGGCTGCATTCACATTTCAAAAATATATCCTCAAGGATATGAATATTTTATACATTTTAAGTGCAGTGCGTATGTCCTGTGTTTATGGCTGAACTTTCCAACTTTAACCACCACAGATCTCACTTTAATCAAAAACAAACAAAAGAGACTGAAGCAGACAGACATGAAATCAAAGTGCATTGACATCTAATCACAGCCTAAAGGTTGTTGGTAAAAAAAAAACATAAAAAGAAACTGAGTGGAAGTGGTCTTCATGGTTCAAGCAGTTGTCACATTAATGAACTCTGAGTGGAGTGAGGAAGCAGTGTCAAGTCCATCCCATTTGCTGTTTTGTGAACATTAACATCTCATTATAGTCTCCATCAAGACCAAACTCATTAGCGTTGTGTTTTCCAGTGTGTGTTCCAGCCACTTAATCCTCAGAGAAGCCTTCAGAATAAAAGCATTGTGTTCATTCTCTCTTCCATGGGTTAATAACAGACTTAAAAACATACAAACTGCTTTGAAGAAACATGTTTTGGCGCTGAAGCCAGAAAGATTCACACATACACCCAACATACAAACATGCAGGCGATCATTCCAGTATCAAAGTGTACCAGAACTACAATCTGTCACTCTTCATGCATTGTTTTTTTGGACGAATGTCCATTGCTGTTGGTAGCTTCGTTTTGGTTTAATTTTTCCTTCCAACAAGCCACCATGTCGACCACTAACAAAAATCATCAGAGCATCAGAGTGAACCATTGGTTTGTAACATGGCAGTGTTTGGTAGCATCAGGCTGACCTGAAACAGTGTGAATACGACGTGTTTGTGTGTGCACATGCAAGTCTACACGAGGCAAGGTGTGAGCGTGTCAAGTGGCTGGTTTTCGTGTCATTGAGGTTTTTTGTTTTTTTTAATCCAGAAAGTCAAGTGTCACTCAGGCTACTTCCTCTCTTAGTGTCTCTCACCAACGTATGCCATAAGTGAGAGCGGTGACAGTACATTCTTCATGTCTCTGTGTTAAGTAACAGGGCTCTACGTTATATTTTTATACCATTCAAAACACAGTGCTCACCCCTAGTTCGCAGTGAAATGGTAGGTTTTTTCCTCCATACTGGCTCAGTGTGGGAGCAGGGAAATTTCAGTACAGTAGTGTTTTTTGGGTGACAGTGGGACAACATTTCCAGCATGTTTTTCCTCTCTTACTTTTCCTTAAATCAGGTATCACACAGTCTGTCTTCATGAATGAGAGGTGTGAGGTTTTTGTGTTGAAAGAACAACAGGAAGAGTAAGGAACAGAGGGGTGTGACAGCTGGAGGAGTGTGTGTGTGTGTGTGTGTGTGTGTGTGTGTGAGGGCAGCAGTATGCTTCCCCCTCTTCCCTTGCTATAGCAGTTCTTCTCTTTGCTTCTTGCCCCTAGCCGGCCCCTGGCCGTTCCTCAGGGAGCCGTTCTGGGGCCGCAGGAGGTGCCCACGCTCCTGCTCCGTCCACGGGACCCCACCCTGCCCATCATCACTGTCCAGGTCAGAGTCTGAGTGCATCAAGGCAGAGGAGGTGGGAGCAGGCACCGGCTTCAAGCGGGCTGGTAGAAACAGAGGAAGAACAGTGTAATGTCAAACCTGGAATAAGAATGTCACATAAAAAACATGTGTGTGTCTGTCTTACCAGCTCGGGGTGGTTCTAACTCCAGACTGTCTTGCTCATCAGCTTCAAGTATTTTATATCGGCTTTTACTTCTGCGCACTTTGCTCTTACGCCTTTTAGGAAATAAAGACACACCAGATGTATATAAGATAATATAGATGTCTATATATATAGATAGATATACATACACACAGTAATCATATTCATATTTTAGAAATTGTGCTCACCTGTTGCAACAACACACCATCACCCAGACAACTGTTGCTATAGCAACCACGATCATAAAGGATGCTATGGTCACATAGAGTACGCTCCACTCTGGAAAGATTTTGCAAAAGTATGTTATTACTATGCTGCCACATCTGAACAAATTAAAATATGAAATTGATTCAGCTCAACTCACCACAGTTGCTCTCTGCATCTCCAAGCTGAGCTCGGATGAAATTCTCCATCCAGAAAGGGTGGCAGACACAGCGCCGTGTGAACGAGTCACACTCGCCGTGACTCGAGCAGTTCAGCTGGCAGACTGAGGAAGGAGAGTGGCGGAGAGCAGTGGGTCAAACTAGAACTAAGGAGCAACAACATACCAGGTGCACATTATAGAACATGCACAACAAAAGAACAGGTCATGTGTAGTGTAAAAAAGCAGAGGAGATAGAAGTCACAGTGACTACTAAGAAACTTTGAGATGTCAAGAGATTTGACGTGGGGGTCATTATCTGACCATTATCACTGGCAGCAGAGTTCAGAGGTCAAAGCAACTCTGACCCCAAGACCTACCTGAGGCAAGTAGCTCAAAGTGAGAAACAAGTAAACACATCTGTAACACTGCAACCATTTCATTTTGCTTATAGAGTACATTTTCTGTCTCATGTCTCCTTTCCCATTGTTGTGCATGTCTCTTATAAACTGTGTTAGTCAGATACTCACTGACTGTGTCCACCCGCCGGGCCTTAAAAATGAGAAAGTCATTCTTCTGTTTGCGCAGTTTGTTCCGTAGGCCAAGTGCAACGCTGCGGCCAGACAGAGGAGGGCGCCCTGGACCGCCTGACACCAGGAAGACTAAACGAGTACTGAGAAGGAAAACAATACTTTAATCACATCCATCTATCAAGCCAAATCAAGAAAATCTCATTTAAGTCTTTTTTATTGTTCGTTTATGTCTCATTGCCAGGTTTACACTTGAAGAGTAAAATTAGAGGTATAATAAAAAAACTAAATGTGAAATATTAAGATGTACAACAGATCTATTACTGTAAAATAAATGTAATAAAGTAAATAAAATCAAATGTGTCATAAAAGGTGCAGGACGACTTACCTGTGCTCATTAAATGCACTGATCTCTCGCACGATGATGTCACTGTCAAGCACGCCCAGTAAAACTCCAACCTGGCGCAGCAGCATGTCTCGCTGACGGTGGGAGACCTGGGATACAGAAACCTCCAGCACCAACTCCACCAGGTCACGCTCCCACATGTCTAATAAACAGAGACACATGAGAAAGGAGATTAAGAACACAGAACTACAGACGGCAGAGAAGGGGCAGAGAGGAGTGCAGTGAGAAAGAGAAGCACTAAAGAAAGGGAGAATCTGACATGAGAAAAACAGGCTGACTGCAGGATCCATCTGACACTCTGGGATCTGGGAGAGAAGCCAGAGAACCAAGTAACGGATTAGTCCCTGACTGTGTTTGGTCTGTTCACCGTATGCCGCACAGTGACCCGCTCAACCTTCTGCTGCTGGTTGTTGGATCTCTTGCTGTGTGGAAACCATTTGTATGCATGGACTAGTTTGAAGGCAAAAATAAACGCCAATACATCCCAAGAGGTATTCTGTGATGAAATGCTCTCATTTACTCACTTTTCCTGAAAATAGTCACAGCCGTCACAAAACAGCAGAGACCGAAAAAAAAGGTGCATCACCAACAGCTTTATATTGGTGTGAAAGAATGTCTATGGTTTGTCTGTTCACTTTACCAGGTTTGACTTCCACTGTGCCCCTGTTGGTGCTGGTCTGTCCCTTACTGTCAGTTACAGTGAGGGTGAAGCTGTACTTCCCCTCCACCAGGTTCCCCAGAAAGAGTATGGCCTGGTGGTCAGAGTTGTTCAGTACATCCTATTGAAACAACAAAAAAAAAAAACATGTTTTAGAATCTTTTCTAATATTGCTGATGTCTGAATCACCAGTAGCTGTGGATTGAGTGTTTAAAGTTGTTGTCCACTATAAACATAGGCAGTCTCACCCCAGCAGCAGGGCTGCCATCATCTCTGGTCCACAGGTAGGTGACTCCTCCTTTGTCATCAGTGGAGTGAGATCCGTCTAGGGTGGCGGTCCTGACAGGCAGAGCGATGGGTGAACTTGACACAACGTGAGCTATCGGAGGCTGGTCCAGTTCTAATGGAAAAATTGTATGTTCATTCACTGAGGAGGACCCTAGTGCAGTAAATGTTTCCTGGTTACTTCTATAGTGTTTACAAAGCAGGAGAAAAGAGGAGAAATATGTTGCAACTACAGACTGATGATTACCTTCTAACATCACAACACAAAGGTTTTACAAATACTTGCTAAACAGATATCAAAGCAGAAAAAGGTGGCACATCACAAAGCAGTCAAGTCTGTGAAGCTTCTTTTTCTTTTTACCTTACTTATTGATAGTTTTTACGTGTTTCTCTCACTAAAGCACAAGCTTCTAGCAGGGCAGCATGGGGTTAATTAGAATTTTGGTTTCAGTTGCATTAACATGCAGCTAAGGTGTCATGATGAAAAAGCAGCAAAAACACATTCAGATCTGAGGTCCTCTCTGAAGGTCTTCAGGAGGTTTTTAAAGGTAGAGAGGGACGCCCCTGATCTGGTAGGAACTGGTAGGACGCCCTGAGCGAAAAGGAAGCAGAGCCAGGCATTGCTCACTGGACGAACGCAGCAATCATGAGGTAACATATGTCTGTATAAGGGCATGGGTAGGTAGGTAGGTAGCTAGGTGTAGTACCGGAGACTACTTTGTAATATGTTCACCACATGTAATTATCAAAAGGGAGCAAAGGCTGTATGTCACTGAAACTCAAACTTGACAAGAGTTTGACATGTGCAAATACTCTGTGACTGCCTGTCATGTTGTATGAGCTGTTTTCTGTTATTAACCCTGCCTGGTAATAACATTCAGATGAATCAGGAGGAACAAATAATAAACATTCAGAAGCTGTTTCTCATGCGAGACTAACAAAGGTGATAAAAGGAAGAGAAACAATATTCTGTGGAATGGAAGCAAAACAATGAAAGGGGCAAAGTCATTTATTCTATTTGTATTTATAACAGATGTGTGTTTGTGTATAGAGGGTGTATGTGCATATTCTGTGCATGTAACTATGCATCATTATGCAAATATGACTGTGTGCGTGTGTGTGCAGGTATTTATAATCTGTCTATGCAGATGATGAGTATGCATGAGCATACGCGTATATTTTACTGTGATTTTATGACAGACTCTTGGGAGATTAGCCTCGAGCTAAAAGCAAACAAACTGAGCATAAACAAACACACTTTTGTCTTATCTTAAACAAAGATACTGCAATGAGAATGAGTTCTGCTTTAAAACATACAGAACTGGATTTAGAAATGTGAAACCCAGCAGCCATAATGCTCACCTGTCTGACCCAACCACTGCCAGAGAGAGAGACAGATTAATACCACAAAAACACACTCGCGCGCGCACACACCCTAACCTTCTCTGACGATGACCGTGACAGTGTCGCTACTCTGCAGCTTCCTCTCATCAGTTACTGTCAGGGTGAACTCATACGTGCCGACCTCAAGACCTGTCACCGTGGCAACAGCACTGTCTGCGTTCTCAATCTTCACACCTTCAGGACCCCTGGTGGAGGGACAGATGGAAAGAACGAGGACGACAGAGCATGAATGAGAATTCACTGTAAAAACAACAGAACAGAGTTTGTTTGTATATTTTGTGCTACACTGACTGTCAGAGCCTGCAGCTAATACCAGCCGTCTGCACACGTGTGTATAAGTCTGTGTCTGACTGACTTGGTCTGTTTCCAGTGGTAGGTGGCTATCTTCTGGTCATCACTGCTCTTACTCCCATCAAGCGTGGTTCGATCAACTGGCAGGGTGAGCTCTTTCTCCGGTCCTGCATCTGCTGCTGGTGGCTTATTGTTTTCTGGAGGATGGAGAGTGAGAGGGACAAAACTAAACATTCATCTCATAATGTGCCAACACGAGCTAACAAAGCACATCTTCCCTTAACTCTCATCAAAATGGAATTAACAGTGTAGCAGTAAAATCCTTTATTTCCTAAATTGGCTGACATAGTTTGAGCTTGCATGTGGATGCAAGTTCTCAGAATAGATCCTGTTCAAACACTAAAAGACTGTCCACACAAGCTGCTTATCAGACCTCACATTCACTCAGAATGCTGTTATTTCCTATCAGCAGTTTAAGTACTGACCGCTTCACACATAGAGGGCAGGTAATATATGTATGTATGTATGTATGTATGTATGTATGTATGTATGTATGTATGTATGTATGTATGTATGTATGTATGTATGTATGACAGCTTGTGGGAAAGAGTAAGGGCAGACAAGTGGTTCTTAAGTGGTACACACATGTGTACACAGCTGAATAAATAGACTTGGGCAAGGTCAAAGAGTCATGGTTGTGAGGAAGCAGTTGGTGAGCCAAATATCTATCGCACCTTTTCACTACTAAGACTATAAAAGTTCAGGTGGCATAAACAGGAGCTAGCCTATTGTTTGTTCTCCAACTGTCTACCTGGCCGCACAATGACGGAGACCTGGGCAGTGTCCTGCTGTCCAGATGAGTCTGTCACGGTCAGCTGGAAGGTGTAGTCTCCCTCCTGCATAGCAGACAGCTGCAAGATCGGTGTCCGTACGCCCTAATGAGCACAAAGGATGCCACCGTTAGCCATGATTCTCTTCTTGAGGGAAAAACTAACCAAAACATTCAATATATTGACAGTCCTCAGATATCTCACCTGCATCTCTACCACCTTGTCTTTACTCTCGGGGCTGAGCGACCACTCATAGGACAGGGAATCATGGTCGTCTGTGCTTTCATTGCCATACAAAGTGATGGAGTTGCGTGGCAACTGGATGACCTGGATGAAGTAAAAAGAAATACCCGATATTGGTTAGCAGATCTCTGCACCCTACTTCACATTCATGCATTCACAAAAATGGTGCAGTACAGAACAGAGCATGATGACAGACAACACAACAGACCTTGATAGGTCCGGCATTCGCCACAGGCCGATAGTCCTTGGCTTTGTTGACAGAGAGGGTGGCTTGTGTTGAGTTTGTAGCTCCGTCTGAGTCTGTCACTGTCAAACTAAGAAAGACATTCAAAAGTAAATACCAATTTAAAGATCTGAAAATACATCTGAAACATTATATACTTCAACAAAAAGATGAAAACATTTCCATCCATAATAACTGTGCTCCACCTCTACCTGAATGTGTAGTTCCCAGGCACCAGGTTTTTGAGGGTGAGCACTTGGGTGTCAGCAGAGACCTTCTCCTCCCTCAGTGGCCCTTTAACCTCCTCCCAGAGCCATGCCACCACTTTGTCATCATCAGTGCTCTCTGTAAGGAGGAGCAAAGACACAGGAGGGGCATGGGGACAGATTCATAAACTTAACAGCATGAGAGGAAATGGAAGCATATTTTAGGCACAAGGCTCTTTAGCTAGTGATAAATGTTTGTCATGTGAGACACTCACGGCTGCCATCAATGACCGTGGAGCTGGTTGGCAAGGAGATCTCCTGGAACTTTGGGGAAACCACGGCAACAGGAGGCTTGTTTACCCGTGGCTCTGTCAGGTGGAAAACAAGAAATGAACTGGATTCTTGAGCTGTGCCATCAGCTGTTCGTCACATATACAACTGTGTGTGGGAGGAAAGCAGCTATACCATCCAAGTTTATTCAGCCAACATGAAGCAGGACTGTGGACTGACTGCTGAGAATTTACCATTAAGCAAGTTCCATAAAAGAAAGCAATGTGCAACTACACATTTTACAACAGTACTACTAAAACAGATGCAGTTTGGGGATTTTACAGATTTAACAATAATCTTTTTTTTTTTTTTTTTTAAAGCAGAAACTGAGCAAAATATATCATGAAGTGTCTTTCAGGCAGCGTTACTGGGTCACCTGTGGCTGCTTCATTGCCATCATGTCATCATGACTTTAGGCTTTTGCTACCCACGTAATTCATTCAAGTCAAGTCAGTTTAAGTTATATAGCCCCCATATCACAAATCACAAGGGGCTTTACAATCTGTACAGCATACGGAAAAACTCCTCTAAAAACATTTAAAACATATTTTTCCCCGTTTTTTTGTCTTTGACTCAGAGTCGAAAATTGATAAGTAAGGGGGGAGGGAGAGGGATGACATGCAGCAAGCAGCCATGGGTTGAAATCTGCCTAGATGTGGAGCACGCTGCAGTTTAATGTGTGTACAGACCAAGATAGTAGTATTATATAGTATAGTATACAGTATGAACATTTAACATATGAACACAGTTACTGGCTGCATGAACTGCTGATGGAAGTGTTTTTGGTTATTATTCAACTGCAGCAACTTTTGTTTGTTCTCAGAGGGGGCACAGAAACACTCGTCCCTGCAAACAACTTTTAAGATGACCACAATATGAATGGATGGATGAGTGCTGGTCTTCACCTGGTTTGACTGTGACGTTGACGTAACCTTCACCATGGGCCCCTTCCCCGTCCACTGCCACCTCAAACTCATACAGGCCCACAGTCAGCTGGGGGGCAAACGAAGGCAGAAAGAGGACGTGTGTTTTACATCCTTCTGAAACCTTCTGTTTATACATTCAGACCTCCGGCTGCATGTTTTGTTTTGAGTGGAACATGAATATGAAAGCTGTGAGCTGTACCTTGCTGAGTTTAAGCGTCTTGCTGTGCTTCCCTTCCATCTCCCCGCTGTAATCTTTGGGATGAGTTATTAGACGCCAGTCAAATGCATAGTTTGTCCCTGTAAAAAAGTAGCAACGTTAAAAAATAGTACATTAAAAAAAGCATTCCTCTTTGTAACTGTGTAATCTTTAAACTTTTTCCAGCCTGGATGTGTCACTAGCAAGTGTTCGGTGTGACACAGCATGCAGATGGTGACTCAATACAACTGTCAAAAAGGCTGTACTTCACTCCATTACTCAACACCAGAAATATGACAACATGTTAAATGATGATCTGTTTGCAGTTAGGCTACAGAAAAGTCAGATGATTTTCCAGATGTGTTTACATATTAATGACAACTCTGTAGATGTGAGAAAACAAACATAAGAGCGCATTTCTTGTTTCTAGGTGGGGAAGTGAAATAGTTCATCTAGTATTTCATGTTTTTACCTGTCGGGGGTGTTGGGACCACGAAGGCGTTGAGTTCGACCTCGTTGCGGGGCAGTGTGACCTCCACACTCTCTCCTGCTGACACCACCAGCTCCCTCACTGTCCCGGGAAACAACACAGGATTTAAAAGGTGATGCCAACAGTTCAGGAGTGGAGGTAAGCTATTCATGCACATTAGGTTTGTTACTATCAGTTACTGGTCCATGGTGGGGTGATTTTGGAGATTTGAATGAGGGGAATGGTTTGGAGGTTAGGGAAGGATGAGAGACGCCCAGTTGTATCTACAGAAAGATATAATACATTGCTTCAGCATAATTATCCTCATATGGTATACACATCTATTTAGCTGGCTTCTCTGCACTGGCTGACTGTAAAATCAAGAATAAATAATAAATTCAAAATTTTGTTCCTTCCCTACAAAGCTTCTCATGGTCAGGCACTATCATAGCTCACAGTGCCCTATGGTTTGTGATTCATACTGTATAGCCTCCAAAAGCAGAATGGGAGTCGGAGACATGTCCATTAATTTAGTTTTTCTGCTTTCTTATCTCGCAGGTTCTTTTGGATCGTGGTGACGCCTAGATCACCTGCTGCTGTGGCCCTGTTTGACGTCCACTACATGTACTATTATTATGATTATTATTATTACTGTCTTTAGTCATATCTCCATTAAACCTCTTGGTTACAGTTATTATTTTAAATCTTTATCTTTACGTTTATTAGGGACCATGTACATTTAAAACATAAATGTTGCCATTTCATGCATTGTACCAGAGTTAGCCTCAGGCTAATTTACATCTGCAGTCTCTGGCAGGACATAAAACATCAAAAAACATATAAACATAAATGCAATAGACAAGTCACTCATGACACACACAAATACACACAACATAAAAACACCATAAATCAGTGGTTACAGTTTTGACTGTTTTTTAGTGAAAATTTCAGCTGTGACTTAAAGCTCCTAATGGAGAGACAGCTCTTTAAATTAACTGGTAGTGTATTCCACTGTGTTGCGGCCTTAAAAGAAAAAGAAGACTGCCCAAAAGTTGTGCGGTAAAGAGGTATACTACAGTCACAAACAGATGCTATTCTTGAGGATCTGATGGAACTAGCAGGTCGATGACATACAAACTCCAAAAGACATGCTGGGGCCAGACCATGTAGAATCCTATACACCAGACACAAGCTTGAAAACTCTCTAAAGTTTTTCAAAACTTAATAAATGGTGTTTCTCTAGGATATTACAGTGGTGGTAATGAAGTGTTTTTTTAATCAAGAATTTTTATAGCTTGTTTGTATAGTGATTTTAGCGGTCTAATGGTAGATTCATTGGCCTGCCCCCAACAGGTGATGCAATATGAAATATGTGAGAAAATGAGACCGTGCATAAATGTTTTGGCTACATCCAAAGGAAGCAGCGATCTTATATGTCCAACGTTTGCCAGGTTATATTTAATTGTTTTGGTCATTTCATTTTTTTAATGTGCTTTTTGAAGTTGAGGTTAGAATCCAGTGTAACGCCAAGATATTTTAATTCGGTAACTATATCTATGGATTCATGTCTAATTTTAATGCTTGCAGTTGGAGCCTGCAAGCATTAAAAATGCTGCTGTGCATCTCTCTCTCCCTTCTTCCATTCATCCATCCCCCTCCCTCTGTGAGCAGTACTCCACCACTAGTAAATTCATCAGAAAGTATAAAATTGGTTTCCCTTTTAAAAGGTCCAGTGTGTAGGATTTAGTGGTGTAGTTCCTGATTGTAAGTGCCTTGCCTCAGTGCCTTCTTCCTAACATTTTTTTTTCAGGTGATTAAAACTGATGAAAACATAGTTATGAATATTATATTCCATCCCTGTCATATCCTGCAAATAGAGCCCGTAAATCTGGCACACTGGACCTTTAAGTGTTTCGATCAGGTTTTTGTTGTGTAAGTTTAAGCTCGTCATAAAAACCTTTGTATAACTTCTGTGTTTTCATTTAAACCAGCTCAGCTTGTTATTGTTTTCTGTGGTCGAGCTAAAATGATTTCATCTGTAACAATAGGCATTGTTTTTAATGCAATTTTTAATTAACTACCAGTTGAATGGAGATGTTTGTAGAAGCCTGGCATGTCTCAGCACATTCCTATGGCTTACACTAATTTGGCTTCACACCCACAGCACATGTCGCTTTCATCTGGAAAAATGACATCTGAGCAGTCTGCCATAAAATTTGTGGCCCAAAGTACATTTTCATTTTGTTAAACATCAGCCGAAGCAAAAACAAAGAAGGAACAGGAAAAATATATTTTCACACATTTAACTGTGTGGGACAGAAGAATGAGAAATGTGATAAACACATTTTGGAAAGACAGATTTCACAAGCAAGAAACCGGTGATCACTATCTGCATGTGAAGCCAGCTTTCTTACCAGCCTGTGTTGGGGTTGTGGTAACAGCAGCGGCTGTGGGTGTGGCTGTGGTGACATCACTGCTATTGGAAGACGCGGCAGTATCATCGGTGTCATCCACCGTTGAGTTCTGCTTTGACGGTGGTGAAGCGCTATCTGCACTCCCATTGGCTAACTGGTTATGGTCCTTCTGGGCTGTGTGAAGAAGTGTGATGGCGCTGGGTACTGTTGGAGTTGGGTGGAAGGTTTCCAGTTTTGGACTTTCCTGTAGAAAAAATTGAGAAATGTGACAAACACAAAATAATGAAAAGCAGATCTGAGGCAGAATTTGAAACATTCAAGATAAATTCATTTTATTTATATATATTTATTTTTATTTCTATTATTTATTTATATTTATATATTTCTAGGATGTATGTACATTTATATACTTCTACGGTATATTCTATAAACCTACTGCTACACTCTGTCTGAAGTGTGTTTCAAAAATCAGGGTGGAAAACACTTGAGAAAGAAGGGGAGGGATAGTGACTCACTTATTTTAGTGCTGGTTCAGAAGCTTAACTAAGTAACAGCATGTGCTACAAGCATACAGTGCAAACACCAACTGAAACTTTTAAAAATAAAACTATTATTCTGTGAAATTACCGTGCTGGTAAGTAGTCCTGTGTGTGTTGTGTGGCTTCCTACTTGCTGACCACGACGAGCTCTTCTACGTCTTGTTAAGACCGGACCCTGCAAGTAAGATTACAAGTAAAGAAAACCACTTTACATACACACACTTTATTTTGCAGATACTGTGTGGACCTTCATCTAACTTAATGAAGAGTACTGATATCACTGATCAGGCCAAAACCCAATCTGCTATAGGATAAGTGTCCATAAGTCCTTTGCTTTAATTAGAAAATAACATCCTCCACCATTTTAAGTGCAGTACCATATGAAAAGACATACTAGTCTTCTCAGTGAAAACAACTGAACAAATGAATAAAAAAGTTGTTGATTTAAATTAGCCTCAATGCTACCCTCTATACCTTTGAGAGCAGCTGAAGGAGGCCGAGGGACTCCTGATGGGGTTGTGGCAGGATGGTGATTGGGCAGCCCCTATTCCGGTTACAGCTGAGAAGCACACATTGCCCACCAAGACTCCAAACAGCGATGCAGTTCGGCTTCAAGCAGCATAACTCCCAACATGTCGCCCCGCCTGTCCCGTCTGCAAGAGGGCACCAACCTAGACTGATGATGCTGCTCCAATGGATCCCCAGCACCCCGCCAGTCACCCGGCACAGATTTGCTGACACACCTGGACAGGGACAGAACAAAGGAGAAAGGAAACAATGATGTACTTCACTGATGTTAAAGTAGTTGTAGTTAAAAGCTCTCATCATACAGAGGTAAACGGGAGGATGACAGTTCAAAGTTAGGAGATGGCTTCCCTGCAGAGAAATTCTAGAAAGAGATTAGTGTAGAGTATAGTTTGATCAAAAGGACCTGCCAAATGGGACACCACTGAGCCGCCACTGGGCAGCGATTCCCAGGCTTCTCAAGGTTTTAAGAAGAAGAAGAAGATATACTTTATTTATCCCTCAATGGGGAAATTCTTTTTTCACTCTATTTTATTTTTGACATGCATTTTAACCCAGACACACACATGCAGTACAAGGTACAAGGGCTCATAGACATGCAAACATGGAGAGAGATGGTGGAGTGATGGGCAGCCGGCTGGACCAGCGCCCCAGTGAGCGGTTGTGGGGGATCGGTGCCTTGCTCAAGGGCACCTCGGCAGTGCCCAGGAGGTGAACTGGCACCTCTCCAGCTACCAGCCCACCTTCCATATTTTGGTCCATGTGGGACTTGAACCGGCCACCCTCCGGTTCCCAAGCCAAGTCCCTATGGACTGAGCTACTGCCGCCCCGCCCCTTTACTTGTTTATATCAATTAAGGCATTGTTGGCTACTCTCTGGATTGTCAAAGGCAAGGGGGCAAAGTGAAACCCACAATGAATTCCAGTCCCAACTAGTGAGACTTTTCACAGATCAGGCTTTGACTGAACATTTTTCAGAAATGCCGACATCCAGTCTCAGTTTGAGCAGTCAGCCAAGTCAGCAGCAGAGAGAGGAAGTGATGCTTTTTCCTGACAAAACAAGACACTGATTAAAACCCAATGCACAGTATGCAATATGCACAGAACTCCATCCTCTGAGACAGACCTTATCACACACATATCAGCAGTGCAGTAAGCTGGTACAGTCAGCAATAGCATTGCTTGGAGTGGTAAAACTATTCTTACTCAAGCTTCTGCAGTATTGAAGAGCCCAGTTCATTCATTGTGTAGCCAGGTACAATAAAACACCACAGACTACACACATATAACACTGGGACACAACACTGTACAGTACAACACTGGGAGGAATAGAAAGTTAGATTTCATTACTACTTAAATGAATGTCCACACAAAGCTGCACCAGCTGTGAATGAATAATAGTCCAGGACAAAGAAAACAGCTGAGTCGCTGAATTATTTGCTATTTAGAACCATTTGATTATTTGATTTTTGTATCACAGACCTGGATGTTTTGACGCACAGAGGCAGATCAAAACCCATTAAATACATAGTTTGTACTGCAACTGCTACTTATGATCACTTATAATTTATTAGTAATGCCACCCCGTGAACAGTATTCTATACACATTTTGGAAAGACAGCATCAATGAATGCATCACAAGTTCTGCTTACTTACTGTGTTACATGTGTTCATCAATATTAAAATCTTTATTCAACACCATTGTTCCAGTCCAATAATGTCTTTAAAACTTACTTACAAATTAGTATTTTTGTGACTTGTCGCCTCCAGCCTCAGAGTGTAATCCCACTGTGGTAAATATGTTCAGCTGTACTCGAGTATTTGTTCTGATTACATTACTTCTGATCAAAAACATCCAAACATCAACCAGGTCACCAGCAGCAGACACAGCAGCAGCTAATATTACTGACTAGTCCAACAGCAGTCAGCCCAGCTCGGCGTCTTTCAGCCTTTTATTTCACCAAGCTCTCACCAACCACTAAAAGTCAGTCCCACATTTACTCTGGTCCGGCGGCTTCTTGCTCGCTCACTTTTCTCTTCTTAGCTTTCTCCGTCAATGCCCTCTAGAGTTCTTCTGTCTCTTCTCTTCTGCCATTATGTGCATAGAGGCTGCTGAGCCTGGTTACATTGCCTGCTTGCCTAACTCTGGTTCTGGCATGATGCCAGCTCTGCTGCCTATCTGCACACCCCTCCGCCCAAGCATGGGAAACCTCCTCTTCTACCCAGTGGTCACAGTCCGGGCCGGCTAACAAACTGAGCTAACACTAGCTAACAGCAGCTACAATTGAGGTGGAGCAGCTGGAAGATATCAAAGGGAAACCAGAAAACATTTTCGCTATAAAATATGATCCAGTTTCAAGTCAAATAGTTGAAGGTGTGTGATTTTATGTCAGAAAAGTTATTGCTGTTTAAGGTAAAATCCTAAATTCAAATTCAATGATATTTCTATAGCACCAAATTATATAGAAGCTATCTCATGACACTTTCCAGATAAAGCAGACCGTACTCTCCATAGTCACTATGAGTTATTATTTACAGAGACCAACAATCCTTGACTTGGTGCTAACAGTAAGTGCTAGCAGTGCGGTTCCAGACCTCTGGAGACAACGAACACTTCTTAAGCAGTACTTTGTCAAAAGTACAACAGAGGGGCAATGGGTGCATGTGTTCACGTGCAGCCAAACAAATGTGTGTTCTTTGAATAAAAAACCTCAGTCAATAATCTGCCTTCTTCCATTGTTCCACTAGAAAATGTGACCTGATTTCAGGCTGCACATGACCCAAGCAGTTTTCCCACACAACAGGAGAGCAGGAAAGGAGCTGCTTATCTTACTAAAAACTCACTGCAGTGTCTTCTCCATTGATTCTCTGCTGTCAAAAATGCTTGATTTGTAGACATATTTTTGATGACTGGTTGCTGTTGGTGCTAACCTCAGTGATAAATACACTGCATTTTCTTTCACCGTTTTCCGGGTGAGCAGTGGGAAATGTTGCCCGTGGCATAGGCAGTATAGGCAAATGCTAAGGGTGCCATCCATCCAGGGCGCGCCACAAATGGGGGAAGAAAAAAAAAAAGTAACTTTCACTTTTCTTATACTTAAACTCATTGGTACTATTATTTCTTTTCTTTTTTTTAAATAACTTTTATTTACCAATTGTAAGACAGAGACATGTGCACTGCCAGTGCATGCCAGCATACAATTTCTTTCAAAAAATACAATACAGTGCATACAAAAATACAATTTATTTTCTTTTTTGGTACTATTATTTCTTGATACGAAAAAATAAGCTAACGTTAATTTAACCGAATAGCAAGGCCTATTAAATAATAATAATTTCCTAAGCCCTCACATCACCTTGTTATTGACAATAATTATGTGAAAACGTCCAAAACTCTGGTGCCAGGGGAGGAAGAAAAGAAAAGAAAAGAAGGGGAGGCGTGACAAAGACAGATACAGTAAAGATGATGTCAGGTATTTATTTGTCTGTAGCAGAAAGATAATAACTTTTAGTCTAACACAGTTTGATAATCAATAAATAGTGTTAACTTGTTTTAACGTCAGTTAATGTGACGGGTTTACAGTTTTGATAGGCCAACTTGTTTTGTAAAAATAAAATGTCAAAGGCAAAGCTATTCAGTTTCTTGTGTGTTAGTATGTAAATGCATGGAGGGCATGGAGGGCACCATCTTAAATCTTGCCTAGGGCGCTAAACTGGTTAGGGCAGGCACTGGTTGGGTTTGCATTTAAAACAGTGAGGCTGATATCAATGAGATCAAATCAGTAAGAGTAACACTGGATCACATGCTGCACTGTTTCCAGTGAATCCCTGGTGATTAAGTAGGTAGTGTGGGCCCACACAGGAATGGTGGACTCCACTAACAATGAAACAAACAGAGATGATATGTTGATTAATCGATTCTTTAAACTACTAAACTAATCGCCATTTGGATAATTAATTCTTCATTTTTTAAAATACATTTTATCCAACTAACCAAACAACAAATCCATTAGTCTGAAAAATGTTTGACAGATTTATGGAACTGAAAATGAAAATAATTAATAGTGGCAGTCTTACAATGAAAACTACTGTGCAGACACATAGGTGTAAAAACAGATTCAAAATGGTGTTTGAATCCATGAAAATCTTTTTACATATTTTAGAACTGCTGACCCATACTGCCCCCATGGCAACACAAGAGCTAAGGTTTATCGGTCAGTGTTTCCTCAAGTCTAGAAAGAGACAGGTCTTTTTTTCTAGATACAAAAACACACAAAAGCACTACAGTTTGTTTGAGAAAGGACCCTTTGGCCTCTGTTTAGTCATCCCACCCCTTGTCCACTCTGTCCCCCACTCGTCAACACGCGCACACACACAATGTCTAGTCACAGAGCCCCTATTGTTTCACACTGTAACCGACTAGCATCAGAAAGCACACACACACACACACACACACACACACACACACACACACACACACACACACACACACACACACACACACACACACACACACACACACACACACACACACACACACACACACGGGTGCCAATAGTCTCTGCCATCTCTCCGCCTCAGATTAGTAGGACAGTAAACACTGACTAACAACTTAAAACCAAGTATGGTAATAACAGTGTGATGAGAATGAGGACCCACCCTGAGTAATCAAAGGTGTGTGAATCTACTGTGCAGATGAGTGCTGGTAGTTTAACAGAGGGAATTTCCTTATCAGTTCTCAGTCAACAAGTGTGCTTTTGGCCGTTGAGTTCAGGGTGAGGATGGCTTTATTTTACCTGTGGGAGGAGTCAGCAGCCAGAGGTAGGTCAGCAGCAGGAGTTGAGGTAAGCTCCAGGTAAGCAGCTTGTGGCGTGCATAGGACATTTTCCACGAGGACCAAGGACTGAGAAAAAGAAAACATGTTATGGTGCTTTAATATTTCCCTTTGATTCAACAGAAACTGGGCACCAAATGAGATACAGAGTATGATAATAGTTTGGCATTTGTACTGGCTCAAAGTAACCAAACACACCCAGTGAAAGAAAGAGGAGACAAACATCCTGTAACAATCACTGTGTTCACTGTGTTTACCTTCCTCCTGGCCAGGCGGTGAAATAAAGTGATGCAGGAAAAGAAAGGGAGCGAGGAGTTAGGTTGGCAGTAAGGTGCTGTGAGGTGAAGGGTGAAGACGGGTCAACACCAGCACTCTATAGGAGAGATCCAACATGGCCACCTCTTGGGCCTGCACAGGCTCAGATGCTCAAACACTACAAAGCAAGAAAAAGAGAGAAAATGACTGAGCACGATCATTAAATATGAATTATATCAGGAAGAACAAACGTGGCCATACAGCGATACTTCAGTATTACTGCATGCTGACTTTGAGTCATTGGATTAGGATCAGATTGTTTTACAATATTCTGATGTTCAGATTTCGATGAATTAAAAATGAACAAAATAAATTACTGCTGTCTGTTTTACACACCAGAAGACGTTTGTCTGATATCACACATAGCAGTGGAAGAAAGTTAAAAAATATTCCTATTAATATTCTTATAGAGCTTTCAGCCATATCACCCCCATGATATGAATTATTCAAGTTTTTCCTCCTTCTCTTCCTTGATTACTGACAAACAGCGCTTCAGCTCGCCAGAGAATTGGACTTGACTTGAACACATCAGCTTGATAACAAAGGTTTATGCAAATAAGACTAAAGTGGAGATACTCTGCAGAGAAAGCGAAGAACAGGAATGTTACTTCAATGTATGTGACATATTAAATGTGATCATTCGAAGAGGACTAAATATATCATGAAAAAAATTATCAAATTACGATTTAGTTAAGTGTGCCTTTTCTCTTTACATACGAATTTATGCTTCTGCTGGAATTATGACATATAAACAAATATAGCTTGTTTGGGCAGAGTTGAACAAATGCAACCCTGTTTCATTGTGTAACAATTGTGTTCATATCCTGTTGACAGTGAGAAGACTCACAATCGTGTGAGCTCTGCTTTTCATTATTAGTTGACGCTACACACAGGTGAGACAAGGAAAAGGAAAAGGACGAGTACAATGCATACCTCTATGACAGAGGTCTAGTCACTCTATCTTAGGCCACATAAACAATCTTAAGTATTCAGTCTATCTGTTATTGTGTGTATGTTGTAGCATTACAACCTATTACGCAGCCTGTACGTACATAATGAATGTAGTGGCATTAAAATAATATTTCTACCTCTCTCATGCACAACCACCACCGCAGATTTATCATGCAGTGAACCCCTCAGTGCTCCTCCATGCAATGTTGTTTGAGTTCTTTGTGACACTTCGTGTAAGTCAGTGTGTCAAAGGAGGATCAGACTGAGCCCCATGTGTGATGCGTCTTTAAATTATGCTCAAGACGCAGTCACAGGCCATTAAGTTATCTTTCTAATGCTTTATGTCCTTTACTCCAGAAAGACTTTTCACATTCCAAAGTAATTAGTTATGATAATGTAATAACCATGTTAATAAGTCACAAAGGAGTTGTTCACTTCTATGAATTAGTTGCCTTGAGGAACAAAGATGAATTATTTTCTTTAGGTAAAGTAACACGTCAGTAAAGGCTGACTTAAGATTCCATGAGGCATGTGTGGAGTTAGTCGAAAGAGCCATGCTGCACTTTTTCCTCCCTCAGTTCACATGCAACTTCTTACAGCAGAGGGGGGTGAAAAGGGGGGGGGGGGGAGGGGGGGTGAACAGTACAGGTCCTGGGACACTGTGTTCAGCAGGCCTCTCCACAATGTCTCACCATGAGACTACTCTGGGGCAATATGGTCATAAATCAAGCAGCTTTTCACAAGCATTTGCTGTACAGACAGTCTGTAAATGTTAGCCAGATGCTATATAGGTATACGGTGAGAAAAGGTGACACTCTTTGAGCAGAGGCCTTCAGTAATACTTAGACTACACTTAGACTTAGACTACATTTATCAGCTCAAACTCTAAATCTGCTAGACTAAGAGCAAACCTATATTATCTAAAAGAGTGACCACCACACATTTAACAAAGATGTTGTTTGAAAAAAAAAAAACACACACAGCAAAGGTGTGATTATCAGGCATAGATGACTCAACATAAACTGCTGACACAAACCTGTATGGGCTCCTTCCATATGGGAATCCACATTCCTGAACACAGATGCTTGCAGCTTCCTCCTTCCTTCCTATTTAGTAGCTCCCTAAGTCCAGTCAGTCATTCATTCAACAGTCAACATTGTCATTTGTCCTCCTGCACACCACCAAAATAGAAAAAAAGCTCCAGTTAAAATATCCAGACAAAAAGATTTGAGGGCTTCAGTCACAACTCTCCTCCTTGGTTAAGTTGCAACAAAGTAGACTTTTTTTCCCATTGCACAGCAAATGCCCACACACTCAGGTACGCCCGGTCACCTGTGCTGATGACAGCTCAGCCATTACACACATTTCAATAGCTTCTTTTCCCCTGAGAAGCTTCTGCAGCACAATGATCTCTGTGACCGGAGTCCCCCTTATATCCAGAAAGGACCAGTTCTCTCTCTCTCTTTTGCCGTTTCTTCCTCCTCTCCTCTCTCTCGGTCGCAGCAGTCAATAGCACAATTGTCAGCTCTGTATATGCGACTGGGCAGACAGGTTTGTGAAGATTTCTCTGTAATGACACCCAAGGTCCCACGCACAGCGTCCTCTGGCTGCTACAAGAAAAGAAAATTTAATTTC
This sequence comes from Collichthys lucidus, assembly GCA_004119915.2. Lineage (NCBI taxonomy): Eukaryota > Metazoa > Chordata > Actinopteri > Sciaenidae > Collichthys > Collichthys lucidus. The sequence goes on from CM014097.1 coordinate 1,249,631, forward strand.
TCTCAAAGGCAAGAGTCCTTGCAAAACAAAATATTAAGAACCCTGTCATTTCACTGCAACAGCTGTTGTAATAATAATATTTAAATGGGTGTGAGTATCACAGCTGAGCTGTGCCATAAACCCATATACATAAGGAGAGTTGTCACCAGAAGATGTTGCCTCTGCCTTTTTCTGATGCATGCATCTATTTGTCTTGTAGAAAAACAGCATGCACTGTCTAATGCTGAATGTTTTTGGAATATTTGGTCGGGATTTACCTGTTACACTGATGGATGTCCTCTTTACAGTAATGCTTTACTAAAGGATAAGTCTGCTTCTGTCTCTTTCTTACGCTGCAAGCCAAATTTCCCTTGGCAGACTTTAAAGACCTAACTGGACTGTCAGTAAATAAATTAGTGGATCAATATTACATTTAAAAAAGCCATTTATCAATAGCAAACGTGTTTGGTTGAAGCCTCGCAGAAGACAAAAAAAGTTGTACATGACTGAGGATGACTGTTTTTTCAAGCTCTTTATTAGACTGAATAAAACACGTCACTTCAGGCTCTTTTAGTCTGCATGTTTAAACCATGATCAGTGGTGACAGAGTGGAGTTCAGCTCTGCTCTGGAAGAATTGATTCTTACAGTGAATGAATGATGATGAACTGCACTTTGGCAATCAAATGGAACGCTGAGTCAAGGCACGGGGATGATATCTGTGGGACATTTCATCCCAATGGTGTGCTCGTGTCCTGAAAACATGAGTCAGGGTTTCTTCCACACAGACAGGATGTGTTCAGCTGTCAGGTGCTTTAATAAAGGCCGAGAGCTCCAGCCTGCGTAGTGCACTGCGCTGTCACTAACTGGGAAGCGATAACACGACACTTCGTATCTAGTGAGTGTTTCGTTTTTACCAGACAAGCCAGCGTCCCGGTGCTGAGACGTGAAGGTGGAGGTATGATGGTGCTTCCCTCGTATAATCCGGTATCACCCTCCGGTTAAAGCACCTTGAGGCTAACGGCAGCTGGCAGTCTCTCGCTACACACCGTGCAGGAACACGGACTCCTCCTGAACGTTTGCATTCGTCACGACACGGTTACAGACACAAAGTGTTCGAGCACTTACGTTCAGCACGCGGTAGGTGTCGCGCGTCGGTCGGTGGCCGCGCTGTGTCGGTGCTGTTGTTGTCCTCGGTTCAGGTAGTCAGGTCAGTGTTCCTCGGGCTTGTGTTGCTGATGTGCCTGTGTGACCACTGTCAAGCCATTCAAAGTGATGCATAGTGCTTCCGGTGGGTGTTTTTTCAGAATAAAGCAGTTGGGGACAAACCGGCTTGGACCGATAGAAGCACGAGAGTTTAAATGAACGACACCTCTGAGAAAGACTGTGTCACATCTGCATACACATTACATTACATTATATTATATTATATTATATTATATTATACAAACACCTGCTCCCGCAGCAGTGCTGCTGAATCTTAGATAAACTGAAGACTCTTCAACAGTAATCAGACTACTTCCGCCCCGCGCCACAGAAACAGTTAACCTGCTGAGCTCTCGTGTTGTGATGAATGTATTGTAATACAGTGCTGTAGCATAACTGTTGCAATAAATGATCAATAAATCATTTAAAATGTCTTCCATGACCTGAGAAATAACGCGCGCGCTTCACTTCGCTGACGTTACACTACGGACCAAAATGGCGTCTCCGCCTCCCAACTATCCCTCCTGTGATTGGCTCTCTGTCATTGTTGGACCCTTTTCATTGGTTTCTTGTGGCGTTATTTTGACAATTCACTTCCGGAGAGTGCTCACGAGCTGCTGTGGCGCGTGAGGGGGCTGTCAACACAGTAAGTTTTATGAAGGTTTATGATGCACATTTTAAATGTCCACTTTTTTGCTTATGATGACTCAGCAAACCAACTGCAAAGCATGACATCAGCTGCTCGTGTTGTTCCACGTGCACGTGGAGCTGATGACGTGTTGCCGTTTGGATTTGAATTCTTCTCTCAGTCTGCTTCTTTTTATTCCTCTGTGCTCACACAGTCACACAGGGCACGATGGCTGACGCTGCCGACACTACACCTGCAGTGAGCAGCACACCTCCTGGGAAAGAGGAGCAGGGAGGAGGAGAAGGTGGAGGGAGCTCGAACAGGGAGGCAGGAGGTGCTCTGACTGATGCCCAGACGGAGGTTTTGGAGAAATGCCTTCATGCACTCAAACATGCTAAAAACGACAGTCACACTTTGGCTGCTCTTCTGCTGGTAAGTGTGTCAACTGTGCGATATTGTCAGTGCACCAACTGTAAAACAAATCCATAACCTATGTAGTAATCATCATCATAACATCATCACATGACACTTTGTCCTGATCTATGGCAGAGATTCTTAGATATCACACGTTTTACTGTATCTGTGTGTAACTCACACACTGCTTGCTGAGTGTGTATTGAACACTTGCTGTTTTCTTTTCTTCTCTCTCCCTGTCTTCAGATAACTCGCTTGTGCCCGGCAAGCCAGCTAGACAAACCCACCTTGAGGCGCATCTTCGAGGCCGTTGGCCTGAACCTTCCAGCTCGACTTTTGGTGACAGCAGTCAGAGGGAACGACAACTCGGGTTTACCCCCACACGAACTTTTATCTTTAGGCACAGCTCTGTTGGCTGCCCTGAGCACCGACCCAGACATGGCCTCCCATCCCCAGCTCCTCACCACCATCCCACTCCTGCTGGGAATTATAGCAAATGGTCCTGCGAGCCAACAGAGAGAGGCAGCCCAGGAACAGAAGCAAGAGGGAGAGATGGGACAGAGTCCAGATTGTAAAACCCAATCAGCTGAAGGTGTGAACACAGACAGTAATTCTGCCAGTGTGACAAAAACAGGAGAGGTCAAAACCAGCGGGCAGGGTGATGACAGCAGTGAAGCCGGCAAAGAGACCTCACCTTCCTCCAAGCTCGATGAGGCCATGGCTGCTGACTGCTACCAGATTCTCACAGCTGTGTGTGCTTTACCCAGAGGTCCGGACCAGCTGCTGAGCAGGGGTGCCATACCTGCTCTGTGTAAAGCAGTGGAACAAAACCAGACTTTCAGCCGCAAGAAAGGGCTTGCCTTGCTTGGTTGCCTCCTGTCAGGTAAAACCAAGGACAAAGTGTGGAGTAAACACCCTGCAGAGCTCTGCACTTTGCTGGTCAGGCTCTCCAAAGATTTCTGCCAAGCCAAAGATCAGACTAGGCTGGATATGTGTGCTCAGTTGGTGCAGTTTCTCCCTGCTGTCGGTGTGTCAATTGAGAGTGAGGAGCTGAAGGGAGCCGCGGCCCGTGTATGGGGGGTATTGAGACCCATGTTGCAGGCTAAGTTGACGCCGAGACAGATCGCGCCTATCCTGGTCCTCAGCGCTTGTCTGTTGGATTTGTATGGATGGGAGCTGGTGGGACCTCCAAAGTTCTGCTGCTTACTTGTGAACCGGGCCTGTGTGGAGGTCAGAATGGGTTTGGAAGAACCGCCTGGTAACGAACTGAGTCCAGAGCTGCAGCACACTCTCACGGGTAATGTACTTATTTAAAAAAGTGTATTGATTCTAATTTTAACATCTGCCCATCCGGAACATTCATCTACATGTGAAGCTGAATTCACTAGAACAGTTTATTGTTTGGTTTCATGAGGAACCTGATTTTCTTAAACAACTTTGAGGTCCTGGGTGTTGACTCTCCATGAATACAGCAAAAACTATCTATAGCAGACATCTGAGATACGGACCACCACTTAGTTTAAACCTCCATCAAAGTTTTGACTACCCATAAAAAAGTTTATACTTTTTATCTTTCTACACAATTGTCTGAATGACTAAATGTGAAATCAGTTATTTCAGTGTAAAAACTCTTAATCAGTTCAACGTCCAGCTGTGTCATTAGTGTGTCGCTGTAGAGCTTGAACTTATTCTCAGGTTATTGGAAATCTGTTTCTTTTTCTTTGTTAAATACAGCTGACTGTACTGTCATCGGCCGTGCTTATGTTTGTCATTGTCAGTTCTGAGTCAAGTCATGTGGTGAAATTATGGAGATAAGATTTGATTTAAACATGTTTTTTTTTTTTTTTATTCCCAGGCTGTTACCGAATCATGGAGGCTGCCATAGAGCAGGCCTGCTGTCAGGGAGTGTCTCAGACCAGTGCACCTCCTCAGAGCTCCATCACTTCCCTCAGTCTGCAGCAGAGCAGGCAGGTCCTCGGGGTGTTGGAGGAGGCATTCTCCGCTTTAATGTATCATCTGCAGCAGGTGAGAGGGCGAAGTTTGAGCTTCTGTTTCCACCCAACAAGCTACCTGTTGCTGCTTCTGATTGGTTAATCATGTAATCACTTTTCTGGGAGATGTGCGGGAAAATGCACATCAAGTATGGGATAAAATGTTTGGAGATAAAAGTATAAAGTCGTTTATTTACAGAAAATCAGAAAAATTAAAAAAAGTGTTTTAAGTCAAAATTCCAACTTTACTCAGTCTAGATACTCTTTGTTTGTCTTATTCAAGAGTAAACTGAATCTTTGAATATTTTGGACTGTTGATTAGGAAAAACATTTGAATGAATATGATTTTTTTCTGATGTTCTACAGATCATAAAGACAAAAATAATGAACTGAGTGAACTGATAATGAATGTTATTTGCAGCTCTTCTCACAAACACGTATGATTTCTGTTCACTAATAGTTCCAGTTATGATTGGTCCTACCACATGTTGTTTTACTAAGTGAATTAATTCTGTTTTACTATCTGAGAATGTAGCAACAGGAAAGAAAAAAGAAATTCTTGGTGTCAGGGGAAAAATGTTGAAAAGATAGCATGTGTAAAACCTTTTCTGAACCTTCGTATTATTCCAGTCAAAGAGAGAGTATAAATATTTATTTCTATAGAAAATCTTGTCATTGTGCTGTTTTATAACTTACTTGTCTCTTCCTGTTCTCGTAGGTGGATCCAAGTCGCTATGGTGACCCTTTTAACTTTGCCACATTCCGCTTGCTGTGCTCATGGCTAGCTGAGGAGACTTCCTGTCTGAAAGAAGAAGTGACTGGACTGTTGCCCTTTTTGATCGGCTACTCCCGGAGCCACCTGCAGGGTGAGAGCCCAGAGCAGGACCTCTCTGAGTGGATGGCTGATATGTCTGTCAGAGAGAAGAGAGGGGCGTGGACAGGCAAAGAAGCTCTGAGGTAAAGATGACAACAGATAGATTTTTTTTTTTTCTTTTTTAGATTCTGCAGTCATCTCACAGTCCTTCCCTCACATCCTCCTACCTCTCTTCAGGTATCTCCTCCCAGCTCTGTGCCACCTGTCAGCAGAAGAAGGTCCCAGAAAAGTCCTGCTCACCCTGGACACCCCAGCCCTGGTGGTGGACTTTCTGTCTCAGTCTTGGTCTTCTCTCAAGGGAAAAAGTGGGATAGCATTGATCAGGGATCCTAGCATGGAGACCGCCTGCTCAGCCCTTCTTAATTTCACTGTCACAGAGCCCGAGAGAGTCAGGTAGCTGATTAACTTCCATTAGATTAGGTTATACTTTATTTATCCTACAATGGGGAAATTAGTTTGAGCAGCACGAGTGTAATATCCACTACAGAAGTACCATAGAAGATAAAAATAAAAATAGAAAAGGCTAAACAACAACAGATCAAAGTATCCTTCAGCCTATACAGTAAATAAGAAAACCAGTAACAAACAGATGTGAAAGGATGGGTACTAAAGGTGAAAAGTGGTATGATATAAATAATAATAAAGCTAAGATAAGTGGCAGATATAAATAATATTTCAAAGGTAGTGTCATGAAATAATAATAATAATAATATTACAAACGTAAAGTGGCAAGATATAAGTTATACATATAAAAATATGATATAAAGCTATGGAGAGTAGTGGTGGTAATTGAACAGAGACTACAACATGATTTAGGTGGTGCAGGTGTTGTAGAGTCTGACAGCAGTTGGGATGAAGGACCTGTGGAGCCTCTCCTTACACCGTGGGTGTAGCAGTCTGCTGCTGAAGGAGCTGCTCAGGGTGTCATGTGTCATATAGGGGCTGAGAGGTGTTGTCCATGATGGATGTCAGCTTAGCTAACATTCTCCTCTCACCCACCTCCTCTATGCAGTCCAGAGGACAGTCCAGGACAGAGCTCGTCTGTTGAGTCTGCTCCTGTCCCTGTCCGTGCTGCCCCCTCTCCAGCAGACCACAGCATAGTCATAAAAAGTCCTGAGGAGAGCCCTGCATACTCCAAAGGACCGCAGTCTCCTCAGCAGGTGGAGACGACTCTGGCCCTTCTTGTAGAGAGCATGGATGTTGTCAGTCCAGTCCAGTTTATTGTTTAGGTGGACACCCAGGAATCTGTAGCTCCCCACCACCTCTATGTCCGATCCCTGGATGTTCACCAGTGTGAAGTGGGATGTTTTCCTCCTGAAGTCGACACTCATCTCCTTCGTCTTGCTGGTGTTGAGCTAAAGCTGGTTGAGCTCACTCCAGCTGACAAAGTCCCTGATGACCGTCCTGTATTCCAGATCATTCCCCTCAGAAACACACCCAACGACAGCTGTGTCAGCACCATGTCAGACACACAGTGCTGAAGCCTCACAAACTGTGGTCTGTTGGTGAGGTAGTCTGTTGTCCATGCAGCCAGGTGTTGGTCTACTCCCACACCTTCCATCTTCACTCTGAGCAGTGAACACAGTGAAATACTCAGCAGACGTGTTTTATTTCTATCCATAAATACTGAGAGATCACCGTTCATGACCTTTTTTTTTTTTTTTGTTGTCTAGGAAGGACCCATGTTTCAGAACGCTGGAGGTCCTTCTGGGTGAAGCCCTTCCTGTTCTGGTGCACAAACCCCATCTGCTGGTCCTGGCAGCAAATTACTGCACATTGGGACTAATGATGGGCAGACTCAAATCAGCCCCTTCAGGTGAAAATGTCTTTTGTTTTTGTTCATCGCACAGTTTTTCCAGGTTTGTTCGTCTTGTCAACACTAATGTTTGTCCAGTGATTAATTAGATACAAATACACGGTGTCCGTCTGAATTCAATTCCACACACACTGAAGTTCCAGTGCTCCTTTGTCATAGCCAGAAAATCATGTCATGTTAAATTTAAATATAGGCATGAAATGTCCATTATTGGTAACCTTGATTCAAAAATATAAGACCGCTTCATCAAATCAATTCGAACCAAATCAGATTTTATTTGTATATCCCAAAGTCACAAAGTACATTTGCCTCAGGGGGCTTTACAATCTGTACAGGGAGTGACACCCTCTGTTCTTAGACCCTCGGTTCGAGTAAGGAAAAACTTGCCCACAAAAATTTAGTAATAATAATAATTAAAGCTGCAAGCAGCGATGGTCGGGCCCTCGCATATGTGCGTACGTTGAAATGTGCGCATGTTGAAATGTGCATAACATAACTTTGATAACCACAAGAAGTTTCAGACAGCTTTGTGAATGTGCTTCCTGCCGATTTCTTCTTTGAATGATTTTATGGATCGCCACGCCCACACATTTTCCTCAAAATGAATAATTTTGATAACTTTTACTCAGGAAGTCTATGTGAACACACCTACCAAGTTTGAAGTGAATTGGATGAAATCCCTAGGAGGAATTCGTTTAAACATGCCCCCTTGTCAACCAGGCCGAAACACCAGAAATGTAATCATTAAATATCTCGCTGTGTCCAAAATTGTGGCGGGGCTGTCCCAAAGAATAATTCAAAGGAGCGCTATAGAGCACCTTTGCCCCGCCCCCTCATTAATTATGCAGCCGAATTGTGCATAATGTTGCTCTTAACAACCATAACAAATTTCAGACAGCTCTGACAAAGTATATGATAGCCGCACAGTTTTGCCTGAAGATCAGCAAAAAAGTAAATGAAGTCGAAAAATCGGCAGCGTTGACTTTGACGCGTCGTCACGGCCCTCTGATTAAAAAGTTGTGATCTTGATAACTTTTCAAATGCGACCCCTGAAAATGACCCAAAAACCCGAAAAGTGTAAATTTGACAAAAATTGGACGCCGTACGGTTCACTGTAGCCCGGGGCACCAAGAGACTTTTTTGTGCGTCTGGGCATGTTACATACTCCCACCAAGTTTCATACACGTGGGCGAAACCGTGGCGAGGGGCACCTCCAAAAACGCACACCTAAGTGGCGCTGTGGAGGCATATGCGTACGTCCATGTGTGAGACCCCTAAAATACGTAATTTTACACCTGACATTGGGGGGTTAGGAAAATTTTCATGAGTTTTCGGGGGGATATGGTGCGTCAAAAATGCGATTTACTTTATGTCTGAAGAAAAATAATAAAAACAAACAAACAAACAAAAAATAAACATACGAAATTCAATAGGGCCTCGCACCGCATGCTCGGGCCCTAATGATGATGATGATAAGAATAAGAATAACAGCAACGCTTATGATTTTTTTTTTTTCCAGGCTCAGTTGAAGCCAACCAGAGGCGCTTCTTCTCCACAGCTCTCCGATTCCTCCGCAGCGCCCTGGACTCCAGCTCCAGCCCCGGACCAGTTAAAGTGAGCATCAGCTGGGAGGAGAGTTGGGACGAGGCCTCAGAGCTCTGGAGGTTGGGCCTGCAGGCTCTGGGAGGCTGCATCCGTGCTCAGCCCTGGATCACCACCCTGGTCAGAGAGGAAGGTTGGCTTAAACACACTCTCACCATGCTTGGGCAGTGTAGTGTGTTACCTGACCAGCACACACAGGGGGCGCTAGAGGAGGCTCTGTGTGCAATGGCAGACCAATGCCAGCTCTGTAAACTGGAGATTGGAGACATGATGAAAAATCATGAAGGAGCTTTAAGCCGCATGAGGAACCTGAAGAAAACAGTGGAAGTGAAGTGAAATCAAACTAAGCGTGCAGAAATAAAGGACTGAAGCCTAAAGTGTGTGTTCATCACTAATATAAATAATGTTACCTGTTGTCCACACTTTGTAAGAAAAGCTAACACCTCAGATAATGCTGCTGTGCAAAGGAAAGTAGAAAATGATGAAGCACAAACACATTTTCAGTATAATCCAATCTAATGTTCAGACAGCTGTACTCTGAAAAGACACTCTCAGTCTCATTCATGGTTATTGTGAAATGTTAATGTCTTTAATAAAGAGCTATTTTGTTAGAAAACCAATCAGAGTCTGTCTGTGTCTGCTGTTTTCATGTGGCTTCCTTTTTGCTCTACAACCCAAAGCTCACTGTGGAGAGTCCTGCTCAAGTCTCAAAGTTCTTCAATGATTTGTATGTATTATATTTTATTTATATTGCACCAAATCATAACAAGGTTATCTCGCAACACTTTTCATGCAGAGCAGGTCTAGACCGTACTCTTTACAATAAAGACAAACTTCCCTAAGTAAAATCTGTTACTCTAACCTGAAGACAACTGTTTTACACGCAGTTTAATAAAACCATAATAAATACAAATAACTGTATTCAGTTTAATAAAAACACAATAAATATATGCAGCTGTTGAAATGTTCCAAGTCAGGCAAATTGAATCCAAAAATCCTGTTTGCTATTAACAACCAGAAGGTGGCGCACTGAGACTATCAAGAGCTAATCTGAAGTCGTGACATTCACACCTCTGTCTGTCTGTACGACTGCCTCTGTGTCTGTCTGTCTCTGTGTCTGTCTTTGTCTGTCTGTCTCTGTCTGTACGTCTGTCTGTCTCTGTCTGTCTTTGTCTGTCTGTCTCCGTTTCTGTCTTTGTCTGTCTTTCTCTGTGTCTGTCTGTCTCTGTCTGTACGTCTGTCTGTCTCTGTCTGTCTTTGTCTGTCTGTCCCCGTTTCTGTCTTTGTCTGTCTTTCTCTGTGTCTGTCTGTCTCTGTCTGTACGTCTGTCTGTCTCTGTGTCTGTCTTTGTCTGTCTGTCTCTGTCTGTATGAAAAGCTTTATACAGATTTTTTTAATTCTACGTTTTGCTCTAATTTAAAAAATCAATGCGTCGTTTGTCATTTAATGCGATGAAATGAAATAAATTACAGTCGCGTGATTGACTCTTGTTAATAAAATGTTAAATATTTATTCTGCCGATATCAGGACGCATTTATTTCTGAGCTTGGAGTATTTTTCTAAAGTCAAATGTACAAAAGACACCAATACAACTTCTGCAGTCTTTTTTAATTAAGAACATTTGCAGCGTTCGCCATTTCTTTAAATGAATCCCTTCATCCTGATGCTGCAGTTCATGCTCAGTCGTGAAAAAAGTTTTTAGCCACCCCATTCGCGACTCCTGTCACCTCCCGTCCTCCTTTTTTTTCTACCCCCCACCCCCTCCTCAACACCCTATCCATACAAACTCTTGCACCGTTTCTCAAACTAACTCACTCCTCTCTGTACCTTCAGCCTGTCTCCTCCATCTCCATCCACCGCGTTCACCACTTTAACCCCTCAGCTGCTGCTTGACACTCAGTCTGAGAAACATCACCAGCACCATGCTCTGGAAATCAAGAACCAAGAGTAACCTTTTACAGGTTGGTTTGTTTTTGAATCTTTCTTCAGCTTTCAGAAGGTCTGTCATGTTGAAGTCACTGCGTAAAAAGGCTGCACGTGAAGGGCCTGATTGTTTTTATGATAAGTTAATTCCAGAAAATTCACTTTTCGATGATTAAACGTTTGAATAAGTCAGTATGGCTGAAATATTATTTAAAGTTTAAAACCAAAAAAGGAAAAACAGATTTCTGACTAGGGGGATCCAGATATCGGTGCGTAAAAGCTGCTCTGATCTCAGCTTACACGTTAAAAATCAATGAATGTGATGTGCATATTTGAATGTCTTTAATGTTAAGATGCTTATTCAGTGAACATGTCAGACACTTCAAAATATTAAACACTAATCATATTTCATAGTGTCTGTTTCTCGGTGCGTAAAATAAGGTACATAAACAAACCAAGTGTCGTTTTTTAAACAAAACAAGAAATAAATGTGTGTGTGTGTGTGTGTGTGTGTGTGTGTGTGTGTGTGTGTGTGTGTGTGTGTGTGTGTGTGTGTGTGTGTGTGTGTGAATTAACGGCTGATAATTAAATGAATATATCTCTTTAAGAGAAGTGGACCCTGTCGACCCCTCCCCTCATTCCGCCGGGTGCGCGCAAAACCTATAAGTAGTGCGCTCATGGAGAGACTGGAGGACTCTGTTTGTGTAATGCGCGCGTGTCTGTATCTGGCAGCAGCATTTTCATGTGTTCGTAAAGATCTCAGTCAGACAAGAGATAAGGAAAGTAAAAACACACCCTTGACTTGAATGGACCGTTGAACACGCCTGGATTACATCTTTGGTAACACCTTTGGAAGCCGGCGCCTGCTCACTTTTACATTTGGAGGCATTCAGAGTGGTCCAGATGTTAATCCACACCTATTCGGCCATGGTGAGTTTGTTTTGAGCTCCTTTGTATTTATTGATGTCTGTTTATTATGAGCGTAAGTCAGTTTGAGGAAAAGTTTCTTTTCTTTTCCGGAACACGCGCGCAGTGTGCCATCAGCACCTCGAGCAGCTCATATCAGTCAAATAAGGACAGAAAAATGACTTCTGATCAGTGGGTTGTATTTTGTGACATTAATTGTCAGTTTACAGAGTGTTTCTGGTCCGTGGTGATTTATGTGGCTGATCACCGAGTTAGCTGTCCAGTAGACTCCTGAGTGACAAGTGTTCCCCATTGAGCCTTCCTGACACTCGTGTTGCAGCGCCGCGCATCTGTCCGCAGAGATGCTCTTTGTCTGCACAGTGTCACAGCAAGTGAGGCCCCCTGACAGTAAAGTGTCCACTCACTGCACACACTGTGGAGAGGATGGCCCGTCCTTTGCAGCTTCACAGCTCAAACTTTGTTGGATGAAACCGATGAGTCCCGCAGTCCTACACAGTGCGGATAATGTGTGACGGACACAAACTGCGTATAGATGTGCTTTTAAACCTGGCAGAGGGCCTCTCCGGCTGCCAGATAATGGACATTGTTCCAACACAGCAGCATTGATCTGAGTGACCCAGCTTTCAAGAAATCCATTTTTATCAGAATATGCGCGCACACATGTGGCTGCACCGGTGTTTCTTTCACGTGGAGGGTTACATTTATCCAAATCAAATCACACTATTTTTCTGCGGCCTGCTGTCATTTTTTCTTTAGTTTTCAGTCACGGAGTCAGGGCGGTTTGCTGACACTAACAGTTTACAGGTGTGCCCCCTCCTGCAACACCGTGTGTGTGTGTGTGTGTGTGTGTGTGTGTGTGTGTGTGTGTGTGTGTGCGCGTGTCCTTTGTGTAGCTTCTTGGTTGCAGTGACCTGTCTGACACTGTTCAGCAGCGATGCCAGCGGCGTCTTCTGCCAGCGCGCATCACTTCAAGCTGCTGCTGTTTCCGACATTTAATAAAGATGGAATACATTTATCCATGTTTTATTGCTCCGTGCTTTTGTAAAAACTGTTTTATATTTTTTAAGTTTGTCTTTTTGTTAATTTGTGACAACCCACGCCTTTATAATTCCGTTTCCCGGAGCTCCAAACTTTTGGAATGTCTCTGACGTTTGATCAAACAGTCAGTCTAGTATGTTGAAAATGTTTGAGCTCCTCACTTGAAGTCAACTTTGACATTTTCTGCAGGACCGCGCAGACGGACTAAGCGGATCTTCGCCGAGTGGGCGCCTCTCCCAGCTGTCCTCCCTGAACCAGGCCGCCTACTCCTCTGCTCCCCCGCTCTGCCACACTCCGGCCTCTGACTTCCAGCCTCCGTACTTCCCTCCACCCTATCCCCAGTCCTCCCTGCCATACTCCCAGAGTCAGGACTCAGCGTACTCCCACCTGTCAGACCCCTACCCCTCCATCAACTCCATCCATCAGCATCAACAAGCAGCATGGCACTCGCAGAGGTCGCGCTCCGATGAGGGGGGACTTCTGTCACAGTCGCACCGGGCTCTGGGCCTCGACCCCCGACGGGAGTATCCAGCTGTCCCTCGGCTGCTGCACGGTCTCGGTGAAGGTGCGGCCGCTCTCGGGGACGGTCCTCTCGGGATGCACCTGGGACACCACAACCTGGAGGATCTTCAGGTGACTTCATTTATTTTAGTTTTCCTCCTTTGGCTGAGTTGGTCGTGCGCAAAAGTCAAATCAGTGCGCACATACATGATGAATAAAATCTCTTTATTTTATAATAACGCAAATATCATGAAGTGCAACACGAGCTGCTCTGCTTCAAATAAAATAGCCGGATGTTGTCAGGAAGGCTTTCAGGTAGTTATCTTCATTTCCTTCAGACAACGCAAATTTCTGGTGAAACAACTCAAACAAATAAAATCGATGTGAAGTAAATTAATGAATTAACAACAGCTACAGCATTTTATCCATCACTTTGATTTATTATTATTATTATTATTATTATTATTATTATTATTATTATTATTATTATTATTATTATTATTATTATTATTTCATTTTCAGCAAATTATTTTATCTGAATGAACCCAAAAGAAATTCGCACGAGTCATTTTGGCCACAAGTACAGTACAGTACAACAGCCGCGCGCCTCGTGATGCTTTTATTTTATTTTACAAAACGGAAAAGAAATGTTTGCTTTCTTCAAAGCAAATATGTATTTTCTCTAAAATGTCGTTGATACATGAATCAATAATAAAATGTCAGAGAACTCTCATCAGTTTGTCAGCTGTGGATTTTAGCTGCCTGTTGAGTTTTTTTTTAATGTGTGAGTTCGAATTTAAACGTCTGGAATTTATTTTGTAGATACACATGTGGGGATGTTATGAGTTTTATGAACAAACTAAAATACCGAACACTTTTCCAAAATGTGAAGGATGACGTTTGGTCTTATTGGTGCCGACCCTGGTGCAGTGTTATTCCAAATCTCGCTCGGAGACTCTGCAGCTTATTGTGTTTTTTTCTGCAGGTTTTTTGGAGAAGAATAGTTTCTATGGTTTATTGAGCAGTCAGCTTCCCTGCAGCAGGTGCAGCTGCAGACGCTGTTTGTTGCCTCCTTGCAGAAAAACACACCGAGACCAATTGATGTGCACGCTCATTAATAGAAAAGAAAGGTTGGAGAGGAGCGCCACGCAGCACGGAGTCAACACGGGCATGTTGCTGTTAAACGCTCCCACTTGACAAGGACCTTTATTTGATTAATGGATTATATCCTCCGCGTTTATAAATTCAACACAAAGGAGACATCCGAGAATCCGAGACGGTTTTATCCTCTGAATAAAAAGATCACAGAAAGAAAGACTTCATTTTTTTTCTCCTCTGATCGGAGGCCGTTTTGGATTTTTATTGAATCACAGGTTACACTTTTTTAAACATGCCTACAGTAAAATAAATCTCATCATATTTGATGTTCATATTTTGAAAATGATTACATTTCTTCACCAAAATAGAATCTATAAAAATCTTTTCATCCTGTTTAATTGAATGGTATGTATTTAGCCAAAGTAAATTTGTTGCTCTGAAAAATTCAAAATGAAAAATTGATTTCTGATCCAATTTTTTTTTTATCATAAAAATACTCATATATAAGATTTGACAAACTGTAAAAAGGCCCAAAATCATTTTGTGCAGAAAAATGAACAAACTGATGATGATTTCAATCAACTGTCATAACTTCATTCATCATTTATCGTCTGATTTTCCATTATGCACAAAGAAAGTCAGACTGTGTCATTTACTCTGATATGGATCATGTTCATGATGTGGTGAGAGGGGAAACCAAACAATGGTTCCGCCATCTTGCTTTGGCCTAAGAGAGACAAGCTATATATATATATATATATATATATATATATATATAATATATATATATATATATATATATATATATATATATATATATATATATATATATATATATATATATATATATTATGTGTGGGTGTGTGGGTGTGTGTGTTGGCTGTGGGGCCGGTGGATAAATGATAGTGACTGTCTGTCTGTCTGACACAGGGAATGGAGGAAGGATCAGCCTTGGGCATCCTCGACCACTCTGTCATTAAAAAAGGTAAGAGGTGGGAGAGCTCTGTGTGTGTATGTGCATGTGTTGTGCATGTGTGTCTCAGTGTGTGTGTGTGTGTGTGTGAGCTAGATAGAGATAGACAGAGAGAGAGAGAGAGAGAGAGAGAGAGAGAGAGAGAGAGAGAGAGAGAGAGAGAGAGAAAACACGAGTGTGTGTGTGTGTGTGTGTGTGTGTGTGTGTGTGTGTGCGTGTGTGTGTGTGTGTGTGTGCACCTATATAATTGTGCTATACATGCTAAAGGGGGTTTTGTGTTTAGGGGCACTCCAACACCAGTCTCTCTCACTGTCTCACAGACACACACACACACACACACATGTTTTGCTATTTCATTTGAAGTCAAGAAGTCCTCTAATACTCAGCTGCAGACTTCACCCCCAAAGGCACACATTCTTAATGAACTGTTCATGGTCATATGAGAGAGAGAGAGAGAGAGAGAGAGAGAGAGAGAGAGAGAGAGAGAGAGAGAGAGAGAGAGAGAAGAGAGAGAGAGAGAGAGAGCAGAGAGAGAGAGAGAGAGAGAGAGAGAGAGAGAGAGAGAGAGAGAGAGAGAGAGAAGAGGAAAGAGGAAAGAGGAGAGAGAAGTGGGCCAAAGAAGAAAAGGGAGGGGAACATGATAAAAGAGGAGTTGTGGGGAAATTTGCAGAGTATGATCACTCTTATATTACCGAGTTTGAGGTGCAGGTGACACAGGGGCACAATTAGAAAATTCAAGTTGGATTTGTTGCTAGTGGAGCGATACTGTGAGAAAAAAAAATCCCTGATAGCTGCAGCATGTTTTGGTGTGTGGTGTGAAAAAAAGACAAAAAAACACATAACAGAGAATTTCTTTTGAAATATGTAAATAATTATTTTACTTTAAAAAGTGCAGAAAATTATTAATATTTTCTTTTCTTCTTGATTAAATTGTGTCATTTAAACTCCACATGAACAGAATCCACTCATGACTGAAATCTGTTTTGGCCTCTTAATTTTAAAATGATTTCATTCATCCGCTCGCCAGCCTCCATGTGTTGTGAAGTTTTCACAAAAACAAGGATGTAGTTCCTCAAATCATGTCCCAAAGAAAGCAGGGGGCTCTGACTGCACATTTCAAACTGCTTGAATGTTGCTGCTGCAAACCAGCAGCCATTTGATGAAGTGACAGTGATTCCACTTGTTTGCCAAACGCTTCGAATTGATCAATTACCGCAACGAGAATCTCTCCGGCAAGCACTTACAACAGATAGCAGAGCAAACCGAAAGCCCTCATGAATAAGAAAATCCAACAGGGAGAACAGAAGGAGACAAGGAAAGGGGGTAAGATAAAGAGTGGGAGGCACAAGAAAGAGTCAAGCAAGAGTGAAAGATGATAAGAAAGAGAAGGAGGGGCAGGCGGATGACAAAGGAGAGAGAGAGAGTGCTATGGAGGAAACTGCTGCTCTGTGGCCTCCCCGGCTGGCTGGCTGGCTGGCTGGCTGGCTGGCTGCTCGGGCTGCTTGTGACTGAAGGGATTTGAAGAGATTTTTTTCAGTTCAGGGACTCAGTGCTGCTCAGCAGGGCGTCGTAAAGAGGCCACCCGCCACCCTCAGAGTGTGAGCAAAGAACCCACATCCCAGAAAGAGAAGTCATCAGGAACAGAGAGAGCTAATGAGAGAGAGAGAATGTTCCAATCAAATTACAATCACTTTTATTGGCTCCATTCATTTCCTAACTCACCTTAAAGGACTGCTTCTTCTTTCAGGCCTTTGTTGCCCCTCGTCCTCACCTCATTATCTCTCTGCTGCTCTAGATAATAAAGGCATAACCCCTCCCAACAGAACATGTTTTCTCTCTCACATATTTTCTCTTTCTTAATTCTTGTGCTATTCATATTTATTAGTATTTTTAGTTTAATTTGTTCCGCTTTTTGACATTTCTGTGTCCACGGCAATGCAATGAATGGAGTTTTGTGACGCGGAGCATAAACAAAAATCTCAAGAGTTCAAAATATCCAACAGCTACACAGTTTCCCAGTTCACTGTTAAATCCACAAAACACACTGTCAACACTTCAACAATTCAGTCAATAGAGTTCCAGTAAAATCTGTTCACAGAGATGTCACAAACAAAATCCTGATTCCTTTTGACCTTCTTCATTTAAACTCACAAGGTTTCAAATTGAATGGCTCAAGACTCAAAAGATCATTTCATCACCACCAATTAACACCTTAAAATTAAGAGACACTGCTCTCAGTGCCAACATAAATCATCATTAGTTACAGCTGCAACAGGTTGTGTGGACGACTAACACATCAGGGAGATGCTTCTCGCACCCCCTACTCACCAAAACAATACAGACAGAAAAAGTCCTTTTAAAAGTTTACCGCAGTGCAGAAAAGTGAGTGTGAATTGAGCTCCTCAAGGTGTGAAATAAAGCTATTTGAGAATGCGCAGTTAAAATGTTACCACCTGCAGTTTAAATAACAGTCAACAAGCAGCGCTCCAGAATTAGAGCTGTCGACGCAGGAGAGTACATTACACTGAATAGATTAGTGAGGAGAGGAGGAGCACGCTGTCATTCACACGACACCACTGTCACCGCACAATACATGTTTAGTCCGACTATTTTTTTTATTTGCATTTTGTTTTTGTTCAACTTTTCATTTTTCAAAGGATATACTTTGTATCTCTCTTCATCTCTTCTTCATTTCTTCACAGTTCCTATCCCGTCCAAGCTGAACGGCTCGTCCCTCTCAGCGTTGTCCATTGGTAAGGAGGGTCTTGGTATGGGAGCTGTGTCCAATCCGGCTGAGGTCTTCTGTTCGGTCCCGGGTCGCCTCTCGCTGCTCAGCTCCACCTCCAAGTACAAGGTGACGGTCGGGGAGGTGCAGCGACGCCTCTCCCCACCTGAGTGCCTCAACGCTTCTCTGCTGGGTGGAGTCCTCCGCAGGTAAGAGGCAGATGGGGAATGAGAGGGTGTGAAGTGGTTTTTGAGTTGTTTATATGAGGAACTTTAAGCCTGAAATCAAAGACAAAAATGCACCTTAAGTCAATCAACTCATCAGACTTCTCAGGCCTCTAAAATGTTCAATGCGACAGTGAGAGAAGATAGAGGGAAAGCTGTTAGAGCTTGTAAAAAGTGAGTAAAAAGGATATAGCTGCAATTTTGATGTTTGGCTTCTTCTCCTCCATCAGCAGACAGAGATTAACATAATTTCTCACTGTCACCAAACTACATGGCTATTTCATCTTCAGTATATACAAACAACAACTTTATGATCAAATCAAATCAAATCAATTTTATTTGTATAGCCCAAAGTCACAAAGTACATTTGCCTCAGAGGGCTTTACAATCTGTACAGGGAATGACACCCTCTGTCCTTAGACCCTCGGTTCGAGTGAGGAAAAACTTGCCCACAAAAAACTTTTAACAGGGAAAAAATGTGGAAGAAACCTCAGGAAGATCCACAGAGGAGGGATCCCTCTCCCAGGACGGACAGACGTGCAATGGATGTCATGTGTACAGGACAAATCAACACAAACATATTGTACAATTACAATGACTGATGCTGCTTTGATTGTTGTTAAAAGTCATTCTGGGAAATGTAGGAATCAGTAACTGTGACAAATAAACTGATACTCACCGGTTGATATTTGTAAGCAGGATCTGTGAACTTCACAGCTCCTTGAGCTCAAGTCATGTGACCCCAAGCTTTATCACAATAATCAAATAGGAGGTCATCGGAGAGAATTGTGGGAGGCTACACCAGTGTTTACCTTGTGTCTCACATGAAGTCTGCTGACTGCATTACCGCACAGAGGAGCTTCTTTATACCACAAACCAGGAAAAGCTGAAAGAAGCTTTCAGGACTTTCTGACTTTTGGACCACCAGGGTTTATTGAAAATCAGATGGAAGCTACCAAAAGATTTTGGACATAATTTGTTTTGTTAAATGTAATTTTATGAATGTAACAACAGTAATATGATACACAGACCTCTTCTTTATGTTGTTTGCATGTAGTCAGTTTATGAAACCACATGACATAGGCTCCTCTATCTTTTCTTTGCTGTCATACATGAGGACTATTCCACCTTATTCCCCTGAAGCTTTTCAGAATAAGACCACTTTAACTTTAACTATGGGGCCACAGCTGAGGACACAAAATGGGTCATGGGACTAAATCACAAGAGGAGAAATGTGGTTTAATGAAGCACAGCCTCTGGCCAAAAGAACAACTTCATAATTTGGGTTGCAGGCTGAAATACTTTAAAGGGATCATTGAAAGATCTAAAGGAGTAAAAATGGAGATACAGCTACCCCACTGACAACATTTACTGTTCACTCCACTACAATTATTTAACAGCTATACTTACTTTGGAAATTAAGATTGAACATATGAAATGAATAATCCGTTTTGAAAATAACAAGGCATCATATACAGTACAATAATAATATTTACAGCCTGTGAATAAACAGATAGGTTCTTAAATTCAGATATGTAAGAAAAAATAAAGGACGAGATCAAGTCAAGCAAAGTAAAAAAAAGAACTAAAAGGTGAAAAATACAAGACAGGAGCAGTGTTGACAGGGAACATACTGTAGGGATTTCAGCTTCAAATTCACACAAACACACATACACACACCACAACAAAACTCATAAAGAGAAACACACACACACACACACACACACACACACACACACACACACACACACACACACAGGACCAGCTCCTAAAAACTGTTCTCTGTCTTCCTGTCCTCCCTCAGGGCGAAGTCAAAGAATGGTGGCCGCTGTCTGAGAGAGCGTCTGGAGAAGATTGGCCTCAACCTGCCCGCCGGGCGACGCAAGGCAGCCAACGTCACTCTGCTAACATCTCTAGTGGAGGGTAGGGAAAAAAAACACACACACACACACATTCACGTACACAAACAGTGACCTGCATACACTCACAGACAGATCCTCGTATGAGCAGACATGATTAAACAGTCATGTCATGGATGGCTGCATGCATGTATGTCCACACACACACACACACACACACACACACACACACACACACACACACACACACACACACACACACACACACACACACACACACACACACACACACACACAGGCTGCAGTTTATCTCATGACATGACCTGAGTTGAGCAGTGATTTCAAAGCATTTTTATGGATAATTGTTTAATGTGAAATAAACTGAAGCGCTGACCTTTGGCTCTGAACAGACAGAAGCAGCTTTTCTGCAGTGGATTATCGCCTAGTTTGACTCATTGTTTTAAGAGACAAATTCTCACTCTCCTCCTCCTCCTCCTCCTCCTCCTCCTCCTCCAGGTGAGGCTGTCCATCTGGCGCGAGACTTTGGTTATGTGTGTGAGACAGAGTTTCCAGCCAGAGCCACAGCTGAGTATCTGTGCAGGCAGAGCGAGCCGGACCAGCTCCCAACACGGCGCAGCATGCTGCTCGCCACCAAGTGAGTATTTCATCCCCACAGCTTGACACATTTAAAGGAGCACTCCACTGATTCTACAGGTCAAAGTCATGGAGGGTGATGCTACCGAGTTTTAAATGGTCTTCTCTAACTGTGACATTTTGTCATGTAGCATTACTGATCTCAGCGTGTGGACAGAAAGCCTGTATTACAGACTGAGGGGCTGACAAAAGATGGTATCAAAATGCATTATGGAAAGTGTAGGTCAGGATATTTAATCCTCTGCAGCTTCAGACTGTCCTATGTGGGTCACACAACTTTAGTGCATCCATGCTGATAAGAAACCCATCATTTGTACCATAAACGTAATCTGTTTCACCACAATGTGATAAAGGTCTACATGAACAAACAGCACAGCTGAAAAGAAAACACACAAGGTTTGAACTTCAGGATTTAAAGTTCTTTCATTGGCTGGTGTGAAACGTAAAATGTTAGATATGTAAAATCATAAAAGGCCTCAACATAGGAAACAGTGTGTACTGTAGTAGCCAAGAGGCAAAAACAATATCTAGACAAAGATAACACACTAAAACAATCCTCCTGAAAGTTTATTCAGTCCAACAAAGACATGACTAATGTCAAAACACTTTCATTTCTCCATATTCTTAAACATCCATATGTATTATATACTGTATATTTATATATCCCTTTTATATAATTGACCTTTCTGTACTGTGGCAATCAGGACTGGTGGTGCTAGGCGTGTGTATCAGTCAATTTTTAATTAAATAATTAAAGAAAAACTTGTTGCCAACACTGAATCTTGTTTTGCAGAAATACATCTCATATTAATAACTAACATTACATCTCTTTCCCTCTCAGGGAGATCTGTAAGGAGTTTATGGACTTGATGTCCCAGGACCGCTCTCCGCTGGGCGGTAGTCGACCCACCCCCTGCCTGGAGCCCGGCGTCCAGGGAAGCCTGACCCACTTCAGCCTGCTCACCCACGGCTTCGGTACACCCGCCATCTGCGCCGCGCTCTCCGCCTTCCAGAGCTACCTGATGGAGGCGATCAAAATGCTGGACAAAGGAGAGGGAGGAGGGAAGAGCCACCACGACAAGGAGATGAAGCACCGCAAATAAGAGGGAGGACAGACAGACATGTTGGCGGATGGATGAAAGGCAGGAAGGAGGAGAAAATAGCATGGGAAAAGACTGACTCTGGGTCTTTACCTCCGCCGTCAGGATAAAAACTGAGACACTTACCTCCCAGAAAAACCCCTGCAGCCCCTCTCGTCGAGGAGGCGGGGTTCATGATGATATCTGTACTGTAATGTGTGTCCACAACCACCTCACTCTAAATGACGCATGGACCTCTCTTCTCAGTAGCTGGTTTGTGTCAAGATGGCATCAACAAAGCATCTCCTCAGGATGAGTTCCTTCAGATGGCTGTATGCTTTTATTTATCCTCCTCCTCCTTCTTTTTCTTCCTCCTCTTCCTCCTCTTCTTTTGCTTCTTCCTCTTCTTTAAATTCTGATGAACATGTCACCATGATCTGTGTTTCACAAAGCCCTGCCTCCATCACTCTCTCTCTCTCACCTTTTCACATATTTGGACTGAACTCATCTGGGAAGTGTTGTAAGCCATATCTGAGACAGCAATCTGCTCTTTGCTCCTTTGGACCTTTGGGAGACTTTTAACTCCACTCTAATTGGATGAGCACAGTTTCCATATGTAGTTCTTCTTAATTGGTGGTCATGGGAAATTGAGTTCTCTGGGTTCTCTAGCAGTGCGGTAAGGAGAAGTAAAAGGCAGCTGAAGGAAAATTGTTTTCTTTCATTTTGAAGTACTACATGTCGGTAACTTAAGAAAATAACACAAATCATTTTGTACTTCCTGTGTATGTTTATTATTAATGTTATTACTGTTGTTATTATTATTGTATTACTGCATAAATGTAATATATTATTAAACAATTAAGAACTGACTGATTTTCATGAGCGTGTTTTTATGTTTTGATCTCTGAAATCTGAACAATAAAAAGTAATGACACCTTCAGGTCCCTAAATGCAACTGCCCACTACAGCGAACAATTAAAGGGTGACAGTGGGCTTTTATCGTGCTTCCTCTGTCTCTTTGTCTTAGTAATGACATTTTTTATTGATTCCTGTAGGCAGAGTCTATTGTGACTTCAACAGGAAGGTCATAGCAAGGGCTGCAACTAACACTTAATGTCATTACTGATTGATTGATCTGTCGATTTATTTTATTTTTAGCGATTATTAGGTTATTTGCTTTGCCTATAAAACGTCAGAAAATACTGAAAAATATCTATGCTATTTTCACGGAGCATAAAGTGATGTTACTAACAGCCAAAGCAAAAGACTCAATTCCCCTGAGAGAAAAAAAACAGTGAAGCACTTTCAGCTGCTGCTCTGTGGACAGACATTTTGTTCTGTCCACCACTTTGATCCACACTGAAATATCTCAACATCTTCCTGATGAATTGAAACAAATATTTGACATTTATGGTTCCCAAACAATAGATCCTAATAACTTTAGTGATTCTCTGATTTTTCCTCTTGAACCACGGAGAGGTTGATATTTGTCGTTTTTTTTTGAAGAAATGTCTTCACAACTATTGGATTTTTGCTAGCCTCCAGATGAATTTGAAATGACACCATCAATATTTAATTTGTAAATTATTAACTTATTAATTATTAGAGACCAAATGTGTACACGATGTACGTACATCAGTGGCAGCCATGGAAATTGCTGGTGCTGAGGTGGTTGTGGAGAATACCACAATATCCAAATGTAAGTTGTACATATGTTTTACATTTTAGCAGTTAAATGTTGGTGTTAATGCTCCACCCGGTTGCAATCCAGCAAAAGAAGAGAAAAGGCGGTAAAATCATAATTTCTATTAAGTTCACAACAGCTGTACCAAATGGAGACAACGCTGCCCTGCTAAAATGAACGCACTATGCCAAGTACACAGAGTACTACATAAAAGTACTAACAGAAGAGACACAGCTTTAGTCTTGAAGTTTAATGAATCACTTTAAAGGTCCAGTGTGAGCCTTTTATATTTTCTATGTTTCTACAGTAGCCTAGAATGAACAAACTAAACACTGGCTCTAGATAGGGCCTACACCGCCAGATGCCACTAAATCCTACACACTGCTCCTTTAAGTATTAATCTCAAACTAAAAATGTTAATAAACATTGGAGCCTCTCAAAAAAAAAAAAAAAAAAAACAGGGCCCGTCTTTGCATGTTGGGCTCCAATAGGGGCCCGTAGAGACAGCGGCGGCACAGCTGCAGCACTGAACACTGTACCTGGGAGAGCGGAGGCAGTGGTGCGACCCCCGGTGCCCAACAAGCCACACATCTCAGCTCCCCCTCATCCCATCTGTTCTGCATTACTCCCATCAACCACCGACCACCTCTGCTGCACACAGTCCTTCACTTTATTTAACCAGGATGAGATACTCAACACAATTACTGCTTCCCAGGGACTGCACACATACACAAATACATGTGTCGTCTGCTCCTACACACTCAAACATTGCTCATTCCTACCTGATGTATGTCCCTTTCTCTCCTCCCATCTCATTACCCTCCTGTGTCAATTCCCCTTTCATCCCTTCATCTCCCTCTCTTGTAACCTAACTCCCTCCTCACCCCCCTCTCCCTCTATCTGACACTCAGCGGGGCCGCTCTCCATCTCTCTCTGTGCCTCCAGGCAAACATATGCTGCTCTTCCCGTCAGATTCCGGTGTGTTTGAGAGAGGAGGGATTGTTTAATGTTTATTAATCACCTGTCTGTGGTGGAGAGAGGAGACGGTGATAGAGCCACACACACACGTTGTGTCTCACTCTCTCTTTCTCACTCGTACGTGTGTACACACACACACACACGCGCGCACACACACACACACACACACACACACACACACACACACACACACACACACACACACACACACACACACACACACACACACACACACACACACACACACACACACACACACACACACACAGCATTTAGCTGTGATGTTACCAACTTGGCCTGTTTTATGGCCTTTTTTTTAATTTACAGTAACACTCCATGTACACAGTCAGATTTGTTTCAGCAGTTACTTTTTACCCATCCTGAAAACTCACCTACAGGCCCCGTCTTGATATTTAAAAAAATAATTTTAAGTAACAAATATAGGTTGCTATTTTTTTTAAAGATTTTTTTTGGCCTTTTGAAACTTTATTGTATAAAGACAGCTGGAGAGTGACAGGACTGTGTGGAGAGAGAGAGAGGTCGGATTCGAACCCTGGGCTGATGTGGCAAGGACTGAGCTGTCGCACGAGGGGGATGCTCTACCAACTGAGCTAACCGACACCCAAAAGGTTGCATTTTTATAATCAGTGTGCAGGAATTTAATGCTTTCTTTTGAATTACGTCATTTTTAGCTATATTATTATTATTATTATCAAGGAAGAAATATATGAATGTTATTGTTAACTGTTATGATGATTAAAAGGGGATGTAGTTATACTTCATATGCATGTTTTATATATTGTATATATCTTCAATAAAAACATATTTTAAAAGATTAGGTTTCATTTGAATACACTGATGGTGAGTCAATCTGTGCAAAGACTGAAAATATTACTGTTTCTACTTGATTAGCGACACGTGTGTGTTCAGGTTCTGTTTAGTAATATTTGTGAGTTACCATAATTGTTTTAGAAGCAAATTCACAGAGGGTGTACTTTGAAATGTATCTCTCAACTGTTTTCAATCTTCTGTACAATTTTTCCAAAAATCACTTTAGTGTTAAAAGTTCATTGTATAATATTGTGTAGGAATAATTGACATACAGTGATCCCTCGCTATATCGCGGTTCACTTTTCGCGGACTCGCTGTTTCGCGGATTTTTTTCAGTGTCATTTTGCATGCTCTTTTTTTTTTACAGCGTACTGTACAGTATGAACGCGCATTGTGTTCTGCGTCCTGATTGGCTAAGGGAGAACCGCACATGTGTTCTGCGTCCTGTTTAAGGGAGTACTGTACAAAATGTGTGTAAAAGGGTGTATAAAAGTGTGTGGTTAGGGGTTTTACGGTCTTAAAACATGTATAATAATTGTAAAACTCACTTCGCGGATTTCGTTTATTGCGGGTTATTTTTGGAACGTATCCCCCGCGATAAACGAGGGTTCACTGTAAATAAATAAAATTTTAACTCAAAGTCCATTATTTTTCTTTTAGTTTATCGTTCTCATCAGAAGGTAAAAACTGAGCCATTTCTATGACAACTCAATAAACTGCATCCATGAGCTGTGGTTAAAAAGCTAGTAAGTGGAACTTGAGTATTTATCTGCACCTTCAGCTTGTTGGCCTCATTGTTGGATGGACGTGTGATGATAATTCACATCTCGGCTCTCCATGGGACACAGCCAGGAGGCTGTTTGCTTTCTATGTGCAGATGAGTAGACTAGAGAGCAATGAGAAAGCACGACAGGGACAAGAAGCTTGTATCTCAACTGCGTGTCACTTTTTATTGAAACAGAAAGAGCAAGGAGGTCAATGGTACAAAAAAAAAAAAAGGAAAGAGAAAAGGGTGTGATAGTTGATAGTTGACAGTGAGCGGTCACTTGGTTCCGGAGGTGAGCGTCTCCAGGTCATGGATGCCCTCCTTGTCAATTAAACGGACATTGAAGGAGGGAAGGTTCAGAATGAAGCGCCTGTTCAGCTGGAGGAGAGAAAGAGACGAGACAGAGGAAGAAATGTTAAGATGAAGGCACAAAGAGAAAGAATGGATGTAGAGTCAAGTCAAACTAAAATAAAGGAGAAGCAGAGTGATAGAATACTGAATATTATTCTAACGGTTTTCTGATGCCCCAGATTATTTTTGACATGCTTAGTGAAGCAGAATCTGTTCGTCACACAGATCTACCTGTTTATATGTTGTCCTATTAACAATATTTGTAATAATATGTAAAGGCTCCCAGTGTGGCTGTGAGCATGCTGGTGAATCAATAAGTCAAACTGTTGAGTTCTTCTCGTTGGAGCCGACATAAAATGGATTTTTATTTGTGAATTTCTGTGGTTGGTTGAGTCCTCTTTACCCACAGCTCTGTCCAGCTCCTCAGCACCTGACAGCTGTACAGAGGCCACAGTCAGTGTGGACTGAACAGGCCCAACGCTAAAATAGTGCCACTCACTTTTGATGTGGATTCCCAAAGAGCAAATGCTCATGATTCAGATGAGAGTGAAGTTCCCAACAGTGCACTGAGCACACTGAAGGCCACGGTGACAGAGATAAAAACACTCATTAATGAAGCAAAACTTCTTAAACTTACTTCCTCGACACACTTCTTCAGCAGATCCAAAGCCTCATCTCGGGTCAAATCTATAAGAAAAAACATGAGAACATGAGCGTGCTGAAAATGACAGATTAAAAACATCATTTACTACACAGAGACATGAGGTGGATGTTCAGTGTGGTGCATAAGAGAGTTCATGAGGACGAGAATTACAAAAATAATTTCACTACAGTCCACCACAAGATGAACAGAGGAACGATTCATGTTGTAAGAATTTATATTAGGTAAAATAACTTTATTAAATAAAACCATTTGTCTGCACCAACTCCATAACCACTGTGCTATACACTGACAAACTCTTGATTTCTCTTGTCTTTGCAGTCAGTCTCACAGGAACAATAAAGAGAAATAACATGTATGAGGCATTTCTCTGTGCTGACCTGGTCTGTAGTGCCGGTCAAGAATGGAGAGAGTGAGGTAGGCTCCGTAGCCGTGGGCAGCGAAGGGGGCCTTGGCCAGGGAAGACAAGTAGTCCATGTAGTAGAGACCTGGACCGTCTGAGTCATCGTAGCCTGCCAGCAACAGGTTCACATGATATGGAGTCTGGGTGCAGAGAGAGAGGATTCATATTCATATGTATAAGATTATTACAGATGTGTTGGTCTGGGATGCAGCTGTCATCCACAAACTGCTCACTGACATGTTGACATCCTGCTGTAACCCACATTTAGATTTATTCTATTACAATAAATATACAAGAAATATTACAATACTATGTTCATGTTCATTGAATGAAATGCTTACACAGGCTGTGTGCATGTAAACCATGGCCATGACATCATTGCATGTACATTTTTGCTACATTACTTAGTGTGGAAGCAGCATTTCTACCATTGACCTCAGCATCATTGTCTCTCCATGAGCACAGACAGTGCAGCCCTGTGTGCTGTTCTAATGCAGGGCTCGTTTCAGTGTGAATCCTTCAAGAAGTTTTCAGCACCTCAACTGTGGAGTGGTTTCTTTGTGACAAGTGAAATGAATTTCATCTCAGCAACAGAATCTAAAGAAATCTAGACTCACCCAGCACCAGAAACATTTGTAAACATGAGCAGTGTGTGTGAAGGGGGGGGGTGTCACTGGCAGTGTGTGACATCTGCTGGGAGTCAGCGCCCCTGTTTCTCCCTCCATCGCACCCTCCCTCCCTCCCTCTTCATCCCTTCTTTAACTCTCTCCCTCCTCCACTCTCCGCCGCCTTCACCCTGTGCCCTGGAGTAGTGCCAGGGCTCATTAAAAACTTCTAAAGTCGTTTCTCTTGCCCCTTCCTCCCCCTTCTCTCTTTTTAAATTACATCTTTTACGCTCGCAGCCTCTTCTCCCTTCTTTTCCACCAAAACACTAATTTTCTCTCTTCGTTGTTGCAAGCCACTGTTCCCCAGTTTAAAAGAAATCCCTTTAAAGCTCGACGATTTTGGGGGATTTCAAAAACAACTTATGGCCTAAATTCTTGACAGAGGTAGAAGCAGCGCAGTCTTTGATTCAAATGCAACAAGAAAAGGAGAACATTGCACTCCCTGTCGAGCAATATGTTTCATGTGACACCAGTCGAGTTGTGATCCTCACACCTGCCCTCTCATTCCAATTCATCTCTCAGCCGCCTTGCTTATTCCTGTGACTCGTGCGTTAGCGCTACGTTTGCCACAAGGGCAATGATGATCGTTATACTCCCTGCGGAGTGGCTGAGGCGCTTTAGTCTGTGTGTTAACGATGGCATGAATACACACACACACACACACACACACACACACACACAGAAGAAACTGTGTGTTTGTGAGTGTGCACAATGGGCGTGAATCTCAGGATGAATATCTGTGTGTGTGTGTGTGTGTGTGTGTGCCTTAACTCCTCTGTGAGCCTGCGAACGCCCCAGTGGCATCACCCCCACCCACCACACACCTGCCTCACTGGTTACAATGTAACAATAATATGGACTTGGCATCAAAATAACCTTCCCATGTCACCTCAGAGGGAGGTTAACCCTTGTTAACCCAGCCACCTGAACTCACACCCAGCTTCATATGCAAACAATACACATATGTTTACGCCCCCCTGCCATCCTCCTCGCTCTCAGCCAAACAAGACAAGATGACCGCCGTGCTACCAAAGCAAAGCTTCACCTGCACGCTGCTACTGACGCCTTCTACCGGGTTTGGAGGAATAGTCTGAAGATGTCATTTGCCTAGACTTGGATGAGAAGGTCCATACCACTTTCATTTCTGGGTGGCTAAGCTTAGCACAAATAATGGAAACAGGTGGAAACTATTAGCCTGGGTCTGTCCAGAGATGAGAAATGGTAGCCAAGAGACAGTCCAGAATTTAACCCCTATATAACCATGACATGTGGCATACATGGTTAAAGTTGCAGTGTGTCAGATTTAGAGCACTCGAATTACAGAATATGTCAACTCTGATTCATTAGAGCAAAACTGCCTCATTCTCTTTTTGTTACCTTAGAATGAGCCTTTATATCCACACTGTGCTTCTACAGTAGCCCAGAACGGACAAACCAAGCTCTGGCTCTAGACAGGAGGTTTGTGATTCATCACATACAGAACACACTGTGCTCCTTTCATTAAGACTGTAGCTCACATTATCTCCATTATCAATTAATCTGAGCATTTTTTGAGTTGGCTGGACTATGAAACAGACAATGGTTATCAAAAGTCAACAGTCCAAAACACAAACAGATTTAACTGACTATTTTAAGACGAGGACAAAAAGCACACACATTCACATTTTTAAAGAGTCTCTCAGTCAGTGAGCTGTAGAGGTGCAAACCAGGCTGGCCATTTCTAGCTCTGACTGTTGATGGTAGGCTAGGCTAATGTTTTTGTGGTGGTTGCTTCACACAGACTGTCAGGTGTCAACAGTGAAGGACTCAGCGCAGAAACAGCTTCAGCTGTGACAGAAACAGGACAGGACTCTAAAAGTGGTCATAAACTCATCCTTTCAACTCTTCCACGTTCCAGCACTCTCTCCATCCTTTCCTTCCTGCCTGCCACGTCCTCCCCTCCCTCCTATTTTTTCACCCTGCTCCGGGGCATGTTCTCTTTATTGGCATTTCTCCTCAATCTGCTGTATTAATTGTTAATCTGTGCGGAAGCAAGGGAGCTGTGTGCAATATGGTGATGACAGTAATTATTTGTGCCTATTGTGTGCCCATGCTAAAAAACATGGTCCAAACCCATACGGGGCCAGCTGTGGATCAGCGCAGCACACAGGCTAACTGTTGCTGTGGCCTCATAGAAAAATGTAAAAAAAAAAAAAAAAAAAAAAAAAAAAAATCAAACCGCTCAAACTTTACACATTGATTCATTCTGACTTCTTCAGCAAACAACCACCTATATACAAACTGATGACTGTGAGGCATAATCTCCAAAAAAATAAATAAATAAAAATCAAATGTGATATTTATAAACCATCTGCCTCCCCTGAGTTTGCTATATCAATGATCAATGTATCCTCATGTCTCAGCCTCCTACACCCACCAAGGCTGCTAAACTTTCTTGACTACCACACTGCTCCACCTGTCAATTCCACATCAATTTAATCTGAATTCATACACAGATATTTCAGTACATGAGACAGGAAGCTAAAACAAATAGAGGCAGAGCACATGCTGAGTCTCTATGCCCTGAAAACTTTGCAGTTGTTGTTTTGCTTTGCGGTGAATTTCATGTGTATCATTACTGATAGAATGTAGCAGAGTCTAGGCCTCAGGTGATTATGCTTAGTGCTCGTTTTTTTCTTTGTCTCCTCTCTAAAGCTTGAGTGAATGCAGTACTCCAGAGGTTACCGAGTTGTTTTTCTGGACGCCAGGCTGGTAAGCACACAGCCGTATGTGAGCAGGGTTTCACTTTCTCTGCACTGACATGCTCTGCTGACATTAGCTAACTACACCTCGCGGAGGTCTGCAGCCACTGGGGTATGACGTCTTTCAGACTAAAGGACTCATCTGTAATTTATCCTGCAGGAATAAGGCCATCAGAATGAACAATATAGCACTGATCAATTTATCAGCCAGTGGTTCTTAACCTAAGGCTGTGGACATGCCAGTGGGATCACGTGATGGGTTTTTTGTGGGGGTTCAGAAGATGATTTAAGGATGATGGGGGAAAAAAAAGATTAGATGTACAAAAGCAGATCATTATCTTCCCTCTTTGTCTGGGAAACTTATCTGCAATGATTTAATCAGATTAATTAAAATAAATTCAAACATATGCAGCCAGTTCCCCAGACAGGAATTGAGAACAGTCTTGGACTACAGGCGATTTTTAACCATTCCACAGAACATTTGGATTCAGTCAACAAATGGCCTTAACCTCCATCAAGTTGATCTATGCTGTACATGAACGAGTGCAAGCTGTTTATCTTTAATCTTTTTATTTTTGACCATTTTCTGACCAAACGATTAATGTCCTGATGTAGACTGATGGAGGATGACAACCATTAAGCATTAATTGCAGGTCTAAAGTTGTGAAGGACACAAAATACATTTCATCTTCCTGCTCCTGCATATCTGTTACTTCTACTTCATATCATAAAATAGCTTTCTGTTCCACATTCAAATGGACAACACACATTACATATTTGACATAGTCAAGATGTTGTGGGGGGGAAAAAAACCTGTTTATCCAACATAATTTGCAAATGTCCGTGTACTCTGGAGGTTAATGAATGTGAGAGGAGCATAGCTTGAGGAAGGTGTGGGATGCAGAGGAGAAACTGCTATTGCTTCAGTTTCTGAGCACTCCTGAGAGCGCGGCATTAGTAAATCTGCACTTATAAAACCAAATTCATCTCCTTGAGGCACAAAAATAACGATACACTTGCAGCTTATGGTAAGACATGAATATAAATGTTATCCTCCACAACATGTACAACCTTGACAGAATAAAATGATCCTGATGCTATAGGTCCCTCTGCGTGCATGCATATTGTATTTGTGTGCATGTTGACTCCTACTCGTTCTCACACTCTGTAGTGTTGTCTACTGGGTCTGGTTGTTTCCCCCTGGGACCACCACTCCTCCTCCTCCTGCTGCTCTTGCTCTACCCCTATCCCCCGTTCGATGTGTCCCACATTCCCTTCTCTGCCACACTAATTGTTTTTTGTAATTATTTTCATCCTTCTGCTATTGTGACAGGCAACGGCTGCACTACTCTTAACAAATTAGTGCAAGAGACAATGCACGGAAAGAGAAGCAGGACTAACTCGAGCACAGTGCACTACATCTGAAAACACATAGGCCACTGTGTGATACAAGTTTATAGCACGGAGTCTCAAACGTTGGTTAGTTTCTGTGACATGTTTATTTGTTCTTTGATCAGACTTCCCATTTTAAACCACATTTGTCACTTCAGACTGAGCAGTTTTCCTCGAAGCACAGAGTCTGAGTTGTACATATCTGAGATCTGATATCTGTGATCATTCACTTGACTTTATTAAAAGGAAAACAATGGTCACAACCTGACCTTAAAAACGTCTTTAAAATGTGGACAGTATTCTTACAACTTATTCTTTGTAAAACAGATTTCAGAGAGTGTGTTGTTCTTGCTGTGCCCTCCTATATGTGCTGCCTGGTATAAGAGTGTATTTTGTTTCTGTGCGGTTCTCAGGTGTCTGCAAGGCCTCTAGGACAAACACAATCACTCAGAGAGCACAGCACTTTTCAATGTGTTCAGCATAAATAAAAAATAAAAAAACGTCGACTCACAAACATGCAGACAGATAGATTAGCTGGCTGTAAATCCAAATTTACATAACTAATGAGGTATCTGCACCTTTCAGATTTTTTTTTTTTTTTGACAGTTTGGTTTTGGCAGAATTTTTTGTACTGAATGTCAAAATTGGGATGTAACGATGCATCGTGACACGATAAAAACCGGTACAAATGCGCACCGACTCGCATCAGTTGACAGAAAAAAATGAATCGCGATTGTTGGCGAATGGGAATCCGCACAGCGCGTTTCGCTTTTGTCCGTTTTTACGACCGGCAATTTGCACGGGGTATTTTATTTTGAAAATCCGCCGGGTTCTCTTTGCTTTTTCTGTGTCCGGCTTTCGCCCGTTCAAGGTACTTTGTGGAAATTGACGCATGCTGCTTGCAAATTTTAATATTTTTTATTTTTTTAAATTTTGTTATGTACAAAACTTACCAGCCACATTGGCTGGTGGTCAAAAAAATTATTAAGAGCCCTGGTTACGCCACCTTGTGAGCGAAAACTGCACATCACACCAGTTAACAGCAGTTTACTGTGAGATTGTTTCTAAAGAAAGCAGATATCTGTCATGTGTTTTGTTGTTTAAGATGTAAGTTGCACATTTTATAAGAGAACACAAACTGTTTGAGAGTTTCTGTAAAGAAAGATTTTTTTCCTACAAGTATAATAAATATAATAAACATAATAATTTTATTTGGTCATAATTTGTCTGTAGCTCATTTTGATTTAAAAAAATCATGACTCGAATCGAGTCGTGAGTTGAGTGTATCGTTACATCCCTAGTCAAAATGGTTTCATTTTCATAATGCAGCCTGTGAAATGGTGCAGTTGGTGTGGGGGGGGGCAGTGCTGCAGGCTCAGGTGGTGTCATGAAGTCTCAAGGGAGAAACCTCTGTCATCATTCACAACAAGCCCACAAATGTACCCGACTCTGTCAAAATGCATCGACAAGCTTGGCTTGGACGTTTCGAGCTGATAATGACACAAACACAAGTATAATTGTAGGGGAGACCTCATTCCCATCTGAACTTTGAAGGAATATGACATCGCAGCAGCGTCACATCATCAAGAAAAATGAGGCCTCCTATGTGTTAATGTGTTTTCATTTCCTGTTTAAGCCAAACATTTTCAGCAGAAACAAAAACATCTTGGATATGGATGAGTAAACCTACCACATGTGGTGACTGCTCCTGTCATTTCAAGTGAGTATTACTTTAACTTATAGGAATTAATTTGTGATTCTATCAGTTATTCCCTAAAGCAAAATGAGATTGCAAATGCTAACAGAGGAATGTAATTAAGCTAAAATAGAAATTAAAATATTTATAGGTATATGTTCCCTCATTACTTCATGATGAATATGCTTAATTCAAAGGGTGACCACTAGTACAGGGGATTTATTAGCTACTGAGAAAATATACAAAGATCCCCATGTCCAAAGTCTTTGCAGCGAGTTTGAAAAAGAATACATGGAATACATTTAAAAATGTGGCAACACAAAATGCAGCAGATGATGCAGCAGCCTCACTTTCAATTTTATACAATCATGTCTCACAGTGTAGTACAAGGAACTGGACCAGAATGAAATATCTTCAGTTTGTTTTGATGGAATTACTGTATAAAAGTTACTTCAATCAAATGTGCCCGACTGTTTCCATGTTTGATCTGAACTCATCTCTCCATCTTGAAAACACTTTGGTTAGTGGAAGGTGTGAACAACTGGTACTACTCAAACTGTTCACAATAACAGACACAGTGCTCCCAGGGCATGCCGAAGTAATGGTTACCATCACTGCTTTATGGGACAGCTGATGACTGTTTAACAGGCTGACAGTAAAAGACCACAGCAGTGAGATCAGGCCAATGCCAAGAGGTACAATTGATTTCAAACAACCACACAAATAAAAAGTGAACAAATGTCTAATAAATGTTTCTGGTAATACGAGTTAATTACAAGCCCATGCAAGCTTAATTGTTTAGTCTTTTATAAAGCCGTGGTTTATTGATCAGTCCAAACAGATCAAATCAATGTAGAGCATGAACCTCACAAACCAAGACTGCTGTATGCCAAGGCCAAAAGGGTTTTAAGTGTGCCATCATCGGACACTGGTCTGAATTTGTCAAATTATAGCTCAAGCTGTTATATTCCAACTTAAATTAACAGTATAACTAGCAGTTATGATGCGTTAGCCATCCATAGTGTTCCCACAAAACTCAGACACAACTTTTAAGAGATAAAACTAACTAGATAAACTTAATAAAACTACAAAGACAGCTTAGAGCCCATGAGAACAACACATATATCCTATAAGGGCTGAGTGTTTGTGATGATAGTTACCCTGCTCCGAAGGTAGTCTGCAAGGTTCTTCCGCGTGAAGTTTGCTGCTGCTGATGGACTGAGCTCATACCCTGGTGACATGAGAGGCAAAACAGAACAGGTTTTAGGTGTGTGGGTCTTCAGCAAATACAGTTTGCCTTCCAGTATGACATCAGTGTCAGTCACTAGACATTTTAGTTGAAGTGGAGGGAAGGAGACATGTCCACGCGTCCTTACCGTTCCTCATCTTGTAGAGCTGCACGTTCTTCTGAATGTACTCTGCGAACTGGACCGTGTCTCCAGCTTCTCCGACACACAGAAGCAGAATCTTCTCACTCAGTTTGAACATCTTGTCATAGTCTGAAAGACAAAGAACAGAACTCACGGATCAGAAGGTTCACGTTAGTCAGCCGTCACTTTCACTTTCACTGACAGACGCCTGCTCCCTCAGTAGATGCTAACCTTGCTAACGTTAGCATGACTTTTTAAAATGCAGACGTGGATTTGTTTACATCAGAGCGGCGCGTGACATTTACTCTGTACATGTTGTTGTAGGTTATGGTCAGAAAAACATCCGGACGGTGTCGAAACGGAACGAATGCGATTTATTTAACCGAAGCCTCTTAAAAGTAAAGTGAGTTAGCTGCTTTAGCTCTGCTAGCACATTCACCTCGGGTACACTGTGGGTGTGCTCACTGTGCTATCAGAGACACTTTCACACACGAGCGTTCATTACAATAACTTTATCAGCAGCACAGGCTTTAAAGCGTTAACGAGGAGCGCGACCACAGCTAGCTCTGCTAGCCGGTGCAGCTACATCCACCGGCTCGGCGGCTAACGCGTTGTCATACCGTGTTTCATCTGGATGATGCTGCTGGCTGCGACGTTATCTGCGGCGACCAGTACGAAGTCAGGCCCCTGTATCCCGATTAAATATTCCATTGTGAGAAGCAGATAGGAGCTGAGTGACTTTAATAACACACACACAGCTAGCAGCTTCTGTTAGCCTCCGCAGATTACACAGCAAAACTTTGAGATGGGTGGCGCTGACTGATGTCGTCACCGGAAGAAAAAAAACCCAGGCGTCCTTTCTGCGCGACTCTGGCGGGCAATTTGAGCGGATTGTTGTCGTCGTGTCTGTGCTGTCATAC
Organism: Collichthys lucidus; assembly: GCA_004119915.2. Classification (NCBI taxonomy): domain Eukaryota; kingdom Metazoa; phylum Chordata; class Actinopteri; family Sciaenidae; genus Collichthys; species Collichthys lucidus. Next base: position 1,285,598 of record CM014097.1, read on the forward strand.
CGCTGAGACTACTGTGACCTCCATCCAAGAGAAGCAGACCCTGCTCCAAGAAAAGAAAAGTCACAGTGAAAGAAGGGAGTCCTCAAAGAGTAATGGCGGCATCTAATAACCCGAGGGACTCGCAGCGGAGACGCTCCGCGCGGCTTAGCGCTCCTCAGACTGACAGCAAAATGGCGCTGCCCTCTGTTGGCATTAAACGCTCCATCACTGTGAGGAAAATAGCGCCCAGAAAAACCGTCGCACTGTCTGAGCACAACAAGGAGAACACGCCAGGATGCGTCCATCAGAAGAAGCCGAAGGTCTCCACCCCAGGTCCTATCCCGGGTCGAGGCGGTCCCTCCTCGGAAAAGAAGAAGAAGGCCGCTATGCCCTCACCGATCCTCCCTTCGTCGCCGCCTCCTTCTTCTCGTCCCCAGCAGCCGCTAGCAGATCCAGAGGACGCGGTGTGGTCGCAAAAAGTGCGCCGGTCCTACAGCAGGCTCAGCGATAAGTCCATCAACAGCCCCGACCCACGAGAGACCCTGTTCGGCTTTGAGAAGCTGAGCACCCCCGAGGTGGTCCGGAGAGTCGGACAGTCCAAGACAGCTGTGGAGGTTTCTGGATCTTTGTCTGCTGTGAATTCATTCACGTCTTTGCTTGAGGCGGATGACTGTGCTTCAGCGTTCCCCGAGCCGGACACAAACATCCCTGGAGTGGCTGTGGTGAAGGAGAAGAGGAGGAGGAAGAAGGTCCAGCAGATTGACGCCACAGAGCTGGACGAAATGGCTGCCAAGATGAACGCTGAGTTTGAGGAGGCAGAAGGCTTTGAGCTGGTCGTGGAGTAATTACCGGGACTGACAGACTCTGAAAGACTGAATGGATCTGTCATAGCATGAAAACACTGACTCTGTGTGACTGTGTGTGCTTCAGATTCCAAACATGTGCCTCATGTCCAGCGCTATACTTTGTACATTTTGATTCTTTGGAGTTTAATTTGTTTGGTTATTCATTGAAATGCTCTAGTTATTATGTAGTGTTATATTTACATGTGAGTGTGTCACCAGTAGTTGGATGAAAACCTAAACCATGTTCTTTGTTTTGGTTATTATTGAAGCATTTACACACATTTAGCATTTGTCATGTTAAAGGTCTGACTCAACAACGCTGCATTTGTTTTTTTTCAACAGGCTTTGACTGTGCACATAATTCATAGAAGGAAAATATCCATTCATTATCCAGTAGGAGGGTATTATCCTCTTCTCCTCATCAGGGTCACGGTGGGGCTGGAGCCTATCCGTGCTGACTTAGGGCGAGAGGCGGTACAACATGGACAGGACGCCAGTTCATCACAGAGCACATAGACAAAAATAACATTCACACTCAAATTCACACCTACAGACAATTTAAAGTCACCAAATAACCTGTTATGGTTCTTGTGTTTGGACTGTAGCAGGAAGCTAGAGTACTCAGAGAGAACCTACACAGACACACAGAGAACATGCTTCACACATCCTGCTGTGAGGTGACAGTGCTAACCACTTCACCACCAGTTTAATATGATTTGTAATTACGTGGAAACTGTAGTTTGTAAACACTGGAACAATATGTATATATTTTATTTCTGCTTGCCTGTAAATGTAAATAAATACTCATATTAATTTAATCACCACACTTAAAGGTTCTTTTAGTCATACTACTATTCTGCAGAAATTCTTCATGTTGGCAGTGATTGCGTAATTTTATTGAAACCAAAAAATACTTTTGCAGTATTTAAAATTACACATAGCCTACACATAGCCACATAGCTTTCATTAAAAAGAGCTCAACACCAAATAGTCTGCTCAGTCTGGGTTCAGCAATATTACTGTTTTAGTAGAAGCTCTGTATCATGTAACGTGTTGTGCTGGTTGTGTGTGGTTTAAGCAAAGTTATATTATATAATCAATCATATTCTGAGCTAAAATGTGACTCTTTGTGTAGAGCTCACATTTTGGGCACATGATGACATCATGTACTGATGACGTTGACCTGCTCAGGGCTTAATAGGCGAACATGTTGGATTACAACACATTCCCATACACCACACTAGTCTCCAGTGATTGTGATGAGGCAGACTGAATCAGTGAGTGGGCGATCTGTCTGCATTTAATGAGAATGGTGGACAAGTAAAACGCTTTCCTCTAGAGTCTCTTAAAGGTGTAAGTGGATGTGTTGCATAATTTGTACTAACAAGGAGGGGTGTTATTAAGCCTCATGCCTGCCTCTAACTGTGCAGCCTCCTCTCAGATTAACAGGCTCTGAACTGATTTGTTTGACTTTATATGACAGAATTTTAATTTGAAGGAAAATTTGAATCTGTACAAGCCACAAGAGCTCACTGAATCATTTGATTCATAGGAAAATGAACTCAATGTAGTACACCCAAAGAAATCAAGAACAGTGTTAATCTCTCCCGAAGACACTCTAAGAATAGATCAAAACAGATCCAGTTTGGTATCCTAGTAGTACTAGTTAACATCACGGAAAAAAATTTAAAGCAAGAGAAGGTTTTCTTAAGATAATTCAGTCTAATTCAAACGGGCTATTTTTCCATTTTTCTCTAGTCTAAAGACTGTAGTAAGTAGAGCCTCTGATTGGAATGTGTCTGTAGCAGGAAAAAAGTGACACAAACATCAAAAATGTTCTGATACATACTTTTCATAATTTTTCAGAATTTTGTCACCATTTAAACACTACCAAGATACCAAACTGAAGTTGACTAAAACCAACTGTCGTGGTCAATGAATTAATATCTGATTATGATATTGATTTGTTCTGTCTCACTGAAACCTGGCTGCAGGAGGATGAATATGTTAGCTTAAATAAATCCACTCCTCCGAGTCATTGTATTACTCATGTTCCTCAAAGTACTTGTCGAGGTGGTGGAGTTGGAGCTATATTTGACTCAAGTCTATTAATAAATCCTAAACCTAAACTAAATTATAATTCATTTGAAAGTCTTGTTCTTAGCCTCACTCACCCGACCTGGAAAACATCACAGCCAATTTTATTTGTTACCGTATATTGCGTTTCTGGTCCTTATTCTGAATTTTTATCTGAATTTCAGAATGTGCATCAGGCTTGATCCTTAAAACAGATAAAGTAATTATTGAAGGTGATTTTAACATTCATGTGGACAACCACAATGATAGTCTTAGTACTGCGTTTATTAGATTCAATCGGCTTTTGTCAGAGTGTAAATAAACCGACTCATTGCCTGAACCACACTCTTGATCTTGTTCTCAAATTGATCATTGTGGAGGGGGCGTGGTGCATCAGCTGCAGGAGAGAGGTGTGGTGAGGGCTTAGGAGAGCAGCGCCAGGTGAGAGTGTTTAGCACACCAGTATCTTGTTGAGCTAATCACTCTCTCCATATAACAGAGTAACGTGATGTTTATAGTATATATTAAATATAATATTTATATATTATAGTATATATTATATACTGTGAAGTGATTCCTTCAGCATTGAATTCAATGCCATGTCTAACTGTAACAGAGGACTTGTCTGCTTCCTTTAGCCCCTCACAAATAGATCATCTTGTTGATAGTGTTACAGGCTCATTACGGACAATCTAGACTCCATTGCACCTCTGAAAAAGAGGAGACAATTAAACAAAGGAGGTTAGCACCATGGTATAGCCAGCAGACTCGTAAATTAAAACAAGAGGCACGTAAATCTGAACGCAAATGGTGTGCCACTAAACTGGAAAAATCTCATCTAGTCTGGCAAGATAATCTCAGAACATACAGGAAGGCTCTCCGTAATGCCAGAGCAGCCTACTACTCTTCATTAATAAAGGAGAATAAGAACAACCCCAGGTTTCTCTTCAGCACTGTAGCCAGGCTAACAGAGAATCACAGCTCTACTGAACCATCTATTCCTTTAGGTTTAAGTAGCAATGACTTCATGAGCTTCTTTAATGATAAAATTAAACTATTAGAGACAAAATCCATCACCTCTTGCCCTCAACAGGCAACAGGCATTGATCTGCATTCTGATACAGCAAGTTTGGAAACAGCTGTAAAACCTGATATGTATTTAGACTCTTTTTCTCCCATCGACCTTTGTCAAAAGGATATAAAAAATTGGATGACCTATAATTTTCTGATGTTAAATTCAGACAAAACTGAAGTTCTTGTAATTGGACCCAAGCACCTCAGAAACTCTCTTTCTAGAGACTTAGTTACTTTAGACGGGATCACCCTGGCCTCCAGCTCCACTGTAAAGAATCTTGGAGTTGTTTTTGATCAGGATTTGTCCTTTAACGTCCACATAAAACAAATTTTGAAGACTGCGTTCTTCCACTTACGTAACATCGCCAAAATCAGACACATCGTGTCTCAAGCGGATGCAGAAAAACTAGTCCACGATTTGTTACTTCTAGGCTGGACTATTGTAACTCTTTGTTATCAGGCTGTTCCAATAAGTCTCTTAGGACCTTGCAGCTAATTCAGAATGCTGCTGCACGTGTTCTGACAGGAACCAAGATCAGAGATCACATCTCTCCCATTTTGGCTTCCTTGCATAGGCTACCTGTTAAATCTAGAATAGAATTTAAAATTCTTCTCCTTACTTACAAATCTCTTCATGGTCCCACACCATCATATCTAAAAGAGCTCATAGTACCTTACTACCCCTCTAGAACACTGCACTCTCAGGCTGCTGGCTTCCTTGTGGTTCCTATGGTAAATGGACTGTACTTATATAGGGCCTTTCTAGTCTTCCGACCACTCAAAGTAGCATCTCATTCACCCATTCACTCACATTCATACACTGATGGCATCGGTTGCCATGCAAGGTGCCAACTTCAAACATCAGTTTTAGGAGCTAACCATTCATACATATTCACACACCGATGACAAAGCCTTCAGGAGCAATTTGGGGTGCAGTATCTTGCCCAAGGACACTTCAACTTGCAGACTGGAGGCGATCAAACCAGGGATCAAACTGCAGATCTTCTGATTACCTCAAACAAACTACCATTCTGGGTTCAGGAGGCAGACACGGTCAACACTTTTAAGAGTAGACTTAAGACTTTCCTTTTTGACAGAGCTTATAGTTAGGGCTGGCTCAGATCATCTCTTAGTTATGCTTCTGTAGGACTGTGCATATGTGCATCTGTGTCTCTCTATCTCTACCATAGGTTCCACTGCTACTGTAATCATTTTATTATTCATTGTAATTGTACAGTATGTTTGTGTTGATTTGTTCTGTAAAGCCCTCAGAGGCAAAATGTGTTTTGTGAGTCTGGGCTATACAAATAAATTTTGATTTGATTTGAACTTGATTAAAGTTTCACAGGATTAGTTGGGTTTAGAGCACACAAGATTTGTAAAAAAAAAATCAGGGATAGATGGATGGCAAAGTGAGCCATTGAAAAAGTTTTTTTTTTTTTGCAAATTCTGCAGTAATTCCCAAAAATGTACAACAGTACCCAGAACTATAACAACAGAATCACTCCTTCTTTTTCTATCAACAGATGAGATTTGGGGATTTTCCTCTCATGAAAGTCACAGCTGTTGTAATGCACGATTTGGGAGACACTTGGTTCATGCTGCTGTTGAAGTTTACTTCTGTTCATCAGTATTCATTACATTACTTATCATAATACTATAATAAAAGATGCTCTTTTTCTATTTGCGGGCAGAACTGCCGCACCTTTCATGGCAACACAACTGTGCATTAGGTGGAATGGTAATAAATAAACCTGAAGAAGTGATCCAGCAGAGGCTGACAAGTATCTCTACAGCTGTTATATCTGAATAACCTATGAAGCTGGTTATTTACATCTGCAGCGAGCACGCACAACATGCAGCTAGTATTTGTGAGTGAGAAAGAGACACATGAGAGATAATGAGTGAGGAAGGTGCAGGAGGTGCAGCAGCAAGGGAGTAAATCCACAATTTGCTCACGCATTTTAGGGTGTGCAAAGCGTACTCTGTTTTGTTCCTCAGGTGCCATTTCATGTTCATACCCTTCATTTGGCATTTCAGGTCCCTGTGAGAGGAGACATTATTTTTTACTCTTTTTTTTTGCAGAGCATAACACATGGTGGCTCGCCTTTTGTATATTTTTAACAAGTTATTCATGTCTGCTTGTCACTATGACTGAAAGTTACAAACAGAGTGGAGTAGGAGGGTGTTTTGTGAGCTATTATTGATTCACAATGCTGCTGCTTCAGCTTGTGCTAATTTTACTTTTGAGCCCGTTCGTGCTGATTTTGGGGGGAGGATGGATATTTTACACTCATATTCATGTGTTATTTTTTCTCCCTCTCTCTCTCCTCTGCCACCCCCCCTCACATTTCACTCACGGCAGTTGTCGCTGGTTCAGCTTGACTGCTTCGTTAGGGCTCATCATTTGCATTCAGATTAATTATCTAATTACCGACAAATGTCCGGCGGCCACCCCACACTCCGGCTCGTCAGCTCTCAGCCTGTAATTATTTTAATCATTTACTTTCATCTGGAGCGTTCCTGCCATACTCCTGTGTTTAGAGGCCATTCTTAATTACCCTGCCAAGACACTATTTTTATGAGAGGGAGGGAGGGAGGAGAGGGGTTGGTTTGAGGGAGAAGAGAGCAGGAACGTGTGTGTGTGTGTGTGTGTGTGTGTGTGTGTGTGTGTGCGTGTGTGTGTGTGTGTGTGAAAGTGAAAGGCCAATGGGGACATGATCCAGAGGCTTTGACAGCACAGAGGAAGCTCCCTGCTCTGCTGGATGCTCTTTCCTCTCTCTCTCTCTCTCTCTCTCTCTCTCTCTCTCTCTCTCTCTCTCTCTCTCTCTCTCTCTCTCTCTCTCTCTCACTCTCTTTCTCTCTCTACACACCACCACCCACCCCCCTCAACCAACTTCCTCATCTCTCCTCTCACCCACCCCTCCTCCACGCCCCGCTTCCACCGTTATACTTCCTCCCTTTTTCCCTTTATCGCAAGCACACACAGGAATCGCCTGTGGGCTTCAGGGCTCTGACTGCTAATACACTGACACACACTTACACGCACATTACACACACACACACACACACAGAAACAGGCAGACAAGAGACATGTGCCCTGTTTGTGGCACTCATCAGGATGCACACATCTTTCCACTATCTGCCTGGAAAATCTATACTCCTCTCTCTCTGCTCGTCTGTCTGTCTGTGTATCTGTCTGTCTCTTTCACTATCCCTCCATCCTTTGGTCAGACCTGCATGGCTGCACACTCTACACGTCTTTCTGCTGCCTTTCCATCCCTGTTCCTCCTATTCTTACCCCCAGTATTTGGACAGGCTTGTGTCAGGCCTGCTGCTCCCCGTCCTCAATGAGGGACGACGGGTCATCTCTTTCCCCCTGTGGTCCATAATGATGCTCTCACTAAACCCTTAAGCCACTCAACCCCACCCCCCTGACTGGTCTTGTTAAGTAAAGCGAGAGTGAGGGAGAATGAGAGTGAGAGAGAGAGATACAAGCTCTGTAATTGGCTTGTATCTTGAATATTTAAGTCACTAGGGATGAAAGTTTAATGAAAAGATGATTATCTACCAGTTTATCACACTACTGTTTCATATTTCATTTTCATTCTCTCGCTACCAGCTGCATTGTCCGTTTTGGCAGCTGTGGATACAGAGTTTATGATCCAGTGTGTGTTGGAGAATACTGAGCGATATAATATAATAAATATTAAGGAGATGCAGACGGGACATTTTGTCATTTCTCACTTTTTATAGGATTTTGTGGCATTGGCCATCACCCATTTCTGCTAAAAGGTCCATTTAAAAATACTGAGTTATAATCTGGGGCACATTGAAAAATACTGAGCAAAAGATGAACTGATGATATGACTATGACGCAGAAGAAAGCATGTTTAACAACACATTTTTCTGTCTTCATTGCTTGTATATTAGGTTGATTTGGTCACATTAATAAATCATTCTTTTTTCTTTTTTTTTTTTGCTCACATACTTTGTTATCATGAGGCTATTCTTGTCTAGTTTTAGGAGGAAATATAATATAATCCAGCAAATGTGGAGCGAAAAGAGTCCACGGCACAGAGGAGACACTTGGGGCCAAAAGGTGTCTTTAATTTCTCACTTTTTGTATTTTTGTCACATTAAAAAAAAAAAATTCTCCAGCAGAGCATTGTTTTTTCCAACGATATCCTATAAACTGTTTTTGTGAGGCTAGATTATTGTTTGTAGCAGCATTGTCCATTTGGCCTGTTATAATTCAGTCTGTTAGAAAAGAAAACTATATAAAATGTCAAAAGATGCACTGGAAATAAATATAAATCATATGACACAGAAAAAAACATTTAAACACGGTGCTGAAGGAAACACTAGTCTTAATTACTCATCCTTAGATTTTAGATTTGGTTCCATTAATCATTGTTTTTTTTTGTGTTATTGTTAGCAATTCTTGTGAGTGATTTGTCCATTTTCCACTCATTGTTGGAAAATAAAGACCAAAAATGAAAAATATGCAAGGCAGATAAATATTATTTCCACAGCCGTGAAGAGACACATAGGTCCAAAAGTGTCTTTAAGTCCTCACTTATTTTGTGTTTGATTTATGCTGATTTGAAAAAATGTACCAAGAGTCTCTTTAATTTCTCCCTTTTTTGTATTTTTTTAAAATGTCAATTTAGCCACATCAACATTATTATAGCAATGTTACAACAGTCGAATGGTTAAGTACATTGCTATCTATTGCATTTTGGCTGGTCGTAGAGTGAGTCGTCCAATAACCCAAAAAGGTTGGCAGTTCGATCCCCGCGCTCACTGCTCGAAGATTGGAAAGATGAACTGACAGCTGGGTGTCAGTCCATTGCCATGACTGAGGTGCCCTTGAGCAAGGCACCGTACCTCCCCAACAACATCTGTATTAGGCATTTGCCACTATGTGTGATCCTGTGCATCTGTGTTCTGTGTTTCAAATGCGGAAAAATATTTTCTTGTGTACGTGATTTATAAAGTTTCTAAAAATAAATTTGAAAAGATTTACTAAAAATTAACTATAATTGTTTCTGCTAAGAACAAAGTCACTCATACATATTGTTGCATATTTCATTGTCATCATACTTGTTTGTAGCTACATTGTCCAATTCTTGCTGCAGTGGACTGAGTTATAATCCAGTCTCAGCAGAGACTGGATTATAACTCAGTTTTCAGTAAAATGACAGCAGTTACGAGATGGTAAATGCAGAAATATAAATCTAATGTACAGCAGCCCAAGCAGAGAGTCATAAAGTCAGTGAATGTAATAAGTATTGCCATAATCTACAGGTCATTCCATACCAGGTGGTTGTGAGGCTTGCTCATGAATTCACCATTTCACCTGTTGGAGGAAGAATGAGTTATTTCTTCTTCTCTAAAACCTTTTTTTAGATTTCCCACTTTGTATTTAACTACTATCATTTTATTCTACCTCTGTTAGTCTTTTTTCCGTAATTTTAAGGTGTAAATAGTGTTTCAAAATTTTCTGCACAAGACAAGGGATACATAAAAGTACATATAAAGGTTAAAAATGCAGCCAAATACAGACAATCAACTACAACCAACTTAGAAAATATCCAGCATTTAAATATTTCCCGTCTTGTCAGGTAATTAAATTAAACCTCTAACTTCCCAAAAACAAAAAATAAGACAAATCAAAAAATACAGAAGACCGTTGTTTATTTATTGTTATCATGATGATACGTATTTTTGTGGCATAAATCTGATCTAATATTGAATTCTCTAAATAAAAACATGCAGACACCAAATTTATCAGTTTAGAAAAGAATTCAATGAATTCTTAAAACATCGGATGGTAACTCTGTCATTTCAGGTGCCACCTCAATTAACACAGCTCAATAAAAAGCACAAGTACACTCTTTCCTTTATTTCATCGTGCGGGATAAACAGACGACGACTGTTTGTTATTCATTCTCATTCTTCATAATGGTGGGACATTAATCCCTTTTTGCTAGAAGATGGTGTGAAAACAACAGTGCTGTGTAGCACTTTTACCAAACCCCAGTGGAACAACAGGGACTGCAGAGTTTTGAGGGGGATTAGGTTGCGGACCCACACATAGCCTCAGGCCACAGTTTTGGAAGGGGACACAGTTTGGACGGCAGAGATTAGAGCACCACAGTATGGTGCAAAGAGGCCATTTCCAGGCAAAGACGCAGCCTATGCAGGTCAATATGTGAGACGACTATCTTCACTGATAAATAAATTGTGGTATTAATACACAGACTTGAATGTGAATGCATGAAAATAAAGATAAAAGGCCACATGACAAAAAAGATTAGAGTGTGAATTTAGGTGGTGAACAATTTGCATTCTTTGTGTTATTTGACTCATTTTTGGCAAAGTTGCAGAGACAAATTCATGAGCTGCATTATTAAACGGCTTCAGCTTCATCTACAGACCACCACCATATGTTGATGCCTGTGCTTCAAAAAGCTGAAATCCAATAACCTGTATGAAAGAAGCCTCTGGGGACTAAAGTGAGACGGAGTTAAAGAGTGTGTTAACCCTCCCTTATGAGTTACTTGGCATTCATTTAGTCCCATAAAACTCCCTCAAAAATGCGGGATCTGTATCGTTCTAGCTGCTTATCAGTTTAATCCACAATTTCACGGCACTGAGGCGGGGTTGACCCGCATCGCTTGACGCTTTTGTGGACAGGGTGTCACTGTTTAGCCCCTATCTCTGTGGCTTGAAAGTGGGAGGGGAAACCTGGGAGGCCAGCTCCATCTCTAGGTCTTGGTGGGGAGGGAGGAGAGAAAAGAAAAAGAGCAAGTTAAATGGAAGTGACAATCTGCAAACATTCCTGCCGACAGCTGCGTAGCATTCTCCATAGCTCACCACCCTCTGCATGGTCACCGGGGCCCCCCGCGACCCCCTGTGCCTGGCACACGCACCTGCCGCTCCCAGCCGTGCTTTCACTGACAGCCAGATAATCTATGGGCGGGTCCTGGCTGGGGCTCCCCTCAATGTGCTCTTGAGAAAACCCCTTATGCGTGAAAAAGCCCCCTTTCTCTTTCTTTTGTCCAACACAGTTTTATGGGACAACATTGGGCATTATGAGGTTTGGGGGATTTTTCATGGGACTCTATTGAAGGGTCTAATGCTTTCAGGCACGAGACGAATAAAAAAGTTTTAACCTGCTGTTTTCATATTTATTAGCTGGTTATAGCAGACGAGGCAGCTGAAGCAGCACCCCTCCTTCACACACACACACACACACACACACACACACACACACACACACACACACACACACACACACACACACACACACACACACACACACACATACACACACACACACACACACACACACACAAACAGAGAGAGAGGCGCCCTCATAATGGACCTGATTGCTTTAACTTAGTTAGTCTGTAGAGTCAAGTGGGTGACTGAGACCGAGGTCACGAACAGCTCTGTGCTTTTGTTTCAGTCAACAGGTTGTTAGAGACATTATTAGATGATTTGGTCATGAAACATCACATTATGAAGGAGCGTTTGACCTGTTTTTGTCTGATTTTTTGTCCTTCAATTTAGTCTGCAAGTCAAATGAAGTCAACTGATAGTCACAAGAACAATTTGATTTTCTCAATCTGTTGCTGCTGAGAGTGAATCCTTTCAATTCAATAAGTGTGCTGTGTAGGAATGAGCAAAAGAATGCAAAATGATCATTAATCTATCTATCTATCTATCTATCTATCTATCTATCTATCTATCTATCTATCTATCTATCTATCTATCTATCTATCTATCTATCTATCTATCTATCTATCTATCTATCTATCTATCTATCTAGCCATGTGTTGTGTTGTTTCTCCTCTGACGACAGGTTTTCTATCCAGTTCATCATACATGGGCCTCGGGCCGCAGCCTCCCCTCCACCCACCCTGAACCCTCCCACTCCCTTCATCCCTCTCTACTCCTCTACCTCCCTCCATCCTCCTCCCCACCACCACCACCCCCCTTCTGTCAAAGCTGATTGTTTCCACGCCAGCAGAGTGCTGCGGGCGAACACACTGTCACACTACATCAGGCAGAGGGAAGAAGGGAAGAGAGAGAGAGAATCTGATAGGGTATATATGTGTTTCTGTGTTCGGAAAAAAACTCCACACAACAGCTAAAGCCGAGGCTGCAGCAGGGATTCCCAAACTTTTTCATGTCAAGGGTGTCCAAATGCAAGATCTCAGATTTTGTCCTGAGGAGTCTTAATCTGAAAGGACTTTTAGTGACAGAATTGTCTGTAGACAGGACAAATTAAAGCTTCACATGGCTTTGAACATACAAAACACAGAAAAGGACTGCTTTCATTAGAGCATACACTTTACACACTCACCCCGTGTTATTTTATAATACTGCTGTTTTTTTTGTTTTGTTATTTATCCAAACTGGGTGAAAATCACCATTCTAACCATGTGTGCTGGGTAAAGTTCAGTCACTGCTTGGTTACTGGATCAATTTTGACCCATTTTTAGTGTGTGCAGCCAAATATATGTCAAACCCACAGAACTAAATCTGTCAGGAAATGTCTATCAGATGTTGAATATTTCCCTCAGTGAAGCGTCAATGAAGAGCTGGATTCAGTAGAATGAAGAGATAAAAACTGCATGTAACACAATATCAGAAAGATGTTTTAGATCACTTTCAAGGCAGATCCACATGAACTCTTGGATTTCGCCTGGTCATGATCTTAGGTTGGGACCTGCTGTATTATATCATTCACCATGTAGAGAATAACAATCTGCCCAATGGGGACCCTTTCATAGATCCCAGGTGGTCCCCCCTCTAAGCACCACTGATGATCCACTAATGTGCACTCTGCTGCCCCCTGGTGCCACTGCACACAAACGACAGCAGGTGAAAGTTTGATCTGAGTGTCTGTGATGGAGTGTCTCCCCCTCATGGACACTCTTTACTGCTCTTATAAAGACACTCTGTGTGCCTTCAGACCTGCATTAAATGTTGAATAAAAAAAACAAAAAACATTTTGTAATGACAGATTGTTTTGTTCTTCAAGAGTCAGCTCACAGGTTCACAGGTCAGCCCAGGCACAATAACCACCTTAAAATAACCGGACTGTGCTGTCATGATTGATTTTGCTGCATAACACTAGAACATTCAATGAATCACACCAGAGAATATCTGCAGCCTGTTAGATATTCCAAAGAAAAAAGTGTGGACATTTGTTTTCTGATGAACAGCCATTTATATAAAGAATACATGAGAAATTAATATTCTTTGTGTTTCTTGCTGCATGTCCAGGGCCACGGTGGAAATCAACAATAAAACTTCTGAATTATTGTAACTCTTACTGTGCAGTCAGTCAGTCAGATGAATGTGGGTAGATATCTCTGAAGGCAGTCAGGGCTTTGTGCATTGAGGTGGTCAGGTAAAGAAATGTCATGTTTCTGTCACATGTAAAGCATCAAAAAAATCATCTGATCTCTTGAGTGAAAGAACAATAAACTCACTGTGGAGGGAGAAGGTGGTGTAGCAGATCCTGCTTTCACAGGCCCAGCTGTGCGCCCCTCTCCGCTCCACAGGAGGTGTTTCATAAGAAAAACACATTTGACAACACACCTGTGTGTTTTGTGTTTTCTTCTTGTGACTGACACTGAGACCGGGGAATGAGTTCATGGCGAGGGCCGAGTCCTCCACAGATTCACATTCATAAGAACATGATGCATATAACAAAGGGCTTCATCATGGTTACGCTATAAACACAAATAAGAACAAAAGTTCCTTTGTCAGGTTGTCTGTGCTCATGGGAACGTCTGACCTCTGACCTTTTGAAAAGAAATGCTCATATTTATGGAACTTATGGAAAGTTTGCTTATTAGATAGTGAAAAACACGTAACTCTTATTAATTATTAGAATCAATACAAGTCGATTTCATGAATGGATCTCATGGAGAGTCTTGTTATTTTGACCTGATGCGTGTGTTCCTGTACATTTTTGGAACAGTCGTCGCTCCTCCTGAGGCAGTGATCAGCTGTAGCAGCTTTCTTTGGACCTCTAACTACCCTGGAATCACCGTCACAGACACGTGTGTTCCTCCCGGGGCTTGTCTTTCAGATGTGGCTGCTCGCACGTTGCTTACAAACTCACCATTGTGGTGTAAACATGTTATCCTCGCGCTTTCATACCTCTCAAACATCCACCTTCAGCCAGCGAACACGGGATCAATATGTAAATGGACTTTCACTGCGATGCCTGCGTCCACAAGAGGCGATAAGCTTCGAAAATAAAGAGTTAGTTAAGAGGCAGAGCCGGCGATTATCCCAAAGTTGCCCCGGGGTTTGGCTCTCCTGCGCGCAACCGGACCGGCGTCTGTTTACCGCGGACGGGTAGGACCTGCAGGGCCCCGGGGCGCAGACTGACAAGCTCCCCGGGGGGTGGGGGGTATGGATGGAGATTATAGGGTGGCAACGCAGCTATTATCTCTGTGAACATACACACATCCACCCACATGGAAGGAGATGCGATGATCTCGGAGCGCCCGCGGCAGCAGCCATGCCCATACAGATTGACGCTGGAGCCTCACACGGCTATCACGCCCCCCACAGAACGCACACTCCAAACATCGTGTGATGAGCCGATACAAACCAACTTTGTTCAGCTGACAAAGAGGCAATTGTTAGCTGAAGGGTCATATGCCGGAGGGCTCTGTTAGAGCAAGTAGAGCTTGAGAAGATAAAAACTGCCCTTCTTTAGTCATATCTGCACCGAGGGGGCTTTGATAAACCTGCTCCTTGAACTCAACATGCTGATCTGGGATGAATGAAAGTCGCTGGGCTCTAAAAAGAGGCTTTATCAGCCAAGTCCTTTGCCTTGCCCTCAGATTCATTTATTAATATTTTGATCGCAAAAGCTCAAATGTCTTTAGATCAGGTCTGATGTGCAAACAAACGGACACAGACGTGCTCAGATTAAGATTGTTTTATTCATTCTTTTAAATTACTTATGATCTCTATATACACAGCATGAATTTAGGGTATAAATCATCTTTAACAATGTCAGTCAACATGATACTGTTTTGGTACATCAGATGTTTTCTACGCACAGGTCAAGATAAAGATGAACAGCGTACACACACAAGATTTTTCAATCTCACAACAAAGTTCATCATCTTGTTGCTTTGACCAGAACACATCCAGTTGAGTCCAGTCTTCAGTTGATACATTTATTGATGCCCTGTGTGGGACACCAGTAAAGAAAATCAACAAAAACACAAGTTCTTGTGTCATTACAATAAGAAACATGAGTATGGGGCTCAAAACATGTCAGACAAGATGATTGGATTGTCTTATTTTTAGTAAACTGTCTTCGGGATAGAAGCAAACAGAACAAAATGCAGTTTTTAACCACTTCCTGTTGCAGCTCCTCTCTTTATGACTGGCTGACAGCAGCAGCAGGCGTGGCGTTGGCCACAGCAGCGGTGGCACCCATGCGCAGCAGTTCCTTCCTTTGTGTGAGGATGACGTCGAAGCTGGACTGCAGGCGGTTCTGCTGCTCCTGGATACGGCTCTGCAGGGTGCGGACCCAGCGGATCAGTGCCAAGCGACGGTACATGGTCAGCTGCGCCTGGTGCTTCTCCATCTCCTGGGCCTTAAAGCGCTCACGGTCTCTCAGCGTCCACACTGCATCCATCAGCTCTGGCAGCTCGCCATCGGAGTCTGAGGACCGATCATCATTATCTTGCTCTTCTGCTCCTTCCTCCAGAAGATTTCCCAGGTTGCTTCCTGTCAGTGACTTGCGGCTTCTGTATCTCACATCTGGTTCTTTGTTGCTGTTTCTGTCACTCTCCTGGTGGTTGGATTTTGGTTCCCCAACTCCGATGCGGTCCCAGCCTCCCATGAGCATCCCTTCACCTCCACTGTCCATGTTAAGGGAGGACATGCTGCCACCGGTGCGGTAGCTGTACTCAGATTCAGAGTCACTGTCGCCCCATTCATCACTGTTGTTCAGCCCCAGCTCATCTTCCTCTTCCTCTCTTCCTTTGAAACCCAAGCTGCTTTTCCTCCTCTGCTGCTCTCTTTTCTCTCTCTGCTTCTCCTCATTCTGGCTCATGATCACCCTCCTCACCTCTTCCTCCATCCTACCTTCCTCCGCTCCGTCAGGGGGCACTCGGCCATAACCGTCATCTCCACTCTCGATTTCAGGCAGCGGCTCCAGGGTGCTCCAGCAGGGCAGGCGGGAGCGTGGAGACAGAAGCCCTGAGTTGTGGTGATACCCGGTGGATGGTGATGAGTTCAGAGGGTCACGACCCAACGGGCCTAAGTTGCGAGGGTGCACCTGGTTTCGGTTCTCGTCTCCTCCTCCATTGCCTGTGAAGCCATCGTCGTCTTTGCCTGGCAGGAAGTTGAAGTTGCCGTCTTTATCACACTTCCTGTTTCGCAGCGAGGAAGAAGAGCCATTGTTGGAGCCTCTTTGCCCTCCAAAGGCCAAGTTCAGAGGTTGATCCTGATGGTGAAGCATCACTGACCTCGACTGAGACTCACTGAAACGACAAGGGACAGAAAAAATGGAAAACAGTTCATCATCAGTGTAAATGGCTGTTTTAGTTCCTTCTAAGCAGCAAAAAGTAAATTTCATATCAGTACACTGCAAAAATGAAATCAGGATACATAATCCATGACAGTGTCAACGTCATCTTTAGCATCAATGTGAAAGGCCTAAATCACAATGTGTCCATAGAAAGGTGTCCTGGTGGCCTAGTGGTTAAGATCAAACCATCTGTCAGATGATGTCTATAAAAGTTTTTACACTGTCCTCCTCACAGCGGCTCTGTTTTCCTGTTTGTCTCACGAGTTTGATCTCCAGACAGAGCATTGCTTGTTAATCCATCGCTGTTCAGTGTAAACTCTGCAGTCTTTGGATAATGGAGCTTCCCAGAGGCTCAAGAATCAAAACAAGCCAAGCTTTCAGCTGCACCATCAGACAACAACAGCGTGACTTTGACAGCGATTTTACCGCTTCAGCCAGCTGGTTCAGTACAAACATGAGTGAATGTAAAGATCTGCAAAGTGTGTACTCAGAACATGAAAACAAAACATGGATGAGCCAAAGCAGGAGAAAGACACACCTAAAATACACACACACACACTCTCAGACTCCATGTTTATCTGTCTGGAACTACAGGCTGATCTGCACACTCCACTTCTATTAACATCAAATGTTCACATGTCGCCTCAAAATGGAAATTTCTCTAATCCTGACTTCAGGCTGCTGCCGACCCACCCCCCACCCATCCATACAGGAGCGTTCACGTGGTGCTGAAGGGCAGTGACTCTGGCTTTGTCGGGAGCGCGCACAGACTGATGCTTGACGATCACGAGGGGAAAAAAAGGATTATTGATGTAAAATCGACATATTTGCGCCGCAGAGGTGATTTATTTTCATATCAATAAAAATAACCTGCAGCGTCTCAGAATGACTCGCAGTCTTTCCACGGACAGATTTCTATCAATATATTCATAGATATATGAATGTAATAATCATAAAAAAACATCAACGCGCCATGAGAAAAGAGGAAAATAATACCAGAAGAGTCGAGCTGCTGGCTGGATGTGTCTGATCTGAATAAAAAGATGTCTGTCTCTGCACGGCACAGAACACAGAACAGGCGGCTGATGGCGCACAGCGGCTTCATATTTACGCCTTATTAATAAAAAAAAAAACACACGAAAGAGGACGCAGTTACATCCTGATCCATCTACACCGAGGAGGAAAACACTCCACGTTCCGTTAACGGGACCAAATGAGAGAAGAAAAAAAAAAACATTATCTGATGGACGTCGGCGTTATGTAACGCTCACCCCATATCAGTGTGCCTCCTCTGTGCGCTCAGGACAGACAGTCTCAGTCACTTCCCTCATCTCCTATTTGTGGCTTCAAAAAGTCAAATGAGTGACACACACATTGATGATCTTCTGTCTCTCCTTACCTTTCTGCTTCGCTGTTCGTGGAGAAGCTGGACACTGCGCCCTCCCAATTTCCCTCCTCCGACCCTCCTATGTGATGTTTATCTTCCTCTTCCTCTCTCCTCCTCCTCCTCCTCCCATCCTCTCACTGTCACGGTGAATCTATGGAAAAAAACAAACCGGACTAGCTGGCTAATACGACTTCCTAAACTGGGCTGGGACCGGAGGGAACGGGAAGCAGAGTGAATAAAAACAATGTGAGGACAGAGAGGGCTGTAATGTTAATATGATGTACAGGTCCAACAGCCACATGATGGCATGATGTTCACATAGTCACATGCTTTCAGTCACATACAGAGCTGTGTAAGGTCACTCAGCCCTGTTCATAACACTTTATTATTATGTATTAATGAGCAGCATACAAACATTTAATGATACACATCATGTAACTAAAACATGACTCATCATCCTGCATTACGCATCAGCATGTGTCATGATAATAAATGATCAGGTCACTATGAGTTTATGTGATCGTCACAACTTCCTACAGTTATGAAATATAAGTTACATCGGTCAACATGTATGGAAGCTAAATGCAGCTAACATGTTTGCATATTGATTGTCGCTTCACTGGCGATCTATTAAAATTGTGAACTAATCACATAAACTGGGTGACTTGATCAGTGATCTGTTAGTGATACAGAATTCATGACTCATCCTGCATTCATCCGTGCAGTATATGTTTGTGTTCCCTTATTGAACATATTGAAGTGTTTATTAACACACAGCATGAGGAGTTCAAGAATTATTCAACTCTTCAATCTGCTAATAAATACATTATAGTGTGTTACATCTTTTTATATTGATGATACAGTGGGGCCATATCTCTGTTTATCTGCATATGTTTTATATAGTCAACACTTTTAAGAGTAGACTTAAGACTTTCCTTTTTGATAAAGCTTATAGTTAGGGCTGGCTCAGGTCAGGTTATCATTCATTGTGATTCATTGTCATTTTATCAGTCATTGTAATTGTACAATATGTTTGTGTTGATTTGTCCTGTACACGTGACATCCATTGCACGTCTGTCCGTCCTGGGAGAGGGATCCCTCCTCTGTGGCTCTTCCTGAGGTTTCTTCCACATTTTTTCCCTGTTAAAGGTTTTTGTGGGCAAGTTTTTCCTCACTCGAACCGAGGGTCTAAGGACAGAGGGTGTCACTCCCTGTACAGATTGTAAAGCCCTCTGAGGCAAATGTACTTTGTGACTTTGGGCTATACAAATAAAATTGATTTGATTTGATTTGATATTTTAATGGCATTGAAATGATCATATGTCTGTGTGAAGGTGGTTCAAACCACACATTTAAATGTTGGTTGAAATTCTGTTGAAGGTCTATGAGGCCATGGTTAAGGTATTGAAAACCCACATATACAAGAGACATATTCACACTGATGAATCCATAAAGTTAAAGATTTGATTTTTAATTTTTTTTACAAAAATGTAAAACATTTTAAAATCATATCTTCTCCATTGAAAGGTCCAGATTCTACAAATATGAAAATATTGTTACGTAATTTTAATGGTTTAACTGCCAGACTCTCCTTCATGTTTGTGTGCTGGATGTTTCAGATGTCACACTTGGGTTTCATATTGCACCACTATCAGCTTCCACTCTAGTTATGAGGTCATAAAATCAAAACTCTGCATATACTGTAAGTCATTCTGCCCGATGAAGCTCAGACATCACAGTAAGGTGACAATAAGAAGAGCAGAGCAGACAGTGAGCTATGTTTTCATGTGCAAATGACTAAATTCATATTTCTACTGCATCGACCTCTTGCATCGAAGAGTTTTATATTGAGTGATATAATGTTTACAGAACATTTTCAGTGCAGCTAAAGACATTGGAGTTGGACTGGAAGATACACTGTGACATCCAGAGTTTAAAAAGACAAGTTTGATCCCAGGACAAACTATGGGAGGTCATGATGCATTCATAAGGAGGGACACTGGGGGGAAAACAGCTGTTGTTTGTATTAGGCTGTGTCTGCACCTTCTTTTTCTTGAATTCAACAACCAAGGTCATTAACCAACAGCATTCTGGGAAATGGAGGAAGTCACAGTTGATTTGAAGAAAACACCACACAAACACTGAGACTGAGTGTGAGGATGTCTTTGTTATGATCAGAGTTACAGTCACAGGTGTGCTTAAGACATCAAAACCTTACCCACAATGCAACACTGAAAGGCAGCAGCATCATGTCTCCTGTCCTTGCAATGGGAGGACTGCAGAATTTGTTGCAGTGTGATATTTCACCAATCTAGTGACTGGCTGCTTTTGTGATTGTCAGACTCAGATATAAGGGCATGGCAGTTAAATGTGTGTATGCGTGCAAGTGTGTTTTCTAGGTGTGTGCATGTGTATGTGTGTGGTATAGAGAAGCTAGATCAGACAGACTTAACAAGTGTTCGCTGTCTCTCTCCACACTGCTCTCATCCCCCTGACATGTCATCGCTGGCGGCAGAAAACCTTGTGTCCTCCTCGTTCTTCTCCCACACACACACACACGCACACATACACGCACACACATCTATCCCCATCTTCCTCCCACCTCTTTCACTTTTAACAACATCCCCATTCAAGTGCATCAGCTCCAGGCGTCCTTCCTCCCTGCCCTCCCCTCCTCATCGTTCACTGGTAGCCTAAGCACATAAAAAATACATCAAACACAGCCGTCTGCCCAAGGCCTCGTCACGCGCAAAATCATCTCTCCCTCCATCTCTCTCTCTCTCTCTAAAATAGAAAAACCTGAGTTACAAAAGACAACTACAGAAGACACTGATAGAGAGAGATGAACTCTGAGGACCAAGGGTCGTCTGTGAGGCCTCCTGGGGGAGGACAGATTATGGTAATGTTAACACCCGCCACCATCGCCCCCTTTCTCTCTCACACACACACACACACACACACACACACACACACACACACACACACACACACACACACACACACACACACACACACACACACACACACACATACAAAAAAGGAGCATGACTTACCTTGTGCATAATAAAGCCTTGTTTGAATTGTCCACAGCCTGCAGCACCGTGACCCACTTCCCTCAGTTCGGCTCCACATCTGCTCCAGCACCAGTCTTGGCTGTGACAGCGGCCAAGGGCGTCCAGCAGCACCCACAGGCTACACTGTCAGATCCCTAGTGCTGAGATGCACAGAAACTGTAAAAGAAGCCTGCTGGACCTTCAGCTCACAGCCAGCGCTCTAAAAAAATCAGCCAAATCAGCCAAGACGTGCTAAATTGAAGCACTAACCCAGCACGCGGTCTCTTTTGCACACTAATTACACCCTTTTATTTTAGACATAGATGTAAGTGAGACACACACATACAGTGCATACGTCATGACACAAGTGCACACACCCCCTTTGGGTGGTACAGCTCATGTTTCTCTTCAGTTATTCCACCCTCTGCCCTCTCTCCTCCTCATAATCTGAATGAAGCCAGATCTGTGTCCTCTAGATATTTAGAAGCCTGGGTCTTGATGCCAAAACATGTAACCTTCCTCCCCATTCAAGTGTGAAGTGAACTGGGAGTATTGACCTCAGAATTCCCTCTTGGGGTTAAACAAAGTTGTGAAATTCAGTTTGGAGCGGGTGTGTCGTTGCAGACAGAGAGATACAAAGCTGAATTACTTTCAAACTTGCAAAGACATTACTGCTATTAAATTCTAATTAGGATTGACTTGACCCTGCAAACAGACCCAAAGGATCTGGAGTCAAGTCTTTATCTCCATTAATTGCACTGTAATGGCTCAAAGATAATGATAAATGCAGGCTCTACACAACAAAATCATATTATTCCTTTGCCCAAAGCCTCTGGGCTCTTCAAATCTCAGAGATCCGGTGAGGTTCTGAGACCAAACTGAGGCATAAACACTTTGACAAAAGGTAAAAATGTGATCACTGCTTTAACAACAGCAGAATTAAGCTGCTCTGCCTGCAGGTATAACAGCTCACAATAGGCGGGGCCCACCATGGGGTTCGTTCCAGACCCTCCTGGCATTGGCCCTTAATGATGTGTAATGGGGCCTCCTGCGCCCATTCCTAACCCCAGGACCTCCTTCTAATTACTATGGCTACTAATGAGATGGAGAGACATGAAAGGGCTCGTTAGGAGACCCTCCCTCTAATGCCGGCCTAATATTAGCCACTTACCAAATCATTAGTCTCTAAACTGCAATTATGTTTCAAACCAGGAAGAAAAAGTAAAATAAAGAGCGAGAAGTCCCAAAGAGTGGACATTTACAGCCAAGGACAGGTGAGAAACTTTCCAGCAAGTTCTCCCACAAACACAACTTCACTTTGAAGACACATCAGATCTCAACAGGAAAAGAAATCACGCTGGATATCTTTTCTGATATGGACTAGGTAATGTGTTAAGAACAAAAGGATGCCACATCATTAATGGAAATGAAAACTATCAACCTACAGAAGGCTGCATTCAAAGACATCCCCAAAATCAAAGCAAATTCTGCCAATTCTGGTGTTCTGTGGCAAATGCCAGTCGAGCTCTATGCTGCCGGGCAGTGAGCACAGGGTCCAGTACAGGACGTCGGGCCCTCAGACCACCCTCATGAAGCTTCTGATTGTTCGGTGAGAGACATTCACACCAGTGGCCTCCTGGAGGTCATTTTGCAGTACTCATCCTGTTCCTCCTTGCACAAAGGAGCAGATACTGGTCCTGCTGATGGGTTAAGGACCGTCTACAGCCCTGTCCAGCTCTCCTAGCACGCCTGTCTCCTGGAATCTCCTCCATGCTCTTGAGACGGTGCTGGGAGACACAGCAAACCTTCTGGCAATGGCCCATATTGATGTGCCACTCTGGAGGAGTTGGACTACCTGTGCAACTTCTGTAGGGTCCAGATACTGCACCATGCAACCCGTAGTGACACTGAACCTAGCCAAATGCAAAACTGATGAGAAATTGGTCAGAAAAGATGAGCAGGTAAAAAATGTCAGCAGCCTCCACCTGTAAAACCATTCATGTTTTAGGGGTCGTTTCATTGTTGCCCCTCTAATGTACCTGTTTTTCATTAACACCAAAAGAGATAAAAATTATAAACAACGCCCCCAGCTACTTAGCTGACCAGATCAATTTTACCAGATGTTGAACTGACTTGATGCTATACTCTGATTAAAAGTACACTTTTTTGAGCAGTGTATAAATGTTTCCACTGACCTTTGGTGTGTGCAGTCCTGAGATTATTGCAAAAGTCACTTTTCCTGTTTAAAGTTAAGTTGTGACGTGTGCAGGGAAAGCAGTAGGTAAGTGATGTGTAAAACAGAAGGTGTTTAAATCCCGAGAAGCAACGAGCAATAACCAAAAAAGAACGTGAAGCAGAACATCACAAGAGAGGTCAACTGTAACACAACATACTGTATATAGCACTAGAGGTCGTAGTTAGAATTCATTGTGAGGAGGCATCAATATGTGAAGCAGATGTATTTACCAAATAGTGTGGTGGAGAAAAAGTTGAACAGAAGCAATAAAGGTCTTAAAATACACTTTTATTTACAATGGAAAACAAATAAATTTAAGAAACTCCCCAACAATTAAAAACTAAATCAATCCTATTTACATGTTAAAACATTTTTAAATGGGACTCTGTCAGACGGTCCAGTCAGTCAAGTAAGATGAGACAGATGGATGCCACACACACCACACACCACACACGCACACACAGGAAGAAGAAGAAAAAAACACCTAATATAATATAGTGGTGCTATTTAGTTTACCACTTCAAGGCAACGTAAAGCAGCTGTGTGTGTGTGTTTCATCTACCAGCCAGCTTGGCCTCAGTTCAGCACCATCATCATTCTTATTGTCTGGTGAAAAGCTGGACGTGGTTGCTCGGTTGCCTTCCCTGCCCACTGATGATCGTCATTCAGTTAGTGTAGTGACCTCAGTGGCCCAGGAAGTTGAAAGATGCTCCTCTGGGGTCCTTTAGTCTGTCCAGCAGGTTTGTTCTCTCTGCAGACCCTCTTTGCTGCTGGGTTCACTGCTCCCACCGGCCCCCTCTTCTTCATCATCTGAGGGCCCAAAACACAAAATGAAATCTTTCTCAGGACACAGAGGCCCTCAATACAACCTTTAAAAGCACTGACAAAATGACTGCATGAAAGAACACATGAATAAATGTCTTATGTGGTTCAACTATAAGTAATGTAGCTGGAAACCAACCAAACAAAGAAATAAATGGATTTAATGGTAATGAAAGAAAGTGCCGAACATCACAGCCATATTTGAATTAGTACTTTGTCCTATGCAGTGGGAGCAGTGGGCTTTGGCGCCACCTAGTGTCTCAAACAGAGAAGACATGCAAATCAATACACTCATGACGCTCACAGCAAGCAGTCTGTAGATCTGTGAAAAGCATTTGGTTTTTGTGCCAATTTTAGATCAGTGAGATCAAACCAGAGAGGAAACACATGACTGACCACTTTTCTACTCAGCATTTACACACTGTTTTTCTATCAGAAATATTAAACATTTGTCTGATAGCTTAAAAAATGTTGGAATCTGCAGTCTTGTGATTGTGTTGGAGCAGCCTTTTGGCTGCAATTTGAAATATGACAATTTTCTCCATTCACTCCTTTCGAAACCTATATATAATCAAAACTGTAACACAATATACAGAGCTTTGATCAAGCCCCTTAGTGCATCGAAGATTTTTTGTATATTTATCTTAATACATCTCGAGTCTCTTCTCAGGACCGGATGATTTTCTTCCATCTCAGCTCCTACACCTGCATGAACACATCTGTTTGTGTCAGTTTACTCACCTGTTTCTGGGGAGCATCTGAGGTCGAGTTGTCCTTCTCAGGGGACAGAGTTTGAAACAGGAAGCCTCTGCTGTTTCTGGGTGCCAGAGGATTCCCCTCTGAGATAGAAGCCAGTTTCTGGAGGACGGACTGAGGCTGAGTCAGTAGTGACCCTCTCCTCATCTAAAAGAAATCAATAAAACTTAAGTCTCAGACTGACCTTGTGTTAATCACAGTGACCTGTGAGAGGTTTTTCGTTTAGTAGAGGCACAAAACTGATCTCTATTGTCCACTGGTCTCACTAGCTGCTCCACTAAAAGCCACCTACAAACCAAATCCTTACACTTGATAGGTTAACAAACCTCACAACTACAGCATGTGGCTTAAATGACACAAAACAAGTTATCAAGCTAAAAACGTTGGAATCATAATAAAAAAAGTCATATTAATCATATTAATATTTTGGTCTGGGACGCACCTGTAAGGGCTGCACGGGTCTCTGGAAGGGGTTGAGAGCAGGTATGGTCTTCTTTTCTGGGTGTGGTGCCACTGGAGGCTCTGCTGTAAATAGTTAAGATATATGTTAAAAAGATACTTATTTAAAGAAGATGACTTTTATTCTACTACTACTACTTCTACTATTATTAGTGGTCATGTTTAATCTGGATACACTGACGTAAAGGAGCTTTGTTTTGAAAAGCTGACTAACGTGCTGCCCTAGAGCTACTTTATTATCTGGAGCTGAGGATGTCAAGTGGCCAGCAACAAAAACTCATCAATATTCCACTCACTTTGTCACATTTCTTTTTCCATTTTTTCAACTTGCCATTTAGCAATGACAGTATTGGCAGGGCCTCCTGCTCTGTCTCCAGTGAAGTTTAGTTTGTTGGGACACATGCCAGTGTTTTGCTGCAATTGATTGTGAGTGTGTGTGTTTCATCTGCAAAGCCTGTCACACATCAGGTGAAGTGAACGGCTTCCTTCTCATCTGACAGTGCTAAGTAGATCAAAAAGCACAACAGAGGAACTAAAACTAAGATTAAAAACACGTTTCTCTGATCTGTGCTTCCATGGCCTTTAGAGACAGTTCACATTAGACACAGAGCCAGTGCTCCTGTCAGATGGTTGTTTGCCAATGTTTTGTTTCTAACAATTTGTTTACTTTGCAAGATGATTAGTGTGGTCATTACCGGACGTTGTTTTAAAAGTTATTGGGACTCTTCGTGTGAGGCTAAGTATCAAACCGACCTTTTCTCTGCAGAGTCTTGGCAGTCAGTTTCTTGGCCAGCTTCATAAAATGACTATCTTCCTCTCCAATCTTCTCATCATCTGCATCCAAATCTTCACTTTTCTTGGCGTTCTGTTCAGACTGAGAAAGGACAGAGAAAAGAATGAAGACAAAATAACACTCTGTTGCAGAGGAGAGAGATGACTCAACCACATGGGTCCTGATAGACACGAATGTTCAGCTTTTCTTTCTGTTACGGGGAGAACGGTTTAAGCCTGTGCTGTGTGTGTTATTAAAAATACTATTAAAAATACATTTAAAAACAACATACCTGTTCCCTGAGCCACTGTTCCCTCTCCAGTCTCTCTTTCCTTCTCTGGACCTCAGACTGATCCACGCCATCATCTTCCTCCTCCTCTTCCTCTGCTCCCATCCTGTCCATGTTGAAACCATCATCTGGAGAAAGAGGTCAGAAAGAATCTGTGAATGACCTGTTGAAGCAACTCTGAAAGAAGTCTACAGAATCTAAACAAGAGCTGAATGACTCAGCTGAAGTTCAAGCATCCAACTCACTCCATTTGCCCACACGTTCACGGTTTTAGATCTACATTTTTGTATCTTTCATTTTTGTATTCATGAGCAACTACACATCATTTTTGTTTTTTTGCCTTTTGTCCGGGTGGCAAGTTGCACTGAACTGAAATAATATGTAACAAAATATGTAAGAGATGAAATACAAACACTATCTTCTACTCTACTATTGTCTCAATTCAAATCAAATCAAATACTAAGGACATTTATTCCCTCAGTCTGTAAACTCACCAATATTTTTCCAACGGAAGCGGCGAGCTCGTCCTGGGCCGTCAGAGTGCAGGTCGCCATCAGCGAGGTAACGCTCCTGGTAGAACCTCAGACGACGCTTGTCATCATCCATTATCTGCTTCCTGTAGGAACATTTTCCTCTTTCAGTTTAAACTGCTACATTTTAGATACAGCGTAGCCAACTTGCATTATTACTATGAGATATCCCTGTAATTATTGGATCAACAAGGGACAGTCACGCACGCACACAGTAAAAACTCCACGATGCAAATCCTGATTATTACAGTTGGAAACACAGCCTCATTAGCAAAGATCTTTTACTCACATGTGGATCTTGTTGACCTGGTCCTGCAGCTCGTCATCAGAGGGTAGCTCTTCCAGAAGCTCCTCTTCTTCATACTCGCTCTGTCCACCTTCATCCTCATCATCGCTGCCCAAGTCACTGCCTGACAGCTCAGCCTCAGAGTCCACATAGTCAGTCATACGCCTGTGACGGGATGATGGATGTAGAAAGTTTAGAACATGACTATAACATTTTAATAATTAAATATGTACACATGGAAACAAAGACAGTTTGATTTGATTCTACACTTACATTTTCTTTTTCTTGACCTGATGTGGTGCAAACATGCCCTGCATCTCCTCCTCTTCTACATCATGGTCCTCTTCCTCACCACCATCTTCATCCTTTCCATTCTCATAATCGTTCTCCTATAAACCCAAAACTCGCTTGTTATTTGCATCATTAAGACAAACATCCTGTATGTCAGGACAATGTTGTGTTGACTTAATCTTACCTGTTCACTTTGACTTTCCACATCTGACAGAAGCCGGAACTCGCAGTCTTCCACCTCCTCCTCTTCTTCCTCCTCCTCTTGCTGCTGCAGTTGTTCTTCTACCTCTGGCTTCTTTTTACTATATGCACAAAAATCACTATAAGCATCTTACACTGCATAGAAATATTTCAATTAATATTATCTGTTGAGGAACTACTTTTACAGATCAGACAAATAATCTGTGTACTGTACCTGTGTGCTGGTGAAGCTGTGTGAGCAGAACCTGAAATTGGCAGCAAAGCAGATAAATCTCAATACCAAACAAATATTAAAAACACATACTCAGAATATTCTCAAAGCTCATAGTGATCAGACTCTTTTCATTTCTCTTTACAATAACATTATCGGAATATTCTACGGTTTGGCTTAAGATCAATTTTTAAGCAGACATGCCACCTTAGCTACTAACTGTAAATATGAAATATAAAACTCAAAGTTTGTGTGTTCTAAGAGAAAATAAGAGGAGCAGCACTCCTTTACCTGGACTAGGAAATTTCCCTGAACACAGCCCCAGTAGCTGATCCATGGTATTATCAGATTCTTCATCCTGTCCTCTCTCCTTACTCCTGTCACTTTCCATCTGCTCTTCTCCTGCCTGTGTTGGTGGAAATACTCCAGAACACAACCCGAGCAGCTCAACCTCCTGTGTTGCCCCGAGGCCTCTTGTCCCACTCGAGCCGTCCTCTGCTGTCCCAAAAACACCCGAACACAACCCCAACAGCTCCCCCATGTTGGCATCCATTGCGTTTTCATCCAGGCTGTCCAGGATCAGTTGTCTCTTGTGGGAGCGTGGTGCACCGGGGCGAGGTCCCACATTTAGGAAGCCGTCTGCATCTAGTAACTGGGAATGGGTGTCGTCCTCCAGGGAGAAGCGACCTTGGGAGTCTCCTCCTAGACCAGGGCCAGATGCTGCTCCACCAAGGACCCCCGAATCTGCTCCTGGGGATGGCGGTGCATACAAGTCTTGAGAGTCCTCGACGGGGAGGCAGAGAGAAGGCTCTGAGACTTTGCCTGAACTCTGATGAGGGAAACAAAGCATCGAAAATTCAATCTCCTTTTTTGCCCATTTTCACTTGTTTCACTATGTTGCTTAAGTTTTTTTTTTAAGTCAGAAGATGTCCGAGCTTTCACCACTGTACAGGCTTGTTTGCTTATGTATGTGCAAATGTAAGTGTAAATATGTATTTCTGTGTGTACATATCAAATTTTTTTGGATGATCAAATGTTTTCCAAAAACAAAGAAATATAATAATTAAAACGGTTCCCTCCTTTATCATAAGTGATCTTGTCTGTGCTGTATCAGTTTGAACAGAGACTTTAATTCAGCACTCGGGCAGGTTTGGGAAAATTCAAACCCCTGGTGAGATCTGAAAAACCTTTTATCCTACCTTAGAAGCAGAGCCGAGGTAGCTGTGTCTGAAGAGACAGGGTGAAGGGGAGCGGAAAATGGAGGAGTTGGGGATGTTTCTTCCTGCGGAACGCTGATGATCGACAGGCTGGTAGGAGGTTATCATAGATCCTGCAAGCTCAAAGCTGCTGTTGTGGCTGTTGTCCTTCACGAGGGACAGAGAGTCGTCCTCTTCTGAAGACGAGAATATGAGTGTGAGAAAGTGATAGATCTCCAAATTGAGCACTTTAAGTTGAAGAAATAGAAATGTAAAAAACACATAACTATAGGCTGCTTTAAAACATGGACAAACGGAATGACTCTCACTCTACCCACCCATCTTATTGCCGCTTTCCTGTCCGGGAGGACCAGACCTTCTTATACCATCACTATAAAGAAGAACAGTGCATGGAAAAGTTTAATACCTATACACACGCAGAGTAAACATACAGTATACAAATATGAAAATGGTAAAAGTACACACTAATCCTTCAGTGGCAGAGATCTATTATCTATTTTACAAGCTATTTTGTTACTCTTGTCAAATATTTGGCATTGTGACATTTTTAAAGATTTTCTTTTGTCCCTTTCAAGCATTATTTGATAGAAACAGCTGGAGTGTGACAGGAATGTGGGGAGAGAGAGAGAGATGGGGAATGACATGCGGGAAACAGCCACATGTCAGTTTCAAACCCTGGGCTTCCGTAGCAAGGACTGAGCCTTTACACATGAGGTGGCTGTTCTTTTAATTGAGCTAAACACTACCCCAGACATTGTGACATTTTTAAAGAAAGTACAAACTCTAGAGTTGCTTAGAAGGTCACAATATTAAAAACATGAAGACAAAACCAGAAACTCTAAACGGACATACCCGGTACGAGAGCAGGAGTTTCCCGGGAACAGCATGAGTGTACCATCTGTGTTAACTAGGTCAGGAGTTGGCGAGGGTCCGCTGAGTGCTACAGGAGAAGGGCTCCTGATACTTGGGGCAACACTGTCTTCCTCCTCTTCTGCCTCACCATCTTCACCTCCTAGTAAGTCATCTACACCCTGGGAAAAGAGGTCAGGTTTTGACAAGAGTACAAAAAGGGAGAAAAACATGTGTAGAAAGTAATCAGATTGTTCTTGTTCCAAAGCAGCAAGAAACAAACATTATCTTACCTCTTCTTCCTCAGACTCATCTGTCATATCCTCCTCCTCTTCATCTTCTCCACATTCTTCATTGTCTAGGCGATTCAGCTCGGCCTTGCGTGCTCTCTCCTCCTGTCTCTTTTGAGCCATGGCATTCTGTAGGCGCTGCTTCAGAGTCAGCAGCTTCTCTCCTGTTAAAACAAGGAGATTGGTCATGTCAGGACATTGGTAACATTGATTAAAAAAAAAACAAAACTCCAGCACATCACATGTGTATCCACACCTGGTTTGGTTACCACAGAATCCTCTGTTCCCTCTTTAACAGTAACAGCGACGGACTCTGTTTGCAACTCTTCCTGACCAGATGGGGTGCTGTCTTTGCAGATGATGTTAAGCTGCATCGTACGCTCTCCTTGAGGGCGTGTGGGCGCCTTAACGTGCCGCAGGTAACGTTCCTTCAGGGCCTCCAGACCTAGTTGAAGGAGAGATAAATAAAAGATTGATTTAATTTACAACAGATTCTTGCTCCTGATATCTTGTTCATCTAACTTGGCTGAAATCCTTTGTCGCCTACCACGATTGAGCTGTGGAGGCTCCAGCTGAACAAAGGCACCGTCATCTGGACACAATTTAGCAACAGGTGGGGGCTCCAGTCCAAGCTTCTTCAGTATGGCCAGTTTGTCCCTCTTGGGTTTGGGTTGTTGTGCTGAAGGCTCTGCTGCAGCAGCATTGGTGCTCCCACACTGAGCAGCCAGAGGCTCCACCACAGATACAGGCTGTTTTTGCATGGCGTCACAGACAGACATTACTCCAGTCTGGCTTTGCTCTATGGGTGGAGGAGAGGTTTGTTCACTAGAGTCCAATGGACTCACTCCTCGATCTGTTGTGACCGACTCCTGCAGACTCTCAGAGAGGTAAAGCATTGGTCCAGATTCCTGGTTAGGATCTGGGCTCGCAGTTGTTTCTTTGCCCTGGTTGAGGCTCTCCCGCTGCGGGGATGAGGTGGCGGCTGGTTGGTGTATGGGCTGGATCGGAGTGGACGACAGATCTAGAGAAAGAGAAGAGTCTTGCTTTGCAGATGGCTGTAGAGGCTCACTGGGTGGGTTGACGGGAGGTGGAGGGGGTGCTGACGGTGTCTCCAACATCACGGCTGAATACTTTGTAGATCTGAGGAGATTATCATTAATTTGTTTATTATGGCAGCCTGAAACTTTTGATTGGATTTTGTGTAAGACAGAAATAAAGAAGTAAAACTAAAATGTGTTTAGTAGGTAAGCAGTCTATTATAAAATCAGGTTTAACTGGTGGTCATTTGTTGGTGAATGTGGCTACCTCTTGTATGAGTTTTATCTGTTTTAGTTGTCCTTACTTTAACAACGCCATGGCAGGACCCTCTGGCCGGGTTCTCTTCTTAAAGAACTGGTCGATGGTCTTCGGCTCAGGGATGTGGTAGGGCAGACCCAGTGTTGACTCTACAAAGATAGGGTAGTGTGTTAAAGATGCAGTCCGTAGAGGACACGAGACCCCTCTTTTAAAGTGTGAAATTGTGATCCCAAACTACATCATCTTGAGCTTTAATTGGCAAAAGTGTTAAACACATGTCACATGAAGAGAACCAAAATGTTCTTAAAAAAACTGACCTCTGATCAGCCTTTGCGACTCACTGTGAAGCTGCTTCATTGCCTCTTTGCTGGCACGTGCAGCTTTCCTCTCCTGAAAACAGACACACACATTTAGAATGAAGACTTTCGTCATTTTTCTTAACAGCATTTAAAATAAATTATTGCATTTTGGCACAGCATACCGCACGCTGGGGCTTCCCTGGTACCTCTTCATCTTCCTCCTCTTCGTCATCCAGGAGAGGGTCCTGCAGCAATAGTTAACACTGATTATCCAAGGGCCTGTCTACAAACTCAAACTTTATTTATATAGCACCTTTCATGCAAACGTGCAGCCCCACGTGCTTCACAAAGCAAAATAAAAACAGAACTAGACAATGAATTATATCCAGCAAAATAGATAAAACTAAAATAAAAAAGCCAGTAAGAAAAACTTAACAAGGAGTTTAAGAACATATGGATCAAAATTAAAAACCAATTCAACAAACATAGAAACTATTGCAATAAAACCAATAAAATGTTTAAAAACTTCTTAAATTCTGTTACTGGTATAATTGTGTGCAAACTAGCTGAGGACAGTCAGAACATAAATAAGGGCTTAAATTCATCTTTCTGTGCATGTGTGCACGCACACACACACACACACACACACACACACACACACACACACACACACACAATGTTAAAGTATTTAATAAACAATTTCAACAGAAAATGGATTAAATCTTACCTTGTGTTTTTTCATCTTTTGCTTGACACCAGCTCTGATGGCCTCCAGAGACTCCTCCTCATCGTCCAGACCAGTGTCAAACAGGTCTGTGTCGCCCAGCAGACACCCACTGTCATTTAGAGCCCGAGGGAGAGGCGTGCTCTGGGGAAATGGGAATAAAGATGTCCATTTAAAAATACCATAACACATGTAGAGTATTTTTATTCACAGCCACTTGATTTGGTTTCCAGCTTATTTCCAACATGTGGCACGTTGTGTAGACACTCATTTGGTTTAGTGCATGTTTACACCCATAAACCCACCAGATATCTGTTTACAGGTATACAAGATCATTCCTAATGAGAATGCAAAAATGATCTATGTGAAAACATATATAGTGACATGTACAACACATTTAAGGTTTATATGCTGCTTCTAAACTTTGTATAATATAACTATTCTTTCTCACCACATATTTCCATAAATGAACCACCATGTACAAGCAGCATCTGCAAGAAAAATCTGCACTAACCTCATCAATTTCAGAGAGCCGCTCTTTCTTCTTCAGTTTCTCCACCACTTTGATGCGCTTTTCCTTTTTATCCTGATGCCTCTGACTCTTCTTCCGTTCCTTTGTTGATTTTGTTTCCTTCTTTAGCTCCTCTTGTTGCCTCTCGGTTTCTCCGCATTTCCCTTGCTCTTCACTGTCAAAAGCATGGCTTATTCTTTTATTCTTCTGTGCCCCTCTCTCTTTTCTCTCATCCTTCTCTTCTGCCTCCATCTCTTCTCCACTGGAAGCAGATAAGACCAGTGCTTCGGCCATGTGGCCACTGTTTTCCACAGCTGCCTCCTCTTCCTCACTGTCACTGTCTCGAATGGCATTACGGTGAGACTTTCTGTGGACTGTGATGTCTTCATCATCATCATCAGAATCTGGGAAAACAAAAAACAATTTAAAAACAAAGGGCGCAATTATCATCCTTTTGTGATCATGTGTAATACTAGATAAACTGTGGCAATCATCACGTCTAATCTGTGAGAACATGCAGTCTGGAGGCACTTTTGATTTTTACATTGCATTTATATTTTCAGAAAATGCTGACACAGGCAGATTTTTTTTGGGTGAGTTGTGTGAATCCCAAAATGTCAGTAGTAACTTGACTTGCACTTGGACAAGTTTACTTATTTACACAGCCGGTCTCTCAGGCTAGATGATCATCTATATTTGTGTTGCTGCACCTGGAAGCTCTTTATCTTTGGCTGTCTCTGTGATCATCTCCTCTGCTGGAGACCCCATCCCGCTGTCTGAATCACTCTCGGTTGCAGTTTGGGCCACAGCTGGGAGCACCTCCGCCTGGAGACACAAAACAGAATTCACCCACCATGAACGTCATATTTATACAGTATGGGGGCAGTGCAGTCTATTTACTGGGGGAAAACAGGCTCCACATTCAGTCCAATACAGCTCCACATCTAAAGGACCAGTGATCAGGGTTATTTATTTAACGACACGTCACTTCAATCCAACAGGTACACGGTATTAGTTGCGTGGTTAATGTGAAAGACTAGGACCGCTCATAGCTGTTCAACTCATAGCGTGACTTTGTCGAAGTTAGCACAGTTCTGACATGTAAAAAAACAACAACACGGAGGTTGGGGGTCATTTCTTTGCATAGTTAAAATGAAGCATGGAGGGCGGCTGTGTGCTTTTAGGCACCCAAATGGATGTTCAATGGAGCCAGTGGCGCCCCGCAATGAAGCAAACAATGAGCACCAATGTTAGCTGGCGACACCACTTCCTTTGGGCGTTTGTAGTTAACTTAGCCAACTTACATGAATAATGCTCCTGACACACGTTATCGAGTCCCGAAATTAAAAGTCTGCTGAGTTATGCACCTTTAATTGTGGTTAACAAAGTAAAGCGCCTAACTAACAGGCATTTAATCGACGCGACCAGGCCAAGACGACACCCACCATCCCAACCGGCTAAACCTAACCTAGCGCGCTAGCAGGCTGGCTAACGCTGACAATGTTTGCAGTTAGCAGTTATTTACCTTTGACGCTGACACTCAACCTAACTTAGAACTAACACAGACAAATATGTCTGTCTGATAAATGCATGTTAGATGGATGTCCACGCTAGCTGCTGAAATAATATAAAGGCTTTCCTCACCTGCTGTTGAGAGAGGACCAGGCTCATCTTTGTCCGCTGCTCAATTCACGCTATGCTCGTGGGAAAGAAACCAGCGGAGACAACAACGCTTCGTCGAAACTCGGCAGCAACACAACACACGTCGAAAACTAAATGTCTGCGTGACAAAGGCTATTTCACACTTGGAAAGCACATTTACAAAGCGTTTAGCTCGACTGCTTCTCTTCCTCCCGCCTGTTCCACACATCGAAAAGAAATTTTGATCTTTCGCGCGCCGTGACAGCTAGCCCGCAGTTTTTCTTCACCTAGGTGTCAATCGCCCCGTTCTCGCATTCCAATTGGTCTATCTGGAAGGGTTGTATCCGCCCAGCGTGACGACACAGTTTAACGAGATCTGATTGTAAATACCAGGAACGCTGGGGCGGGCGGGGCTGCAGGGATCTGCAGAAGTGAGGGTGAATTTCGAAAGAAAGAAAGAAAGATAGAAAGAAAGAAAGAAAGAAAGAAAGAAAGAAAGAAAGAAAGAAAGAAAGAAAGAAAGAAAGGATCAGTTTAGCTATCCTTAAGATGCAGATCATTCCATTTATACAATAAACCATCTTAAATAAAATACTTTTGAGACATTCGCTTTAATTACTAGTAGGTAATTACTAGTAGGAACAAACACGAGGCTATAGAGGCTTCCAAGCGCCAACATTTATTAACGTTAATGATCATTGCCATAATAATTTAATGTTACTTTCTCAAGCAACAGCGCTTTACATTTTCACCTAATGAAAAACAGGTCAGTGTTGAGTACATCTACAAAGGTCATTAAACACCCAAAGAGATTTATTTGTGGATAGTAAGACCTGCATGTTAGGATGTTAGGACTTGCACTCAGTTTGAAATTCATAACACAAGTCTTTATCTGTGCATTAGAACACAATATCAGATTTTCATTACATGATTATTGTGGCCAAAAATAATTCATGACAATATCACAATATCAAAAATAGAAATGTTGAAAAATAAACAAATAATTATTGCTCTCAGTGAAATAAGTCATGAAGAGTTTTGGAATGGAATATATTACTGTATATTATTGGATTGATCAGTCAGTGTGTAAGCATGGCTTCAAAGGTGCAGCTGGTAAAGGAATTTGAATTACTTTATATACTCCCAAGTAGCTAATTATTTAAAAGAAATATATCATGATTTTGACTCAATTATATATATTTGTATTATTTAACTTTATTTAACCAGATAAAAAAAAACCCCATTGAGATCAAGACCTCTTTCACAAGGGTAACCTGGCCAAGAACGGCAGCAGCACACGTCATGACAATCAAGACAGACAAACAACAACAACAAACAAGCAGCAAAGAACCAAAAACAAAAACATTCAAATATTAAAATACTAAGAGCGAGTAAATAGGCAAATAAAGTGCACAAGTTATAGATACAGTAACAAATTAAGAACATAGACAAAAGATGTTCAAAAGATTTCCATTGACGGTTTCTTAAAGTAGAGCAGAAAGCTTCCAATGAAACAAGTTCTGATATTGTTAGTAAGATAGTAGATAATAAAAAACTATAGTCATATCCCTACAGGTGCAGTGAATGCACTTTAGTTTCTACAGATATTCTGAATTCTTTTTTCATCAATGCTCTTCTGCAATATTTATTTAATCGATGTTTTAAACTGTTTGATCTACTAGCGCGGCACAGCAAATTACGCATGCGCAGAACGGGCTCCCAGGCTTCTAACTGGCGCATGCGCAGTTACAAATCCCCAGAACGAGCAGCGGTAGCTCAGGTCAGTTAGTCCAGTCAGCAGTCATCCACGCATCTATCTATATTCCCTTTTCTTAAATTAGCCACATTAAGCTTCGCGATACCGCCCCCAATTTCAGCGTCGGTACGGAGCCGCCAGGCCGGGACAGAGACGGAGAGAGAGGCCTCGGCCATGGAAGCGCTCGGACCCGGTAAGACGTTTAACAAAATAGAAAAGGAGCGAGCCGCGTGTGGGGCGCGTGTGCGCAAATGCGCCGCTTCACTGGGGGCCGCGGCTGCAGCGAGGCCTTGACGAGCTGACGGGAAAACAAACCGAGGCCCAGCCTGTGTGTCTGTGTACGTGTGTGTGTGACTTTATTTACACCGAGCGGAAGCCACGTTTTCTATTTGTACGACGAAGGTGGGTGTTTTTTCACGGGTTTCCAGTAATGTCTGCGCGGTTTTATTTCTGTGAAGCACGCACAGCCCGTCGTGTCGGTGCTGGCATTGTGTGAGTGGGGATTTAACTAGGACCTTCCTTCCTCCTTCCTTCCGCGTCGTGGTGTGTTTACGTTCATGTTTGTTCACGGTGTGTTTCTTTCTGGCGACAAAACTACGACCTCATTTCGACACCGAGATCACAAATCGTGTCGAAATGTGTCAAAATATGCCTCCTGTGTCAATTGTGCATTTCTACTAGACCATCTAAATTTGTACCATCGCCATCAGGAACAGTGCGTCTCTGTGGGCTGCCCGCGTCCAAGATGACAGCCATGGGTGGAAAACAAGAGAAATGCCAATAAAACACACGTTGCTGGCGGTAAATGAGCACATATGCGTGCTCCGTGTCTCGTTATTTACAGGTTTTCTGCGTGTGTGAGAGCACAGCAGGGATGGATGGCGCTTTTATCGATCAGATCTGCTGGTCACCTCCGTATTATTCATCTCCTATATGATAACAAAGGCACTTATTTTACAGCATGCGGAGAAAAAAGCCGCCACACACCTGCACAGCCGGGGATGGATTGGATTTGAATTATTGCAACGTGAAATGTGTGTTTACCTCGTTTTTTCTTTATTTTGTCTGTGAAATGCACCTTTATTTCCACGAGGAACTGAATGCAGCTTGCAGAACTCACAATGATCCTTTTTTTGGCTCCTTTTTTTGTGACAGTCCGCACACACTGTCCACATGCTCTGGAAGAAAGGTGGTGACATTAGGAACACCTCAATGCATTATTTAAGGAGGACGTTTGCTCAGAAGCAATGTTTGAAATAAATGTTGGACAGATGCACCGTGCTGTGTGAGGGTCCACGGGAATGTTTGAGACAACAATAGTGTGTGTGTGTGTGTGTGTGTGTGTAAGTGTGTGAGTGAGTGAGTGAGTGAGCGAGCGAGCTAAGATCACCCTATTGTCACACATAATGAGTGCAAACCATCAGTTTTTTAATCAATATGGACAGGAGCTGCTGTATTTTAAAATCATCTGATACCTAAGATTACCACATATCTGCTGAATTCTTCAGATAGTATGAGTATTTAATGAATGTTTCTCCTGCAAAGTGAAGTGATGAAGAGATTAAGAGGGTTATGGAATGTGGTTTTTGTGTCCAGAACCAATGTTGGACCTTTTTAACAATTTTGTTACACTCTGGCCTCTACTGGGATGCATTTTAATAAAAACTAATGTACAAAACAGTATTTTTTTTTTAGAATGGCTAACAGTTTGAACTGCAGTCAATCATCTGCAAAGTAACACAAGCACCATGCTGTATTACAGCAAGCTAAACCCACATGGAAGCATAGTGATCACATTGAATTTTTGAATTACTGTTTTTTTCTGTGGAAGTGGTGTTTCGATACAAACTGAAGCAGTGACATAAATGCACAGATTGTCACAGGAAAGACGTAAATAAAAGCGGCCATGCAGGCAGATGACAATAATTCAGGGTAGGTGTCGAGAACTGAGGCAAACCCGATTAGTCCAGTTGAAAATGAAACTTGATCAAGAAATTCATGATAAAATCTCTGAATATAGAGAGGCAGGACTATGTATTTGGGAGCCTTTACACAGATTTAGGTATGTGTGTTAAACAGCTGTATTGCCGTGTTGTCATAAAGTGCACTACTTGGCCGTTTGTGGCCAATGAATCTGGACTGCCCAGGTGAAAATCTGAACAAATATTGCATAATTTGTTGTCTGAACTTGCCACTTAAAAGTCAAAATAATTAGCTCCTGAAGCAACCGCCAAGACTAAGACCTCTGCACTGATGGTTGGGTATTTCCTCCTTGTGAATGGTCTTTCTCAGCACTTCTGGTTTTCCACAGTCCACTATAGTACCTTTTTAATCCAGGTGATTTGCAGGTGTGGGCGTCAGCGTGCTCCCCGCTCAGTGCTGTTAGTCTCTGACTCATCACAGGCCGAGCCATCATCCTCATACTTAGCTTAAGCCCAGCTCTCTCTCTGCTTGATCACACTGTGGTTACCAGGGACATGCATAGCATTAGAGTGCACAAGTAGCAAACCCCTCTCTGTAGATGTGAGTAAACTGCACGCGATATAATGGCTCTTAAATGTTGAAAGAGCAAAAAGAGAAATCAGTGGAATAGAACAGGCGGGCAGTTATCTTTGTGCTGTGTTCTTTGAAGATGCTGCTGGTCAGTTTGGATCCAAGCAGAACGACATGCCACATAAGGATCAGAAAGACTTTTTGTCCTCCGGTGCATCTGACATTTTCTGCGCCAGGGAAAACTAATTTCACTTCCTTTGTGACTCAAAGTAGATGCAGCTCTGTCTCACGCAGAAGAAGAAATTACGGAGAGAGGTTGTTTAAATTGAGGTCTAAATGCCACCTTTTGATAAGTCTGTAGAGTCTCTTAATGTGACATGTAGCTTTATTTTTAATGTTTTATTTCTTTCGTCAAGTGATTCATAGACTATTCAATTTAAGACTTGAATAATTCATGGCATAGCTGCACATAAAATGTAAAATGTTGTTAATGAACATCAACATATGCTTCATTCATGCACTTACTGAGAAAGCAATTAAAGAAGTTTGTCTTGCAGATGGACACAGTATTCTAATATCTGTGTATATGTGATGTTTTTTTTTTGTTAGTCTTTTTTCCCATGATGGATCTCGTGGCACAAAAATATTCTTGAGACGATTGTAGGCCAAATGTATTTTTTCCTCATCATAGAGGTAATACAAAACTAAAGTGACCCAACGTTTACCCGGAGCGTTACTCTAGTTCTTTATTTCCAAAAAACATTCAAGAGATTTATTGTCATTTGCAATAAGAACACATACAGCAATGCTGTTGGTTTTTGCTTCTTGATCTTGTTTTGGTGTCATTTGGTTAGAGCTGAAATGATGAGCTGAATAGTAAATGGAAGAAAAGCGAGTTAAACATTGTCTGGTTTCACCTTCCTTTTTTACTTTTTCTATGTCGGTGAAAACTGAATCTGTTTTAGACTGTTGGTCGAGGAACACAAGACATTTGAAGAAGTCTCCTTGGGCTTGTGATTTGAAAATGTGTCCTTTCATTTTGATTCATTGATGGTTTAATCAATGTAATCCTGAGTTGCAGCCTTACATTCAGTGTCTTCTCCACTGTTTGTTCTTTCAGTTCAATCAGCTGCATTTCTATTTCTTTTTTTAACTTGTTGCCATCTTGGTTGCACACACAAACTAACCTGAGACGTTGTTGAATGAAGAAAAACAACAAATCCAATCAGTGGTACAAGTTAGAAACTCATTTCGAGCTGGAACGACTCATCTCTTCATCTGCTAGTTGATTGACAGAAAGGTAATCTGCAAATGTTTTGCTAATCAAATCATTTGAGCTAAAGTCTTCACTCCAGTTTCTCAGTTC
Source organism: Collichthys lucidus (assembly GCA_004119915.2). Classification (NCBI taxonomy): domain Eukaryota; kingdom Metazoa; phylum Chordata; class Actinopteri; family Sciaenidae; genus Collichthys; species Collichthys lucidus. The sequence goes on from CM014097.1 coordinate 1,325,896, forward strand.
TGAGAATTGGCTGTTAGTCAGACAAACAAACCATTTGAAGACATCAACACTCATGGATTGTTCCCAGTCTGAACAATTAAACCACTAATAAAGAAAATAATTGATAATCTAAATAATGGCTTATTATGCTTGGACTTGCAGTTGGTGGTGTTGACTGACTGTTAGTGGACATGTTGTGGAGAGAAGGATGGCTTCATGCATTTCATGTTAAGACACACATCTACAGCGAGTGTAGTACTGTGGCAGCTGAGGAGGCTATATATAGGCACAGCTCTGTTTTTGGTGAAAGTGAAAGAGGAAGACAAGCTCTCACACATGGAGCACAACTTTCTGTTAGTATGTGCAGAGTACAGGCAGCTCTGATAGTTGTTTTGTGTCCCCCTGGGCTCAGAAGGTCATAAAAAGTCTGGCAATTTACTAGTCTTAAATATCTCTGAGCAAAACTCCTAAAATTTTCTGTGTTCTGCTTTTCCAATTTGAGGATTTGCTGCTTTTGTTTATTTCTTTTATTTGTCCTTGTAAACTGCATTTTTGGTGTTTGGCCTGTTGGTCCAACATGTTTCAATCTCTTCTAATATTTTCTAAAAGATTGTCATTGTCTTTCTTTATCAGACTTCAATTAGACTTCTTATCTCACTGATATTAAAGTAATCGTTAGTTGAAGCCGTAGTATGATCATAAAATAATATTCCATGTTCCTTACTGAACACTGCATGTATTTGTTTTGTGAACGGTGGGCCCTGTATTTGTCTTCCCAGATGTGTTCATTTTTGTGGTCATTCTTTGCAGGGTTCCCACGGGTGCTTGAATTCCTTCAAAATGCTTGAATTTCAATTCAGTGTTTTCAAGGTTGTAAAAATGCTTGAAATTTGTGTGATGTCTATCTCAATAAACCAAGAGAAAACAAATGTTTCCTAAGCGGCTACGCACTTGATCCGATGTCTTTACATGCAGAACTCAGTTATCATACTTGCTTGGTGTTCTGCAGAGAAATAACAGTAGACTACTATCGACACCTGTTGGCCACTGTTATTGCGCTATGGTAGTTACACAATACACCGCTCACAAGCTGAGAATACAAGCCAATTCACAATTGGTTAAACAGTCAATCTACCACTATATGAAATAATGCTAATTAGACCCATATTATTATGCCATACAGTGGCACCGCTGCGCTTCCCATGACCATCATGGAAAACACAACTAGTAGGCTACCTATTTAAAGGTGCTGGAAAAATGGAAACACTGGTGCTTTAAGGTGCTTGAAAAGTGCTTGAATTTGTTCATGAAAAAGGTGTGGGAACCCTGTTCTTTGACTCGTTGTATTGAACAGAATCGGATTCTATGTATGTTTCACAGATGATGTGATGTCATGTAGATGTAAAACGTTCCGTACATGACATTAACACAACATGCTAAAATGGAGACATTAATGCATGCACTTGGTTTACTATTGTAGTGCAGTGGTTGTGATGCAAAATGTAAAATGACAATGTTGAGCTTGCAGCACAGCGTAGAACACTTGGTATATATTTATTTTTTGTTGCCAGCAGTAACAAGACCTGTAGGACAAAGTAGAGTGAATCATCAGATGATTTTAATCCAAGTCGTGACAAACAAAAGCAGAAATGCAATAAACTGCTTTTTATTTTATTTTAAAATGTATCACTAAACATTGTCTAGAAAACCTGGAAGATGTTCTAATCAAGCTGGTTTATATGTATGAAGGGGGAGGAGGGGGTTATTTGGGGCCCAGGCGGGACGAGGGCATGTTGGAAGCATGTTTTCAGGAAGCGTTTGGGAGGGTCCTGATTGTCCGTGCTCTCACGCTTCACTTGCTAACTGGAGCGTGTGTGCATGGACTTCAGGAGGACTCCCGCAGTCCCTTAGCTGTCAGTTGACAAAAGCATTACGCAGCCTCTTCTAACCTCCTTCAGTACCACTGACTGAATGGTGTTTTAACTCAGTTTATACATGTATTTTTGTCAGTCTCAGAATTCAGAGCATAGATACACGTGATGCGTTTCCTCTTTGAGTATTTTGCAGAAGCTCTTGTTTATCCAGCAGTGTCAGTGTCAATGAGCAGTGCTGATGTGTGAGATGGATGGTGTGTCATTATCAGGTTCACTTGATGCCTGATTAGGCACGAGCTCTTTCTAACCAGTGACTTACGCGTGCAGAGCATTGTGTTCCTTACCTGTGTTGTGTACATGCACCATATACTGTACATCGTGTATGTAAGTGAGATGCATGTGTGTGGCGTGTACTGTGTGTAACGGTAATCCCAGACTTTGTGTGGCACTACTCCATATGGCCCTGCTGCTGTCTGTCTGAGAGGAGCTCAGTCTTTGTCTCAGCTTGAGGGGTGGGCGCCCTCTGTGTCTGGGTGGAGCTGGGGAGCGGGCTGAAGGATAATTGGAGGTCATTGTTTCGCCAGCCCCTTGTTGACCCATGTAGGTCAGGGGGCAGAGTTACGGATCAATCAAAACATGTATGTGGGTCTTTGGGGCTATTTCAGTGCATTCAAGCAGGTGTCACTGATGAGATGGTTTGCAACAAGCTTGGCGTTATGCCGCACATCCATCTTTAAAATGTGACATGTAATGATGCCACACACACAGACTTGCTGTCACCACCTTTCGTTTACATTTAAGAGAAATGCTTTATTTGAAGCTCAGTTGATGGAGAATCAAAACATTTCTACTAAATTAAAGAAAGAAGAAATTGACTGATGTATGAATTCAACTTTTTTTTTAATGTAAAATGGTGACTTGCTTGTCAAAAACATCAGTAAACAAATGTTCTCTCTTCTCTCTCCAGGCCCGCCCGCCCCTACCTCTCTGTTTCAGCCTCCACGGCGTCCCGGCCTTGGCACGGTGGGAAAACCCATCCGGCTCCTTGCCAACCACTTCCAGGTGCAGATTCCCAAGATTGATGTCTATCACTATGATATCGACATCAAGCCTGAGAAACGGCCTCGACGGGTCAACAGGTAAATCTACAGACTAGGGATGTACCGAAAATTCGGCCACCAAAAATTTTCGGCCAAAAATGGCCCAAAAGTGCATTTCGGCTTTCTGTGAAGTGGCCCAGTAGTGGCGTGACGCAATTGATGCAATGAAACTAGGGGTGGAGCGGTTCGTCGACGTCATCGATTACGTTGACTATGTAAATACGACGACTCGTAAAACGTGCGCCGATGCGTCGCGCTTTCATGTCAGCCGGCGTATATGCGGAAGTAAGATGGCTGCTCGCGGTAAAAACAATGGAGGTAGGGGTGGGCGATGTATCGAGTATACTCTGTTCATGTAAATGTTTTAAGCCGTCTGCATTTAATTCTCCGGAGTTTCTCCTGTCACTCACTCCTGGTGCTCACAGCACGCAGCACACTGCCCCTCCCACCCAGAAAAAAACCCTGCGCGCATGCGTACTTTCTGTATCAAGTGAGGAGAGAAGTGGAGAGCGAGTTAATCAAAGATGGAGACAGACGGCTTGGTTCAGAAGAAATATAGCTGCGGTCACGCCGTCTTCCGTTTTCACGTGGTCACGTCAGCTGCTCCAAAATTTGACTTTATGGCAAATACTTTAAGAAAACCGGGAAAGTCAGCGCTAGCTTACTGCAGAGTGTGGACACTTCCGGTTTTCAAAATAAGACGTGGGTGTTAAATGTATTAAACATATTAAACGTTTATAAAAAATATATATAAAATATGAGAATGGTTAAAATTTGATTTAAAAAGTGTCAAGTGTGCCAAGTATGATCCTGCACTGCTTCAATGCTCATATGTACATTATGACATATATTAAAAATTCATAAAAAAATATGACAAGTGTTAAAATGCTATAAAGAGTGTGTGTTGTGAAGGCAGCTATTTTTGGTTCATACATTTCATCTTGTTATTTTGAAACAAAGGTTTTGTTTTTCAAGAGATGTGTTTGAATAAAATCTTGAAATATTAAGAAGACATGCCTTTGCTTTGTATTTAGGTAAATTCATTGTCATTAATTAAGTAATTAAAAACCATTGTTAGAATAATTGATAAAAAATAGTCGTTAGATTAATCGAAAAAATAATTGTTAGATCAATCGATAGAAAAATAATCGTTAGATGCAGCCCTAAATGAAACGTGCGCGGTGATCTGGCCAGGGTTGCTGATTCTTTTCTCATTCACACACAATAAACCCACGATGCAGGGTATAGGAAAAACACAGGCAAGAAATACATCATACGCTGCTCTTTAGCGGAGTTATATACTTCTTTCTAAACTAGGGTGTCTCACACATGCGAGGTGTGTTCAATGACCGTCGGAATTAATATGATGCGTTCATTATCGTGGGAAAAATGGAAATTCACCAGAAATATAATAAAACTAAATAGTATTTCTTTCAAGAACAAATTAACAGTGATTAAAACAACATGGGCTTTCTAACCGTATAAATGAAGTAATAATAATTATGCCAACTGGAAATTCTACTGGAAAATTTGAAGGATATTAAATTAACATTTACTTTCTTTGAAAAAAACGTGTACAGATTTATTCTAGGCTATTTATGCAATAGTAAAAAAAAAAGTGAAATTTAACAACCGCATTTCATATTCGGTTTCGGTATTCGGCCAACCATTTAATTTTTTTTTTTTGGTTTCAGCCGAAAATTTTCATTTCGGTGCATCCCTACTACAGACGGGTTTTAAATGCACATGGGAATGGACGTCTTTCTCCAACAGGCAAGAATTATTAGATACAAGTAAAGAAGGTGGTTTATTTCAGTTTGCCCTCTTACTGTCTTCCAGGGAAGTGGTGGACACCATGGTGCGGCACTTCAAGATGCAGATCTTTGGAGACCGACAGCCTGGTTACGATGGGAAGAGGAACATGTACACCGCACATCCACTGCCAATTGGGAGAGACAGGGTTGGTATTTCAAAAAATAGACCTGTGTGTCATCAGCATGGACGCACAAAAATTTGTGTTTTTAAAAGTTTTGCATTTAATGGAACAGTATTATGTTTTCCAAGTTTACAAGAGAAATGGGGGGGGGGAAAGGTCAAGGTCATTATCAAAAATTCATAAGCTTTTCATTCACATTTTAAGATTTTCATCAGAATGATAGTACCAGTTTTTACTCCTGTTGGCTCTGCATGGCTGTACCAATGTAATGTTGTTTTAATACTAACTCATATTTTATTGTTTCAAAGATGAATTGATTTGTCATTAAATTGTTTCAGTCTACTTTGCCCTTAAGTATTTATCAATTCATCTCTCCCCGTCACCTGTTTTTCAATCCCTCTACCCTCATCTTTTGTTTCTGTCTCTCCTCTGTCCTCTTCCCCTCCTCCTGTGTCCGCATCTCCCCCTCTTTGTCTTCAGGTGGATCTGGAGGTGACTCTGCCGGGTGAGGGGAAAGATCAGACGTTCAAGGTGTCTCTGCAGTGGGTGTCAGTGGTCAGTCTTCAGATGCTGCTGGAAGCCCTGTCAGGCCACCTTAACGAGGTCCCGGAAGACTCTGTTCAGGCTCTGGATGTCATCACACGGCATCTACCTTCCATGAGGTACTGAAAATCTTTTACAAACACACCACCCACATTTGTTTACAATGATTGCTTTTCATCTTTTATTTGGCTGTATTTCCTCCTTTCCTGCTCTCTTGTCTTCCTGATTAAATCACATTACACAATCTGTTGTTTAGTACAGTAAGAACTGAGCCACAGGCCGTTGCCTGCGTCATATACCTGTGCCCATCTCTGAGTGTTTTTTAAATCTGTGGACTTTTTTTTGGATATCGCAGAAATAATGTGACTGTACTGTGATGAGGAATCAGTTCACTGCACTCTGTTATACCAAACCTCTTTATGTTGCTATTGATAACTGTGTGGGTTTATACTATTTCCCAGAATGTTTTTGACACACAGATCATCGAGTGCACATTTCTAGACACACTTAAATTCAGTGTTTTATGCACACAGGTATACTCCAGTGGGGCGCTCGTTTTTCTCCCCTCCGGAGGGCTACTACCATCCTCTGGGCGGAGGCAGGGAGGTGTGGTTTGGTTTCCATCAGTCAGTTCGTCCTGCCATGTGGAACATGATGCTCAACATCGATGGTAAGACCTCAGTGATACAGACCTGAATGCCATGGTTTGTTTAAACTGATATATGGTTCTACCTGTGACCTTATCCATCACTGCTCTACCCAGCAGGATTTCATGCATTTGTAAAGCCCACTGTTTGTTTCCACCATCAACTACTGTTTCCTAATATGTCTGATTTTTTTTTTTAGTAGATGCATCTTAATTGTCGATTTTTTTTTTTTTTTTTTTTTTTTTTTTTTTTTTTTTTGTCTAGCTAAACCAAGTTGAACATGGGAAACTTTTCCCACACTTTATTCCTGCTCTTAACCCCACTCTGGTTCTATATTATCTGAACTACATCTTCTCTTTTTTTTTATGATCAGAGATGTTTTAGGCCTGAACACCAGTTAAGTCAGTTGAAATTGTAAAACTTTATTTCACAAGGTCTTTCTGCACTAAAGCCAGTTCCTGAATCTAAAAGTGAAGTGGTAGTTGAGGTATCCTCTTTACACCTTACAACATTTAAAAACACCTCTTATTCTGTGAAGCTAAGTCAGAGACTCACTGTTATCATTTATAAAAACAAGAGGTGTTAATTGGACTGAAATGGTTTGCATAGTACGTTTGTTTGTGTCTACCCATTTGGCTGAGTTGGCTTGTTTGTAATTGTTTTATGCGACTGATTTGCTGAATAATGTCACATGTTCTACTCCTCAGTGTCTGCGACAGCTTTCTACCGTGCTCAGCCTGTGATAGAGTTCATGTGCGAAGTGCTGGATATACAGAACATCAACGAACAGACCAAACCACTGACTGATTCACAGCGTGTCAAATTTACTAAGGAAATAAGAGGTGAGTACTCCATAACACACACACACACACACACACACACACACACACTATACCAACATTTATCGGTAAAGCAGGCAGCATTAACAGCCATACACACATAATATACACAACATCTGTGACTCACTGTGTATCAAATTACAATAGATCACACTAAGGTGTGGGCTTACATGTTTGTTTTTATGCAGAGTGTAAGAACTAAAGAATGTACACCCACTCCTGACATGTAACCATACTTTATACCCATCACTGACACAGAGACACACACAGTGACAGAGATGGAGACGGAGATGCACACACACACACAGACAGAGACAGACACGCACATAGAGTCGGAGACAAAGCAGATAAATATTTTTCCATTTCTATTTGCTGAGCCTCTCTTGAAATGCTCGGGTCCCTCCCTGGGGAGGCTCACCTCCTGCTTTTAAAGCCTCTGACCTACAGCACTGCTGAACACTTGTTCTAAACCTTATGGTAACAAAAGACTGTTTCTGTCTAGGCTGTCTGAAATCATAAAACATGTCCAAGAGATTCACCCAAACGTTCTGCACAGATCTCCTAAATAGTACTGTGCTTTTTTTTCATAGAATCATTTCATTAAAAAACTCTATTCAAGGTGCTCCAGTCTCTGTGTATCTGAAATAATAGAAATGAAATAGAAAGACAAGCAAAGAACCACAGAATTAACATTGCAGGAGTGATTTTTCGAGTTTGATGTCGTTTTGAACGAGACAGTGTGGAGCGGAATTTCAAGTGCACATCTCTCCTTAGAATCTTCTTTTGGTTTGTGTTGTTGAGTTGTGACAAACGTGTGAAGGGAAAACTGCAGAGAGCTGAAACAGACAGAGTACACAGTCAACATTTATCACAAAAACTACATATAAACAGAAGCGTACACTTCCAACCAGCTAAACTCAACGATACCAAAATCGTGGAAATTGCAGTAGAGAAAATGGTCTTCATGTGAATCTGTAACAATTCTTTCAGGCTTGAAAGTTGAGGTCACACACTGTGGTCAAATGAAGAGGAAGTACCGTGTGTGCAATGTAACACGCCGACCTGCCAGCCACCAAACGTACGTGCCACTCACTCATCAGTTTGTTTATCCTCATGTGTTATGACGCACCAGAACGTGATGGCATTGTAAAAAAAACGACGAATTCAACTAAGTTGTGTTTTTAAATACTCACATGGCCACATTTGCCATTTATTCTCAGGTTCCCCCTACAGCTTGAGAACGGCCAAGCCATGGAGTGCACAGTAGCTCAGTATTTCAAGCAGAAGTACAATCTGCAGCTCAAGTATCCACATTTACCCTGCCTGCAAGTAGGCCAAGAACAGAAGCACACTTACCTTCCCCTTGAGGTGAGAAAGAAACTGTTTTGATGCTTAAATATCATTTTAGTTTAGACAAAATGGTTTTCTTCATTTATTTATTTTTAAAATGTGCTTTTGTTGCTATATTTGACTAATTTTTGTTTCTTTCTGCTCTATAGGTCTGTAATATTGTAGCAGGCCAACGCTGCATCAAGAAACTGACAGATAACCAGACATCCACCATGATCAAAGCTACAGCTCGCTCAGCCCCCGACAGACAGGAAGAGATCAGTAGACTGGTAAGTGCTGTTTGCCACCTCTGGTGGGAGCGAGAAAAGCAACTGGAGCTCGCTAATTGGTTGATTTTCCATGTAGCTTTTTTAGTGGCAGCTACTGCTCTGAACACCGTCTTTTCTATAGAGAGAAAGATTGACTGGAGTACAACTCAGCATTACAGCTTTTTAAATGTTCTTTTCACATTTTTATCTGATTCTGTTTTTCTCTCCTGTAACCACTTTTACTTTCTCCTCCTTCCCCAGGTCAAAAGCAACAGCATGGTCGGGGGCCCGGACCCTTACCTGAAGGAATTTGGCATTGTTGTGCACAATGACATGACAGAGGTGACAGGACGTGTTCTCCCAGCACCCATGCTGCAGTATGGGGGCCGGGTGAGTACAGACACAGGGAGGGACTGTGGCAGGGTGAGTACTGAGCAGGGGTCGCACTCTGGGGGGGCGCATGCCTGACTGGGACTGCACAGGGTTGGAGGGGCATCAGAGTGAATGCTGGGACATGTGGGGAAGATCCAGGTTGAACAGTGGATTTCTGATGAAATCATTGGTCTAAAATAATGACTGTTCCAGTTTGTGCTCTTTACTGAAAGATATAGAGTGGCAAAGCTGAAGGAGGTATTCTGGTTGCCATTGGTCACAGAAGAAAAGCCCCATTCATTTTCTCCACACAATCCTAGGTGACTCACAGTTGGATCACTTCTGTGGCTCGGATGGTCACCACATTCCACCACACTGAGTCATCAGTACAAAAGATGAACTGCATTAGAAAATATCTGGTTTCTTTAAAAAGAAAGCTACAGGTACAAACCTGGGTACATAAAGACAAATGAACCACGACTCCCATCATGCATTTCTGTAACATCTGTTTCGATTATTACATTGTAATCTTAGCTTTTCCACAATCAATGAACTCACTTTTTATTGTGGTTAATTTAGCTGAATTCAGTGACTACTTTGTTTTCTTCTTAAATTGTATACAGCTTTCATTTGTGCCTCTTAATGGCTGCTTCTCCATAGAAGCCGAGGTTCATGGGTATGAGTGTTTAGAGCCATGCCAAGCTGGTGTACAGGACATGGTTTCTCTGAAATTTTGTAATAATTGAAGTCACTTGGGGGGCGTGCACAGAACCAGAGACTCCTCTGATTTTGCAGCTCTAGTTTATTTAACTGCTGCTGTTGATTTGTGTTCACTGGTTGCACTATTGAAATATAAAATGACTGTAAAACCTGGAACTTTGCCCCATGTTTTAATCCTACAGTGTATCTCTGCAGTCTGAAGTGCATCCCTTTTGAAATACTGATGCAGCTTGTCTGTATGTAAATATTACAGTGGAGGTAGATGAAGGCTTCATTTTGCATTCAGTCTCTGTTAGTGGAGGAATGGAGATGAGGAGTAAGTCATTGCAGACTGCCGTGATTCACCCACTGAATCTCAAATCAGCTGTTTACAGAGATCTGATTGGAAGCTCCAGATCGGTTTGGGTTTGAATGGTAATATTTGTCTGTTCAACAGAAGATGTAACTCTGAGCATTTATGCACAAATTTTTTTTTTTTTGCCTTTTTGTCCGGTGTAAGAGGCTGATTTGGAATTCAGGGAAGTGTAAGGCGGGTAGAATGAAGATGGTGCCACAGGAGGACGATAAGACTCGTAATCACCCAGCATTAACATGAAAGCAGTCCAAAAGAATCAGAAAATAAAATCACAGATTTTAAAATGTCTGAAAATGAAGAGGTTAATATAAATAAATACCACAGGTGCTGGAATACAACACCCCTCTTCAGTGGCAGAGTTCAATGACTGTGCTAAGATCACATGAAACTTTAATGATGTCTGTGGGGGAAATTGGTTCAGTGTATTTCCCTTTTACAATTGTTCTTCAGAAAACTGCAGCAGATTGTTACTTAGTTTAAAGCCAAGTTTAAATCCATTTATTAGCTTCCTCAACTATACATTGGTTAATTTATCCAAGATCTTATTACAATACACTTTTTTTTTTTTTTTTTTTTTAAAGGCTTGGCCACTTCTGGAACTGCTGTGATATTGAGCCTGATCGGCCTCCAGTGAAATTTTTCTTACATTTGAATGAATGAAATACACACACCTTTATTTTGAAATGGCATGCTGACATTGGTGGACATAAAGTTGCATCCACATATTGACAGAAACCAAAACAAATCTACTCTGATGTGACTGCATGTTCAACACGTGAGATGGGAATAGTCTATTTCCTGATGCTTGATTTTTAATTTCGCTGTTTAAATCTTCAAACTTTAATCATGTTGAAGACTTGTTTGAGACAATCTTTTAAGGAGATGGATACACTCTGAACTTTTCTTGGCACACCACTCTCAAGTAGTTCATTGTGGTCACTTGTTTAGGAGAATAAAAGCCCTAATGGCCTATAGCAAACCTTGTTATCTTAATTGAAAGCCACTGCCTTTTTGAATTTGAATTCACAACCACTCTCAAAGTGGGAGCACTCACCTAATAATGGGTCTTTGAATAGATACACTACTCTTCTTCATGTCGGGACTCCTGATATAGGAAGCTGAGGATTTCTCTGTTCTCTCAGTGCTTGATGGACTTCGACTGTCTGCGTCTGGTGTAGATGAATACTTAATGCACAGAAACACAGAACATCATTATACAATAAAAGGAATAAAACTATGAAACCATTTTCACTGTGTGTGTAGAATATTGAACAGGCAGTCCGGGGATTTAATGCATGCAATATATGTAATACAAATCTAAGTGTGGGTTGGGCTGTACTATCTACTGTATTGGCTCATCCAATCGGGGGGTTGACTAAGAGAGTAGGGACTCTCTCCGCAGAACAAAACTGTGGCCACGCCCAACCAGGGCGTGTGGGACATGAGAGGAAAGCAGTTCTACGCTGGCATTGAGATCAAGGTTTGGGCCGTGGCCTGCTTCGCTCCACAGAAACAGTGTCGAGAGGACCTGCTCAAGTGAGTCACGGCACATCAGCTGTTGTTGTGTTTGGTTTCACTCAGAAATGTTCTTGAGGAAGATGAAGAAAAAAAGCTGTCTGTTGGTGAGTCAGTCCAGCACTTTTGATGGACTGGCTCAAATTTGTTGAAACATTCCCGGTTGTCAGATGATGTGTCCCACTGACTTTTCCTCTTGCTCCACCCTGAGGTCGACATTTATAGTTTTAATTGACCAACAATTATTGCACGGATTGTCATAAAATGTGATGCAGACATTCATGTCCTCCTCAGCATGGATTGTAATTACTTTAATTAAAGCATATTTTAAATTTGTCCTGGACTTGACTTGTGATCAAATACCTACAAAATTACATTCCCATCAGCCTCAGCTGTATTTTGTGTTAGTGTTAATTAGCAAATGTTAGCATGAAAGACAAAACTAAAACAGTGAATAGCCTCCCAAAGCTGTCAGTGAGGTGTTGAGGTTAGACCTGTGTTGTGTTGTGTATTCTACTGAGCTATGAGTGTTTCATGGTTTTTAACAGGAGCTTCACTGACCAGCTTCGAAAAATCTCCAAGGATGCTGGCATGCCCATTCAAGGCCAGCCATGTTTCTGTAAATATGCCCAAGGAGCAGACAGCGTTGAGCCCATGTTCAAACACCTCAAGATGTCTTATGTTGGTCTGCAGCTGATTGTGGTCATCCTTCCTGGCAAAACACCGGTCTATGGTAAGAATTCTAACATATTGTATACATATATTTATATTGTTTTTTTTTTTTAATACTTGATATTTTGAACTTAATATTGTCATGCACCAATAACACCCAGACAAATTCCTGGAAGGTGAAAATCTGCTTGGCAATACACCCGAGTCTGAATGTTATAAGGGGGTGGTAAAGTGTTTTAGATATGAGGATGGTAAAGAATGTTTTACAGGCAATGAGTCAGTTTTTAAACAGTAAGTGTGATCTTGATTTTTGGTGTCTGTTTTCGTCTCCAGCTGAGGTAAAGCGGGTCGGCGACACTCTCCTTGGCATGGCAACCCAGTGTGTGCAGGTGAAGAACGTAGTGAAGACGTCCCCTCAGACCCTCTCCAACCTGTGCCTCAAGATCAACGCCAAGCTGGGAGGCATTAACAACGTCCTGGTGCCTCATCAGAGGTCCGCATGGATTTAGTTATTTCTTCATTGCAGTTCACATGGGAGTCTGGTGCTTCTTGGCTTTGAATGTTGTGCAGATAGTCATGTGGTAAAGAGCAATTTAAGTTTTAGCCATGCTCTGCATCATTTTCACAGAAATGTTGCTTTTCTAGGAATTGATTTTATCTGGTGTTTAAATGATGTGAAGATTAAATGTTTGATAATATTCAGATCTTTTTTTTAAACATCTTTTTTTTTTTTTTTCATTCATAGTTATGCTGTTCACAGAAGATGAATAAGAAATCCAATGTAAAATCTTTTCTTTCTTTCGTTGGTGTGTCTTGTTCGGGAGTGCAGGCCCTCTGTGTTCCAGCAGCCTGTAATCTTCCTGGGAGCGGATGTCACACATCCACCAGCGGGTGATGGGAAGAAGCCGTCCATTGCGGCTGTGGTGGGCAGCATGGATGGCCACCCCAGCCGTTACTGCGCCACAGTGCGAGTCCAGACATCTAGGCAGGACATGTCGCAGGTAACAGCTGTGTGTACATTTTTCTATTTTCAGAAATTGAGCAATTCCTTACTTAAAATAGGTCTGTGTCGAAATTTGAAGACTGATCCATTTTTTTTTGTCTCTAGGAGCAACTCTTCAGCCAGGAGGTAATCCAAGATCTGACCAACATGGTGCGGGAGCTGCTCATCCAGTTCTACAAGTCCACACGCTTCAAGCCCACACGAATCATCTATTATCGTGGCGGCGTGTCAGAGGGACAGATGAAACAGGTGAGAGATTAGTGGTATTAGTGGCAGAGTTTAACAGTTATTTCCATGCTTATCTCCATCTTATTTCTGGTGTGTGTCTGTGTGTGTGTGTCTGTGTGTGTCTGTGTGTCTCAGGTCGCGTGGCCGGAGCTGATAGCCATCAGGAAGGCCTGTATCAGTCTGGAGGAAGATTACAGGCCGGGCATCACCTACATAGTTGTTCAGAAACGTCACCACACTCGCCTCTTCTGCTCTGACAAAGCTGAGAGGGTCAGTAGGAGTTCACTCTGTACATACAGTGTTGTACACAATGAAAATACCAAAGTCTTGACTCTTTGACTGATCACCCCCTGCAGGTTGGGAAGAGCGGTAATGTCCCAGCAGGCACCACGGTGGACAGCACCATCACACACCCATCCGAGTTCGACTTCTACCTGTGCAGCCATGCTGGGATTCAGGTGAGGGATACTCGCTCACACACTTGACATAGATGAGACATTTAATGAGAATAAGAAGTAGCTCTGCTTTGCTCACTTCATTTCACCAAGTGTTTTGCAGTTTTGATATGCTGGATGGTTTTGGCACATTTACACACAAAATAAAAATGATGGTTATTTTACTGGTAATTGTCTTTAGGGGTACGGTAATTTTGCTCTGTGGTCGCCATGGTAATGATGCTTAATGACAGTGACTGTGTGACTTGGATGCTTCTTGACCCATCAGATGGTTTGGCTTTTATTTAAAGTGACAGGCTACCCACAAACTATCTGTCCAATTGAAAACACTTGTCGCCTGTAAATTGAAATGATGCCTGTAAAATGTGGAAGCAGACACTTGCAGCGACCTGAGCACAAAACAGTTATTGGATCCTGCTGTCCACTTTGCTCAGGAGTGGAGAACTGTTTTGTCATAGATCTCATACTGACATATTGTGTCTGAAGAGAACTACAGCTGGAGTTACAAGCCTAAAAATGTGTAAAGTTGTCGCTGATTAAATATAGTCTGCTTCATCACAGCTGTACATGAAATGATCAGGACAGTATTGACTGTATGTTATATTCCGTCTCACCTCAGGGAACAAGTCGTCCCTCCCACTACCATGTCCTGTGGGATGACAACTGTTTCACTGCCGATGAACTGCAGCTCCTCACCTACCAGCTGTGCCACACCTATGTCCGCTGCACGCGCTCCGTCTCCATCCCAGCACCGGCCTACTACGCCAGACTAGTGGCTTTCAGAGCCCGCTATCACCTGGTGGACAAAGACCATGACAGGTGAGGTGGCCCTGGCTGTGCTTGATTTGGAACACACCCACAGGGTGTGTGATAGCATTTTAAAATGCCTTCACTGAGCGGCCCAGGAGGGATAGTTGTAGTTAAAATGTGCAGAAGTTTTCTGACTTACTATGAGATAGATGACAAGTAAAGAAGCACAATCCACGTACCCGCAGAACACCGCTCCTGGTTCTTGATGAGACGTTTTTTCTTAACAGTCAAAATAACCATGTCTCTCTCTCTCTGTCTTGCAGTGCTGAAGGCAGCCACGTGTCTGGTCAAAGTAACGGCCGAGACCCCCAGGCGTTGGCCAAGGCAGTTCAGATCCACTATGATACCCAGCACACCATGTACTTCGCCTGAACTATCAAGCACGTCAGCCAGTCCACCCGTGGATTCCCTTTCTTTCAGTCTTTTTATCTCTTATTTGCCAGTCTCTCTCTTTCTCTCTCTCTCCTTGTAGTCTGTCTTTCTCTTCACACTCACTCTACTCATTTTCTGAATCTGCACCAAAGCGGCTCTTGGACCGGGAAAATCTGCTGTGTCCCGATGTCCAGCAGCTTTTTATTTCAAGGAACAACCTCCAACCAGCGTTCCAAATCGAGCCGCCTTTCAAACCAGCAATCCAGCGCAGTGAAACTAAGCGTTTCCAGTGCGCAAAAGAAAAAAACAAACAAAACATACACACATACTACAAGTTGAGCCATTATTTTGAGTTTGTTTTTTCTATTTGAATGTCTGCAGTTTTGTGTTTATAAGATACACTGAGCAAGGGAGTGGATTGGCACGGTCTGTGTCAGCGCAGCTCTTTAGCTCTCCCAGCTAAGCAGGACTCTTATCTACTTTTACCTCAAAGCCCCTTTGGGCAAAATCTGTCACAAGGTCTTGGGTTTATTGGGTGGTGGGGAGGGAACTCTACAGGAAAAGAGATGGAGGGGAGTTGACCTTTTGAGAATGAGATAGATATATATATATATATATATATCTAATATACATATATATTTTTCCTTTTTATGAGCGTGTGTTAACTTTTTCTCCTTTATCGTCTTTTACAAGCGAGGTGACCTGGGTGTCATGCCCATTACTACTTTCCTCCCATCTTAGGTGTGTCTGTGGGTTTCTTTATGTATGTGTGTGTGTGTGTGCTGCTGGATGGGTGTGTGCATGTGCTGCTGGATGGGTGTGTG
The DNA here is from genome assembly GCA_004119915.2 of Collichthys lucidus. Taxonomy (NCBI): domain Eukaryota; kingdom Metazoa; phylum Chordata; class Actinopteri; family Sciaenidae; genus Collichthys; species Collichthys lucidus. The sequence goes on from CM014097.1 coordinate 1,341,738, forward strand.
CATGTGTTTCATGGCAGGCCACTGAATTGTAAAGGGAAATCATGGAGATAACTGCTGTAAATGCCTCAGATTTGTTGTTTTTATATTCACACATACAGTACATATAAGCATATATTTACATCTATAGAGCAACTTTGAGACATATGACTTAAAACAGGCCTCATAGAGGCTGGTGTGGGTATTTGTAGCAGTCCTGACTCACTTATGAATTGAAATGCTTTGAATTACATTTTGAACATGTGCGTTAGCTTAGCTGCTGGTACAAGATGGCTGGGATTTGCACGTGTGGGAGCTTGCTCCTCTGTGCCTCAAACATCACTGAATCCCAGAAAGAGTAGTTTGACCCATTTCAAGTGGTGAGTGAGGTCAGGTCTGACGTGTAGCAGTAGTAACCGTGGACTGGCTCAGCATTGGGACCTGTTGAATGGCTGAAGGCATTAAACACAGAGTATGGTCTTATCAGCTTTCTGTGTGAAAAGCAGGATCTTATTTTTCTTTGGACCTGATTATCTGAAAGGTTATATGATGACACGGCTGGACGTTGCTTTTCTTATTTTTGTTTTCTTTTTGTAGTAGTTTAAAGGGCCGGAAACCAATGTAGTTTTTTTTAGGTCTCCTTTGCTAATACTGGCCAATTCATTGCACTGACCCGGGACGCTAGGCAAGCAACAGAGGGCACTCTCAATCTCTCGTACCTTTATGCATTTATACATACGAATCAACAAAGCAGATTTGTAAAAGTTTAATATAAGATGTTTTGTGGTTATCTTTAAAAAAACTGTTGTTTAGAATAGTAGTTTACCATTGATGTTGTTGTTGTTATCGTTGTTGTCAATGTTGTTACTATTGTGATGAAATTTTACGGTTGGCAGCAAAGCCAGTTATATAGTTACTAGTGCGACTTCAGGAATAGACTTCAGTTGTTGAGCTGCAGGTAAAGCGGTTAGAGCTTTGGGTTGGACATTTTTTTTTGTAGCATTCTGGTTCATGGTAAGAAGACGTAGCCCCGAGGATGGATGGATTCATGCTTCTTTTGTAGGTTCAGATGCGAGTACAATTTTTAGTGGCTGGTTTGAAGGGTTTGTGTAGCACTCTGACTGGTAGAACAGCTGGTGTGGGTTGGTTTGGATCAGATAGATGGAGACAATCAGGGATTGTAATCAGAGTGGACCTAGAATAAGCAATTTTTTTAAAAAGCGGTCTGCGATAGGCAATGAGTTGAATTTTTAGACTTTTTAAAAATGGTTTCTATTACTCTGTGTGTATTTGAAGTATACCCATCTTAAAATCTCTGCTATTTGACGGTGTTTTTTTCATATTTTTATGCATTTTTAACACTGGATTAAATAAATCGACAATAAGCATAAGCACTGCCCGTGGACCCCCTTTACAAACACTCGGCAAACCGGTTACCATGGAAACAGTAGTGACATCAGTGCTGTGGTGACGGTTGCACAAGTGGTGCCCCCTGGTTTTGCGATTGGTCAAAGATGTAGGACATAGGGTGGTGGAGAAACAGTCGACGTGCACGCCTTATCAGGGGGGGACAGCTCAGTGGAAGCCCTTTTGTAATAAACCGCCCGTAAAGCAGCAGGTTTACTATGAATGAGTTTGAGCACCTGCCTGTTGAAGGCGTGGGCGTTGGCATTGGCTAGGAGGGGGGGGGGGGGGGGGGGGGGGGGGTGTTGTCCAGGCATTGCATGCAATAAGTTTTACTCTTTGTTTAAAGGGGGCAGATGAGTTTTAAAACGTGCACTAGTTTTGTTAAGCCAAGTGGGCTGTGATTGAATATTCATCTGGCATCGCAAACAGGGAATGATTTCGATGTTTCCTTTCTTTTTTATCCTCTACAATATTTGATCATTAAACTCCAGTCAGATAGACTCTCTGGTTGTAACATGACATTGCAAAGCAATATTAACCCAGCTCTAGTTTTCAAATGTGGAAAAACAAAGCTATAATTCTACTCATCGTGGTTGTCAGTCTACACTTGTAAATGTGTGTCTGTACTTTAAATTTTTTTATTTTTAGTTAATTTTATTTGCTTGTATCAATCAGTGGGAATGTGCTTTTGGTGGAATAGTTAAGTAGGCTTTAGACAATTTTCTTTCAAGTAACAAAATGTAGACTTTGCTCGCCTGCATGCCAGAGTATTGTCCTTTTTTAAATATGAAAAGAAAAAAAAAAGCAAAACATTTTTTGGAATCATATTTATTATGAGAAATAAAAAAAATAAACGTTTTTTTCTTTTTGGTAAATGCTCATCAATTTAGTGGGACTGTTTTAGGCTAGCAATATTTGTCCAGTCTCTCTAAGATGCATTTTAAGGATTCCTACATAAAAGTGAGTAATTTGGAAGGTACACTCTGTTTTGGGGGCGGGGGGGTCGAGCTCTTTGCATTGTCTTCAAATTCAAACGAGGTACTTTCTTCAAACGTGGACCTGTTAAAGACCTGACCTCCCTTCTCTCTGCCAGGACACTGCAGTGAGCATCCATTTTGGCTCCTGGTTCCTGGTTTGTACCTGTGGCCACACCTCTTGGTGGGGGGAGGGGGCTCTCCTGTCTCCATGGCAACTCTGCTGACCCCTCACAAATGCACTTCCTCTTTGTGAAGGGGTCCCCATGGCATCAGCGGAGCAGGATTAGCTCTTTTTAACCTTTTTAAAAAACAATCCATAATTCTTTCTGTGCCCCGATAGAAAGAGAGCATGAATTATTTTTCAATTCCTCTCACTTTGATATATTGTTATATCTTAATGGATTTGTAATTTGACATTGTGTATTTTAATTTTATGATTTTTCCTTTTTGGGGGTTTGTTATAGCTCTGCTCTGTTTCTTTTTTCTGCTAGTGGTCTCTGAAGCTGTGTGTGGTGTCTAATAGCAATAAGAATCATAGAATTGGAACATTGCAATTTAGTGAATGGAACGTTCTGATTCTGTGAATGAACTGAGCCCTTTCTGACCAGTTGTGGGCGGGGCATGTTCTAGCCCCACCCCCAGCAGAGGGCCATTCACTCGCTGTTATTGCTATTATGTGACCTGTTCTTTTTCTTAATTTTTTTTTTTTAGCCTGCAGGGAATTCTTGTGTTAATGTGCAAAGTAATAAATTGGTATTTTATGCCTATAACATCGCTGTTGTGTTCTCGTCATTGATGACTGATGTTGAATTAACCAATTAACAATGAGGCCTGCATGTACTTTGTCACTAGATGGCATTCTTTACCAAGTTAAAGCGCATCACACGATCACTAAGAGCAGTGAAACATTCATGATGTGTCCATTTCCTCACCTCGATGGTCATTTAAGAACGGCTGAGTGAGGCACGCACATATGAAGTTCTAAGTTGTTAGTCATGAGTTGACATGCGCGCAATGCAAAAGACATTTAATCTTCACATGGAGTGTGAGCTGAGGATCTGTGGATTTGTGGCTCAATACAAGTAAAACTTGTTGCTGATCTGTGCAGCAGCCTGAACTATAAATGCATCATTTGTAATGCTGAAAGGTTGACGAGCGAAACAAAGGAATGTTGACTTGACAGTACTTTGATGTTAAATGTCTTAAGTCACTAACCAACCTGCTGAATTCACATAGCACAAATGATCCTCTTACATGTCCATCAGAGGGTTAGCAGCAGTGCACTTACAGTGAGAAACCTGAGAGCTCTCCTTACCTTCACACACAACACGTCGATCATGCATCACACAATATAAACGGGTGAAATACAAGAGCCAGTGTTTGTAGATGGCTGAACGTTGGGCCTGTTCAAAAAGCAGAATGAGTTAAATCCAGTAAAATGTTTTATTTTGAATCTGCATTTATCCATAGATTTACTAAAGTCATAACGTGATTTTCAAAAATGATTTCTCACTCAGTCTTTTCATGAACTGTGGATACAATGCTGCTAGCAGCACCTCCCTGCCTTCCTGGTGCCTCAGGTAAAAGAGGTCATGGTGTCAGCTGCTGTGACCTCTGGGACAAGCAGTGTTGAACTTTACAATAATTCTGGTGTATTTGTTTGTAAAATGTCATTACATTGGAACGCCCATCAACAAAAATATAAAGAACATTCAAATATGCGGCAGCAGTGTCATTTTACTACATGTGTGTGTTGGACTGCTGCAGCAAACCACTACATCTATCATTGGTATGTGTCACCTTCCTCTGCTTCTCTTTGTGTATCATCCCCTCTCCTCTCCTGTTTCCTGTGTCCTGACCGGTTGTCATGACCACCGTTACCAAGGAGAGCAGAGGCTACAGAAGAAAGGAAACCTGAACCACAGATCTTGATGCCATGATATTTTATTCATGGCACACCAAGGTTCAGTGTAATGCAGATGGAGTGAGCAGTCTTGGGTAGAAGGGACATTTCTGAATATGAAGACAAAGGGGTGCTGTCAGATCCCTGTTTGTTCTACTCCTACAGCTGGTTACTTAACATATAAGAGAGTAGATTCCCTGGTACAGACCTGCTATTATCAGCCTGCTAATGTTTCGGACAGTATAACATTGAAATGACGTGAAACAATAAAGATTAAACCTCGAAAATATAGTAAGAATTCAGGGTTTTGTCATTTCCTTTGTCAACATCCAACATGTGACTTTTTTTTAAAATCTGTTTCTGTTCAGCGTTTCAAACCACAGTTGTTGTCAGAGAAAACCTTTTGTGAAGCAGTGTCTCTCTTTCATTGCAGACCAAAAGGACAAGAGAAAGCTATTTTTTGTGAAAGCTCCTTTAAATACATGCGAGTGTGTATTTGTATGAAACAACACAAAGTGTGTAATCCTCATTGTAGAGGCCCCCTCCATGTTGTCTTTGTGTTAACTGATCCACCTACGGACAGCTCTCCATTCTCGTCCATCCCTCCCTCCCTCCTTTTGTTGTCTCACCCTCTTTTGCCCTCTCCCTCCCTCCCTCCCTCTTGCATCGCTTTTTTTTTCTGGGGTTCAGTGCTGCTTTCGCAGGTTTAACTGTCAGCAGTGGTACTGAAGATGGGAAGGAGTGAACTACCGCTTTATTTACTCAGAAATCTGACCACGCTGCCCTGATTTGTTATTTATACCCTTACTGGAACCAAACTGACCCATCTTGGGCTGCGTTGCCACCAAAGGAAGCGGTTGGGGGGAGGGTGAAGCCGAGCGGCAGCTGAAGTAGCCTCGTCAAGGCTTGGTCCTCAGCACCGTTTTTCAGTCAACAGGGAGACACTTCAGCTGGCAACAGCAGCAGTGTCTGCTGACGAGTCCTGCGGACTGTTTTCATCTGGAAAGCTGCGCTAAAAACCTGGTTAAAAAAAGTGACTGAAATAAGAGACCAACCACTGATGATTCTTCTCTACAGGAAGTTTGTTTCATTAGTTCCGTAAGGACTAAAGACTGGATTTCTGTCGACTAAGAGGTAAAAACCTATGCTGTGTTTTTGTTAGGTGTCGACAAGCCTTGCTGTGACAGGATACAGTCATAGCAGCATCAGTGGCCTTGAACCTAGGTATCAGGTTATATCAGGCTGATCCATCTCGGTAAGGCTACACCAAAGCAGGAGTGTGAAACTGAAATACACAGCAGCTCAACAATTTTCCCCCTGGGTTTGAACCAGAGCTGAAGCCAAGGAACCACTTCCACAAAAAATTTAAGAAAAACCCTGGCTGAGATCCATTTCATCCACAGGGCCTGGACCGTGAAGCCTGATCGATCCCGCTTTTGTGCTCTGCCACAGGTCGCTGCACAACTATCGTCTACTCAATAATGCATTGAGTCAAACTCAGGAATGAAAAGGAGGAGAAAGTGTGCAAGCCTCTGATCCTTTTGGAAAGGTGGACGACTGTCCAGAGAAAACGAGCGATTGCTTCTGGATAACGCAGCGGATCAAGGGCATGTGGAAGTGAAAGCAGTGAACAGATGTTGAAGAGGAAACGAAAAAGAGAAAAAAATGGATGCTGACAAAGTGACATTGGGGCAAAGACCATAGGAAGTTTGATCAAAACAGAGAGAAGGGTGCAAGTGGACTTTAAAGAGTAAAAAGAAGAATAAAGAGTAAAGACGATCTGTCCAGAGAAGCAACTGTAGAAGACAAAGAGGAACCAAGGAGGCCATCATGGTGAACACTGGCATGCAGCTGATCAGCTTCACCTGCGCGGTGACTGGCTGGATCATGGCGATCGCTGTCACGGCCTTGCCCCAGTGGAAGGTCTCGGCCTTCATCGGCAGCAACATCCTGACCTCAGAAATCAAGTGGGAAGGTATCTGGATGAACTGTATCTATCAGACCACTGGTCACATGCAATGTAAGACATATGACTCCATGCTGGCGCTGCCTCCGGACATCCAGGCGGCCCGCGCCCTCATGTGTCTGGCCATCTTTATGGGTTGGCTTTCCTGCACCGTGTCCTGCTGTGGCATGAAGTGCACCACCTGCGCCGGGGACGACCGCCGGGCCAAGGCGGGTATCGCACTCGCAGGTGGGGTGCTCTTCATTCTGACTGGCCTGTGTGTGCTGATTCCTGTTTCCTGGACTGCTAACACCGTCGTCCAGGATTTCTACAACCCCAACGTGCCCTTGATGCACAAAAGAGAGCTGGGCCAGGCTATTTATCTGGGCTGGGCAGCTGCAGTCATTCTTATGATCAGTGGAGCCGTGTTGAGCAGCACCTGCCCCCTCATGGAGAGGGGTGGGAGGTACCGCAGGGGCTATATAGGCCGGAGCTTTGCTAATTCGCCTGCCTCAGCACCAGACCCCCCAAAACCCATCACATCAAATAGTCTACCATTAAAGGAGTATGTATAAGAAGAGAAGGAAGGAGCAGCAGCAGGTGGAGATGAAGAAAGCTGCAGAGTTGATGCTGTTAAAAACTCTAAGTCTGTGTATTTGAAGCTATAAATTGAAATATATATATTTATTAATATATTAATCATATATTTTGCTTATTTTGTAAATCTCTTTGTAATGTTAAACTTGTATCATCACTTCAAAACATTCACATTTGTTTGACATTTGACACTTGCACGGTGATTTGCAGTAGTGCCTGAAGAAAGCCCATTATCATTAAATCAGCAGCAGTGACAGAGAGAGCACGGCTGTTCGGTGGCTTTTATGATGGCCTGTTTTGTGAAGATTGCAGTGATTTCTTCAGCAGTTATTCTGTGACAATGTCATTACCTCGAGTGTGCCTACATCCAAAGTGTGAAATAAAAAAAGTTTGTTAAAGCGTGCTTCACAAACTGCGTTTTGGAACCGACTTTATACGCGTGTGTGCTGCTTGTTCTCAAAAATACATTTATTTTGTCATAAGTCAAGTATGACATGGTTCCAATTGGGCCTTTTTTGTGGAAGAATGCATTATGCGCAATGTTTTAAATTCCTCTTTATCTTGAATTATCAAAGTCTGGTACATGCACACACTTTCCACCCAAGAACAGTTCTTTTTCCTAAAATCCACAGGAAATGTCCACCTGAGGTACACGTCAAAGAAACGATTCACAGGCTGCTCAGGCTTCAGTTCACTTCCATTCTCTTCACTGGGATTCAACAAAGAAGGACACTTTGCAAAGTGTATCTGAAAGAATACAGAGAAGTAATTAGTTCACCTACAGAGCACCTCATAATTAACATTCACCCACACTGTGAGCACAAAAGACAGACAGCTTTGATAGATTTGGTCCAGCATAAGTCTCTGATCAGCTTGTATTAAAACAACTTATATAAACTGACATTAGTCCAAATGATGTCAAATCATGTGCCAGGCTATGTGAAAAGTTGATTTCTTGGCCTAAAATCTGTTCCTTTTATCAGAAATTACAATAATAATTAAAAGAATATTGGAAAACATGATGCACTGGCACAGGAAAAGGCCAGGGTTAAAAGTCACGACACAATATTTTGATGTAAACAGACTTTTTTGGGGGATTTTTAAAACCTTGATTTTTTTTAAAAACAAAACAGGTATTTCTTTCTTCAACCCCACAGACTTCATAGTTTGCTATTTTTTCACAGTAATAAAGAAAACATGATAGTATGGACTGTAACAAATAGTTGTGTCAAGCTGTTTCTCTCTTACATGCTGTAATCATCAGACCGAACACACCGAGCAGCATTACAATGAACTTAGATCACACAACACAATAGACTTTACCTGTGATGCAGTCTTCTGCACTGGGGGACTCTAAGGATTTCCATCTTTTGGGAGCAGACTCCAAACTGGAGAGATCGTCTGCCCTCAGGGTCTGCAGCAGAGTCTTCCTCCTCAGAAATCTGAACAAAGGAGTTAAGGGGGAAAAAGACAGAAACAGAACAGAAACTCGGCCCAATGCAAACAGGAACAGAGAGGATACTGTTGTCGATAGTGACACTCAGCATCCTGCAGCCACTGCAGCATGTCACAGAGTGATGGGGTGATGGCCGAGCGCTCCGTCACAGTGAGCAGGTCCAGACTGTCTGTGTTCTGCTCATAGACCTGCAGGACTGCAGACACCTGATTACTGGTGGAGTCTCTGACAGACTGAAGAGAAGACCTGAAAGAAAAAGGAAGGGATGAAAAGACAGCACGGGTACATTGTGTCAACAGCTTGTTTAAAAGCCGTTTTCATCTGCTGTTGTGCTCACATGGAGCATATTGTGTCTAATCTCACATGTCACACCATCAGGTACCTACATCTTCTCAGTGATTTTGCTCAGTACGGTGTCCGTGGCTTGTAGGAGCTTGAAGCGCAACCGCTCCTGCAGGTCAGGGAAGTCTCTGAGTGGGGTGTTGGACAGCTGGACGTTGGACAGCGCTCTGGACTGCTCCGCAAGATTCCCGAGAGAGTCCATGAGAGGGCTGCACTCCGCCAGCACGCTGCTCCATACGTTCTGACTGTTTTCAAGACTGTGGAAGCTTTTCCTCAGAGCCTGCTGGAGTGACAGGAGAGCAGGTTTGGACATGAGCTGACCACGCGTGCAACAACCAAGGCCTCGGTGTGTTTGAATAGATACAGACTGTTGGCGGAGCAGCGGGCTTTTTGAAAGTCTGCTAACATTAGCTGCTAATATGCTACCATGTTGCCTGGATTCATTTCCGTGTTCCTCCTGATGTAAACACTGACGTTTGGCGGTGTGATTGGCCGAGAGCCTTTTTATCTCGACGAAAAGCAAACACGCGCTCTAATTGGCTGATACTGCGCGTGGCCCCTCCTCGCGCGGTGATTTGAAAAAGGCTTTGTGGCAGAAGAGTGTGTGTCTGCGCGAGGAGGAACATCATCAGGTAATCTAACCTTTATGAAATAGCAGCAATATTTATTAAACGTGCGTGCGTGTGTGTATGAATGAATATAGCAGATCAGACCAAAGGCGGAAAAAGCTAGTTATCTTTCTAACTAGCAGGAGAAGTGACGTAAGCATGAACTGTTAGCCTGCTAACGTTAGAGAGCTCGTTAGCCTCCCGTCGACAGTTTAAAATCCTCCCGGTGTAACGTGTTCATATCACCGTCCACCGTGTTGCTAAATAACGTTCTTTCCCGCTGCCTGTCCACGCAGTCATGGCTCCCAGGAAGAGGACCACCAAACAGCGGAAAAACAACCCCAAGACGGCCAAGCTCGAGGCTTTCCTGGAGGACTTCGACAGCGAGGGTGAATATGTTCTCCACACCGTGTCCACCGATCAACACTGCACTGTGTGAAGCAGGGCTCTATAGACAGATTCACGGTGACCAACAGTATGAGCAGGCTCACAGTATATTGCTGGGACCCCTCAGACCTTACCAGTGGATTGGCCTACAGTTAAAGGAGAAGGTGAAAGTAGGAATGGGCGATATGGACTAAAAGATTTATCCCGATAATTTCTAGTATTTATCACGGTAACACAGGGATACAAATGACGATAAATGAACACCAATTCATTCAATCTTAATCTTTTTTTACTCTAAATCTATCACCAAAATAATAATAAAGGCTAGGTTGGTGGTGTGTTTCTGTGGGCGTGTCTATACCTGCTGAATGTAACCGCTGTGAAACAATCAGGAAATAACTTTTTATTTCTCTGATTAATAACAGCTTTATCGAGGCCGGTTATTGTTGTCTGTCTCTCTCTCGTTTGCTTGCTCGCTCGCTCTCTAATCATCGGACACAAATCAAATTAAATTCTTTGTGTCAGTATATTTTGTGGCGAAACTTGCGAGTCAGACTCAGATTTAGAAGCTGGTACTTGGCTGTGGGGATAGGCTGTGATGGTAATACTGTCTGTAACATGTCTGCCATCGTACAGGTCAATATGCAAGTTCATCATTGTGAAGCCAATTTTAACTTTTATATAAACCTCTCGGTAGCAGCCCGGCATCACTAACACCTGTTCTGTTTTCAGTGAAGACCAGAGTCGGACAACTGAAAGAGAAGTTTAACCAGCTGCTCAAAGATGTTGACAACAGCTACAACATGGCACTAATTAAGCTTCCCAAGGCTGTCAGGCAAACCACCTGGTTGGAACATTGCAGTATGTTGACACATGCTCTCACATTCATCTAATGACAGCCAAATCTCAATGTATGAACATTGTTTTTAGGAATATCAGAGTGTGCTGGTCTCACAAACACAAAACAGACCTGTTCTATTCATACATTTTGTCTTGAAGCATCATTAAATGAAAAGCATGTGCCCCTCTCTCTGTAGAGCCTGACAAACCAAAGTCTCCAGAAGTGGATAACGTAAAGGTGAGTTAAGGAGCTGTGTATCTCATGTCATGATTCAGTGTGTCACAGAACGTCTTTGGGTTACACTATTCTGTGTTAAACCTTCACAGAGAGAAGAGGAAGCTGCTATTGTTGAGAGTGTTGTGGCTGAGGACCACGCAGTTCTTCTGAAATCAGTCAAGAAAAGTATGTTCAATCAACAACTATGACTACTTTTTGATGGGATGGACTGAACATGTCAAGAATTTTGGGTTTAAAAAAACCCTAAAATGTACTTTTGAAGTTTCATCTCAGTCATTTTTCTCTCCAACTTACAGTGTCAAAGAAAAAAGCCAAGTCCAGCTCAGAGGATGAAAACACCCCGGGCACCACAAGGAAGGTAATGGATTTTCAAAAACAGTGTTTGATCATGAATAATATCCAGAGCTGATGGTTTCTACAACATGGTGTTTAACGGCTTGTTCCTTTATTCAGGGGAAAGCAACAAGGAAACCACCAACTACATCAAAAAGGGCAAAGGCGCTGTCAGTCAGCAAGCAGAACACCTCCATCAGGCGGTAAGGCTGGTCCCTTTTTTTGTCTGTCTTCCACTTTCTTATGTTCAGTAGCCCAATAACAACATTCTAACACGTCTCTGTCTAAATTCAGATCAACCCGGAAGCCGCTGGTCACTCCTGCCAGGAGTATGCTGGATTCTTCTTTGATGATGGGCGCTACCCCCCTTATCACCCCACGCTTCGACCCAAGGTAAGCAGCCCTTATAGTTACATTGCCACATTTTTTGTGTTAAAATACTACTACTATTACAGTATTCCCTCGTTTATCGCGGGGGATACATTCTAAAAATAACACGCAATTATACATGTCTTAAGGCTGTAAAACCCCTAACCACACACTTTTATACACATTTTTACACACATTTTGTACAGTACTCCCTTAATTAATCAGGACGCAGAACACATGTGCGGTTCTCCCTTAGCCAATTTAGGACGCAGAACACAATACGTGTTCATACTGTACAGTACGCTGTTAAAAAAAAAAAGCAAATTACACTGAAAAAAATCCGCGAAACAGCGAGTCCGCGAAAAGTGAACCGCGTTATAGCGAGGGACGACTGTACATCCCTGTAAATTGATGCAGCATATCATATTCTATTATATGTCGATTATGTCTCTGAAATACAGTGAAAGTAAAGTAGTAAATTAAAAAGCGGTGGATTCTGCATCTTTACACCCATTTAAGGCTTGTAAGCTCTCAGATTTAGTGTTTTATTTTCTAAACTGGAGACATTATCCACAGCGAGCGGTTAATACTCACAGTGCTTAATTTCCTCAGGCTTCCTAAGACCCCAGCTGTGAGAGTTCCTCGCCACAAAGAGAGGGTCTACAGCATTTCAGTCAACGGCTCTCCCATCGCAGCAGGAAATGAGGACATCGTCATCAACGTCCCCATTGGCAACGGAGAGGTGAGTGCACAGTTAGCTAGGCTCAGACTTTAGGAGCCCACAGGACAAAAATTTGTTTTTTACGAGGAATGATGGTAAGAAACAAAGACCATTTTAAAATGAGATATTTGTCAGAGACATTCAAGTCCTCCAGTCTTTATTGGAGAATTTGACTGAAGAAACTGAAGAACGTTGGACCTGATGTTTTATGATGTGTTTTTCCAGAGCGTTCAGCTATTGGCCAGTCAGATGGACTCAGTGGACCTGTCGCTACTGGATGAAACTGCTCTGAAGAGCATTCGGCTGCTGCAGGTATATCGATCACTACTGAAGGACTACATTTGTGTCCAAGCATTTTGTTTAGCATGAGGTGTGAAATATTGTATCTGCTTTTATTCCCTTCCTGACAGAATCGCCTTACGACACTGTGTGGGACTTCAGAGTGACCTGAACATCTGCTGTTGACTTATATAAACTTTATCTTCATTTTTAAGCTTTGCAACCTTACCTGAAGCGTGGTGTCATTTGTTTTGTTTTTTTTGTTGTTTTTTTACTGATTGCAACATAGACAGGTTCTTCAAATGACATGTGTTGTCAGAATTTAGTTTTGCTGGATATAGTTTTCTTTAACTCAACACATTCACTGGATTCATCCTTTTTAATGAAAGCTGTCATATGTATCGATGTATTCCACTATTTTACTCATTCACTTTGTAAAATAGTTAACATTTTTACTCCATTTCTGCTACCTTTCTAACATTAAGCTTTATCCTTTTTGGGAATTGGGCCTAATATCTCTCAGCCTAGATTTTACTTGTTTTACAGGACTTGTAAGTTTATGGACAGATCTGTAAATATGTTTCACTGTTTATTCTTTGTTTTGAATGTATGCTTTAATCCTCTTTTATTTTATCAGCAATCCTGTTTCTGTAAATCATCTTACAGTAAAACCATGTATATAGATGCACTTTTCTACTCGTGCAGAACTGATAAAGGATTTTGACAAAGCTCTAAGTTTGTGATGATTTATTTGGAATTAAAATGTGTTGATTGGTAAGAGTGTGGATGAGTATCTGATCACAAGAAACCATGTTCTAGTAATTATTTAAAATGCTGTAATTGCTAGTTTACTGGACAGCTAGTGTCACCAAGCTGTACCTCTGCATGGTGACCAGTTGGTGGCAGCATTTCACAATAATCTTCCATTGTGAAACGCTGCCAACTCCTAGAGAGACCTTTCCCTCTGAGTGTTTGGCTTTCTGTCTGGAAGAAAAATGGCTCTGTCTTAGTATTCAGGAAGTCTTAAACGGTACTAAACCACAGTTTTGATATTTGTATTCTTTGATATAGTTTCATTACATATTTACAGGCTAAATATCAAATTCAATGTTTTCCTGTGCTGCACTACACTGCTGAGCTCCATTGGCTTCATGGTGTTGGATGGGTTAATAAATGATGTAGTGGCCCTACAGCAGACATGGGCAAACTACGGCCCCACATCCAAAAAATAAAAATATATCTTACAAAGGTATGTGTCTCATCACTGTGCAATGAAAACTCGGCGAGCTAGCCCCCAAAGAGTAGCAAAAAAAAAAAAAAATCCACAAAACGACACTATGTTTCGTGTCAAAAGTTCTATTCCAGCATGAGAAACGCTGCTAATTTCTCTGCTTTAGTTTGAATCAGTCACAAAGCTCCTGGTTGTTTACATAAAGACAAAGAGGCTTTGACAGTGAAGTGTGACCTCTGTCTATGAGGTCTTGGCCTCTGTCAAATTTTAGACCCCAACGTGGCCCGCAAGTCCAAAAGTTTGCCCACCCCTGCTCTACAGTGTTGCTATCAGAGCTATGCACTTTGTTTTTGTATGACATTTCCTCTATAGTTTAACAAACTCCTGATTTTGCTTATCTAAGAAGTACCTCTTGTCCTTTCCTTTACTTTGTTTACACAGAGGGACATTAGGTGTTCACGTGACATGCTACTGGCAGAGAAACCTGCACTCTGACCTTCAGGGACATCATAACGTTGCCAATTAGAAGCTTGTTAAGCTTCGTTAGGCCTGATGAGCTCGTTGGGGTTTCCACCTGGGATGGTGAACTGGGTCAGACTGGGCCTCACCTTGGGCCCATACAGACAAGCATAACTCTTCTCTGTTCCTGCTGGATTCACATACATCATATGCTACAAAGCCACAGTATGGGAACTCTGAACCCCCAGCTCAAGCTGGGCCTGGTCCCTTCCATCTGTATCCATCTACAGAGCTTTATCATCTGCTGTCTCTTACTGTGAAAAGTGTGTTGCAGGTAGAAAAAACAAACTGCATCCTTACAAACGACAGATGTTGTGGTCAGCGGTGCGTGCAGTTCAGCTCCCTTGTTAGTAGAGTACTGAGCCCTTGCGCACCTGCTCTACATGTCATAGAATTTTCCTAGTTTTGCCTCTGAATGGTTTGGATCCTTTTTTATTCTCTAGGTGGGTGGAAAATTGCCATTTTGTACAGATGGCTTGGTTTTCAGTAAGCACGCAGGCAGTGGCACGGTGACAGGTGCGGTATGGATGGGGCGGATTTTGAGGTCACAGAGCAACACTGCTACATAAATCATCCGCTGAGATTTTCAGGATGAAAGACTGGAACCAGAGATAGTAGGAGACACAGTAGAGACATGCTTCAGCACTCAGCTCTGTATTCGTGTCCATTCGGTGCAGTTTTATGTTGACCTGCTTCAAGGAAGTCTAAAGAGAATACGAGAATTAAAAGAGCACATTCTTGCTCAGAAAATTAGTTCAGCAAAGCAGCGATCAATATTTTTAAATTTACAGTGAATCATATGGCAGTATGTAATGCTCCCAGTGATAAATCTCCCAGTGAGTATTAGGCCCTGTTTACACGTACACAGGTATTTTTATAAAACTGAGACATTTCCCTTCGTTTGTACCTATCTTTTACACGCAAACGGTGAATTCGCCTCTAAAAACGAATCTTTCTAAAAACTCAAGCTAGAGTGGAGATTCTGGAAAACTACGGTTTTGTGTTTGCATGTAAATTCAGATAAACCAGATAAATTCAGATAAAAAAGAGTTTTAGGCAGCTGATGCGCCAGAAGTGCGACCAATGTTTACCTTCTGCTATGCTGATGATCATGGAAGCATTATTCTGATTGGCTTGCAGAGTGTTCTCCTTCTTCCTACTCTGTATTTATGTGGGTTGATGTAAACGAAAACTTTTTTGAAAACAATGCTATGTGCACAATGTTTTAGAACCTCATTTTGCACAGTGCTTTGGTGTCTTTCAGCTCATTGTTTCAGTTCTACAGCTCATAACTTCAGAGTTTTGGTTCACACATCAAAACCCATTTCCAGACAAAGCAGGCAACTGTTGCTAGATAAACCTGACAAGCATACAGACAGGTTTTACATTAGCTGCTATAAGAAATGAAATCATTAGTTGAAGGCAGAGCTAAAAATAAAGGGAACATTGCATTTATATGGTTTGAGTGGCCAGAAATGGATTGCTAATGCGGTCCCTGTCTGGTGGAGGTGATTTTTTTGCTCATGATGTGTTTATGTCAGTGTCAAAATCATAACTACAAACCTCCAAGTCAGAAAAATAGAATGTATCTGCCTCGTAATTATAGTTCCAATTTGCAGATATTGAGATTTTCTGGCAGTCCGGATACTCACCTTAGCTACCTCAGCATCTTTTCTTTACCTTTCCTTTTGTCCCATCGTTTCACAATAGACCCCACCCCCCATCAGTCCCGTCTCTCAGCCCCTAACCTCACCCTTACACAATCTAACCTCACCGTTTCTCATTTTGTAATTTATTAAATCTGTTATCACACACACAAAACCACACACACACACACACACACACACACACACACACACACACACACACACACACACACACACACACACACACATACATGTGACTGACGCATGAATGTGGCGTATTCCTCAGCTGTTCCCTCCCCAAACTGCTGGAGTCGTTGGTTAATTGAGCCCCCAGACCAGGGGAAACTGCCATATTTCCTGCCAAGACGAATGAACCTGGCAGAGGCATGCTCTCATCGACAAACTAATTCTCTGGTGCGTCGAGGCCTCCTATAAATCCCATCCGTCAAGCACCCCTTAATCGAGTTAATTACGTGCCCACACCTCCGTATGCCACTGTCTCTCATTCAATTCATACTGAGCTAGCTAGGGGTCGAGACTCATCTTTTGATAAGTTGGTTTGTCAGCACAAACCCCCAAAAAACATGTCAATAAATGCTTTGTTCTGTCTACTCTGGTGATGGAGAGTTAGGAGGACACAAGCTGACGGTAAAGTGAGGTGGCAGACGGGAGGAAGAGTTAAATGGGACTGAACGGCCCCCACATGATGTATTCTGGGCATGTGTTCTTCTGGTGGCCAGCAGGGTCCTGATGGCGTTTTGATGGGCGGCCCCTCTGTCGCTCAGGCACCCCTGACAATGGGCGGGTGGAGCGGAACCTCTGCTGCCAAAATTTCCTGTGGAAATTAAGCCATGAAAATAACGGTCTGCTCCGAGGAGAGGTAGGAGGTTAAAACCATTTGCTGATTGCACAAACTTTTGCTTGAGAGGCCCCTTGGTGGCTCTGAAATTCAGACATTTGTTTGTGAGAGACAGGAGAGCATTTAGTTTCACTTGATACCAAAATAAGTTAGACATTAAATTTGTACTGTTATTTAGAAAGGTACTAAATATTTCAGTATCATGGATTGGAAAATGGAATTTCTAGATTTGTGCAGATGGTGTGGTCCAGATGTCTTCATGGGAAAACCAACTGAAAAGAAAAAGCTGTCGCTTCTGCTGAACTTGCAGGTGCAAACCATAGACATAAAAATAAAAATTGCCTCTGTGTCAGTATCCACAGGTTTCTGAAGAACTGTTGAAAACTTGCGGTCCTGGTCTACCGGCTCTCGGTTAATCTACAAACAGGTCTGAGGTGGAGCGTAGGTGGAGCTGAGGTGGGCTGAATGAAGCCTGGTTGCTGAAAGTAGTTGCCTGTGACTGCACCAACCTGTCAATCAAAGCGGCCACCTACTAAAGTCTGCATAACTTTAAGCCTTAATATCATTTGGAAAGGTCAGCAGTATTGAGTATAGCTACTTTGGAAAGTAGTTAATTAGGTTACAACGTTGCCATCAGTTAAAAGTAATCTGTTACTGACACAGACACACAGCCTCCTTTAAATGCACTGAGAAGTCCTGACAATGAATAACGTCAGTCATCCAATCAAATGAACTCTGCAGGATAACAATAACAGAAAAAAACAGTCAGCTTGGATACAAGATGTTTTTTGAAATTGGAAGTGAAATGTTTTGCGGTCGACAGAAGCTTTTCACCAACACAGTGTGCATTTTACCGTTATGTTGTTCTTGTCCTTTTCGCTGGCGAATTGAAAATAATGTGCGTACTTCCACGAATCAAAAGCTGTTCTCACACACACACACACAGGTAACGTAGGTCAGCAGACACTGTTATGATGCGTCTGTGCCCTGACACATCCGCAGGTGGCACAGTACTGTCTGACAAAAAGCAGGCTGCTGTCGGAATGTTTCTTTCCTTATCCGGAGAAATTCTTAAAGCAACGGATTATTTATTTAAAAAATAACAAAGTTACTGATTGCTTAACGCACAAAATTAACACGTTACGTTACACGGTACACGAAAAAAAGTCATTAGAGTAGAAGGTCAGGTTAAAAATTCACTCATGACAATGAATTTTCAGTTGGAGCAACTTGAATTTGAGAAAGATATATAAATCTGACCTGTGCAAAAACTAGCTTTGTAACTTTGCATCTTTCCAGCTGCGTGTGTTATTTTGTAAATTGAAATGTTTGATAAGAATGGGCCTCATGCATGAATGTTTTTTATTATTATATTTGTATATTATAAGTTTCACATAGAGCAATAAGAGGAAAATGAGAAAGTCCTATGTGGCATTCATGTAACATGGGCACACACTGGTTTGATGATGATTGCTGCACTTAATAAAGAACCCTCTTTAAAAGGATCTGCGGCTGTTTACAGGATCATTATTGCAAAGCTGACACTTTTACACTTAGTTTACTCAAATATTTCCTGGGTCAGCAGTCTAGGGAGTTTAACAGCAGATTCCTGTTTATTGAGACAGAATATTTTATAATCTGGCCCTGCCTCAATAGGTACCAACAAACAGCATTTCTGATTTGTAAAGAAATATATTTGGTTCTGAACACTTAGCTTGCATATAGATGCTTTTCATGTGGAGCTCTCGATGTCACACATTCCTATGCAGGGCCTGGCCTGGGCATGTTGAAAACAAGCTTTTCTTATTTGGTTAGACGAATATGAAATGCAAATAGGAAGATGGGTGACGGAGCAAGGATAAAATAAAGTAAATTCTCAACCCATTCATTACCTCCTTTAAAGAAAGAAAAGGAAAGTGGCCATAAAATGTGTGCTGGAACAATGGCCAGGATTGTCTTTGAGAAATAATTAAAGCCTCTTTGCAATGCTCCCCAGCCTCCAGGAAAAATCCCCATCTTCTGCATGGTCTACAATTGATGTTTGGTTTACCAGCCCCTCTGTATAAAGCAGACCTTCAATAAACTATATCACCCTATTTGTGAGAGTAATACAGCCCAGTGCGGTCCTCAATTAGGTATAAATGACACAGCAAATTGGAAAATTAGGAGGAGAGGGAAAGATAATGTGCTCCAAAACAGACTAAAACCAATTTATTAGGAGACCAGGAAGGAGGCAAAGGGTCTGTTTCTGTCCTCCAACAGAAAATCACACTTAGAGTTCAGGTGCCTTGCTGTTCACCTTGTCACACACTGTGTGTGTTTGGAGGCTGATCACTTAGTATGACTCAGATGTGATGTGTAGTGTGTGGAATCACTGGTTGCACTAATGGGTGATGTGTGAGGAGGAATAAGATAATGTTATCCTCCTTTAATGCAAATATTTACAGTTAGACAAATATTAATCATAGTAGAAAAGAAAAACATCTCCACTTTATATGGATTGGGTTTATCTAGAAAGGTTTGTATCATGGAGAACAAAGTACATGCACAGATGAAATGAGGCAACAATCAAAAATAAATATTTATACTGTCTATATATAAAGATGTACTGTATACATGAAGCATTTGAGATGATACATGATTCTGCCAAAGCTCATTTCAGGTCATCACAGGACAGTGTGCTGCTCGTATGGATGGCTGGGTGTCTGAATTGAATATCCTTCAGCTGACCTGGGCTAAGTTCACCACCCTGGTGAGTCTCTGCTTTGCTGAAGTAACCTGTTATTCCCTTTTTAAGAGGACAACCTTGAAGGCTTAGTAAATTACCACATTAGTACAATGTAAAGTATTTATAAGCAGCTAAGAGGTTAATTAATAATGGCTTAATGACTTAAGAAAAGCTATTCAAAGTATCTGTCAAAAAAACCGTATGTGCACGTCTCTACATTACAAATGACTGTGTTTGGCTCAACCAATTTTTGAGCTTTCATATGAGCAGAAACAATGACCTGTGAGTTAAAGCTGTTAAAGCTGCATTAAATATCCTCCCTGGATCCAAACAGCAGCAGACAGAGTGATGTCTTTAATACTCTGTGTGATGGCGTTGTCAGGGCTGGATTAACATGGTCAGGGGCCCCTAGGCTACAAGCTGCTGTGGGCCCCAATACCACCCCCACCCCTAACGTTTATATATGGAAGGCGGATTCCCCACAACCAATCAGTGTCCGGTTATTTAAATATTCATTTTGCGTTAATGAATATGAAAGTTTTTGTTTCTTTTGACCAATTGGGGGCCCCCTGGGCGGCGAGGGCGTGATTTTGAGCTAATGAATATGATATATATTTTTTTCTTTTGACCAATCGGGGGCCCCCTCCGAGGCGAGGGGGCGTGGGGGCCCCTAGGCTTAAGCCTATGAAGCCTGTGCGATGATCCGGCCGTGGGTGTTGTAATGTACCAAACCACCCATTGGTGAGTATTTTCCTTCACATTTTGGATTTCACTGCCTGTAAGCAGGGAGTGACTGTAGCTGTGTTAGTGACAAGGCCCTTTGGAGGGCAATGTTGGTCACATGGTCAGTCCAACACTTCAGTCCAGACTAATATATCTCAACATCATCTGGATTGTTGTGAAATTGCTATATATATTAATAGTCACAGGAGGATGCATCCCGATAACCTAATGGCTGACATTCCTTCAGGTGTAGGGTTCGTTCATCTTCTTCCGCTTTATCCTTGATCGGGTCGCGGGGGCAGCAGCTTCAGCAAGGAAACCCAGACTTCCCTCTCCCCAGCCACTTCTGCCAACTCTCCCAGGGGGACCCCAAGGCGTTCCCAGGCCAGCCGAGAGACGTAGTCCCTCCAGCGTGTCCTGGGTCTTCCCCGGGGCCGCCTCCCGGAGAGACGTGCCCGGAACATCTCACCAGGGAGACGTCCAGGAGGCATCCTCACAAGATGCCCGAGCCACCTCAACTGGCTCCTCTCGATGCGGAGGAGCAGGGGTTCTACTCTGAGCTCCTCGCGGATGGCCGAGCTTCTCACCCTATCTCTAAGGGAGAGCCCAGCCACCCTGCGAAGGAAGCTCATTTCAGCCGCTTGTATTCGCGATCTTATTCTTTCGGTCACTACCCAAAGCTTGAGGACCGAGGTTCGACAATCTTGCGGACCCTCCTCTCCAGGACCCCCGAAAAGACCTCATCCACCCCCGGGGCCCTGCCACCGAGGAGTTTTTTGACTACCTCAGCGACCTCAGCCCCAGAGATGGGCGAGACCACCATAGGGTCCCCAGGCTCTGCCTCCTCCAAGAAAGACGTGCTGGTGGAATTGAGGAGGTCTTCGAAGTATTCCCTCCACTGACCCAAGACATCCCCAGTCGAGGTCAGCAGCACACCGTCCCCACTGAACACAGTGTTGACAGTGCACTCCTTCCCCCGCCTGAGCCGCCGGATGGTGGTCCAGAACCTCCTCGAAGCCGTTCGAAAGTCGCTCTCCATGGCCTCACCGAACTCCTCCCACGCCCGAGTTTTTGCCTCCGCAACCGCCGAGGCCGCATTCCGCTTGGCATGCCGATACCCGTCAGCTGCTTCAGGGCTCCCACAGGCCAGAAGGGTTCTGTAGGCCTCCTTCTTCAGCTTGACGGCATCCCTCACCGCCGGTGTCCACCAGCGGGTTCGGGGGCCACCGCCACGACAGGCACCGACCACCTTACGGCCACAGCTCCGGTCGGCCGCCTCGACAATGGAGGAACGGAACAAGGTCCACTCGGACTCAATGTCCCCCGCCCCCCCCGGGACATGAGCGAAGCTCTCCCGGAGGTGGGAGTTAAAACTCTTTCTGACAGGAGATTCAGCCAGACGTTCTCAGCAAACCCGCACAGAACGTTTGGGCCTGCCAGGTCTGACCGCCATCCTCCCCCACCATCGGAGCCAACTCACCACCAGGTGGTGATCAGTTGACAGCTCCGCCCCTCTCTTCACCCGAGTGTCCAAAACATGTGGCCGCAAGTCCGACGACACGACCACAAAGTCGATCATCGAACTACGGCCGAGGGTGTCCTGGTGCCAAGTGCACATGTGGACACCCTTATGCTTGAACATGGTGTTCGTTATGGACAGTCCATGACGAGCACAGAAGTCCAATAACAGAACACCACTCGGGTCAGATCAGGGGGGCCGTTCCTCCCAATCACGCCCCTCCAGGTCTCACTGTCGCCGCCCACGTGAGCATTGAAGTCCCCCAGGAGGACGAGGGAGTCCCCAGAGGGAGCGCTCTCCAGCACCCCCCCTAAAGACTCCAAAAAGGGTGGGTACTCTGAACTGCCATTCAGTGCATAAGCACAGACGACAGTCAGGACCCGTCCCCCCACCCGAAGGCGAAGGGAGGCTACCCTCTCGTCCACCGGGGTGAACCCCAATGTACAGGCGCCAAGCCGGGGGGAAACAAGCAGTCCCACCCCCGCTCTGCGCCTCTCGCCGGGGGCAACTCCAGAGTGGTAGAGCGTCCAGCCCCTCTCAAGGAAACTGATTCCGGAACCCACGCTGTGCGTCGAGGCGAGCCCGACTATATCTAGCCGGTACCTCTCAACCTCGTGCACCAGCTCAGGCTCCTTCCCCGCCAGAGAGGTGACGTTCCACGTCCCCAGAGCCAGCTTCTGCAACCGGGGGTCAGACCGCCAGGTTCCCCGCCTCCGACTGCCGCCCATCTCTCTATGCACCTGTCCCCCCCTGAGACCCCTCCCATGGGTGGTGGGCCTATGGGAAGGGGGGCCCATGTCGCCTTTTCGGGCTGTGCCCGGCCGGGCCCCATGGGTAAGGACCCGACCACCAGGCGCTCGCCAACGAGCCCCACCCCCAGGCCTGGCTCCAGGGGGGGGCCCCGGTGACCCGCGTCCGGGCAAGGGAGACTTGGTTCCATCTGTTGTCTTTCTCATCAGGGGGATGTTGAGCTGCACTTTGTCTGGACCCTCACCTAGGACCTGTTTGCCTTGGGTGACCCTACCAGGGGCATAAAGCCCCCGACAACATAGCTCCTAGGATCATTGGAACACGCAAACCCCTCCACCACGGTAAGGTGGCAGCTCCAGGAGGAGGCAGTTTTACAAACAGACCATATACCCGCCCCTGCGAAGTGCTCAAAAAGCGTGAATAAACACATCCAAGACTCTAGCTGTCTCCCTATTGGCTGGTGAAACACAATAATTTAAGCGCAGGGCGGGACATCCTTTAGTCTGTGCAGACACCTCAACCTGAGAGGACGTGCTGTTTTGTGCGAGAGCAGAAAAAATTTGAGAGTGCAGAGCACAAGTTTTGAGCACGAGCAGACATGTTTTGAGTGCGAGCAGAAAATAATCTGAGCGCGCACGACATGTTTTGAGCGCGGGCACATCAGATCTGAGCGCACACAAGACATGTTTTGAGCGCGAGCACATAAGTTTTGAGTGTGAGCATGAAATGTGAGCACGAGGACAATAAATCTGAGCACGAGAAGGAGAAATCATGCTCTCAAACTGAAAATGTGCGCTCTTGAATAAAGATAGGATTATTCTTCCATAGTAAAACAGTAAAGACATTCCCATCAGCCTTAGCTCTACTTTGTGCAAATGTTACATATATCAAATATTATACCTGCTAACCACCAATATGCTAGCATTGTCACTGTGCCCATGTTAGCATTCTGATGATCATATAGTATGTCAAAGCACCGCTTTGCAGCTAGCATGGCTATAAAATGTCTAGCCTTGTTTTCTTTTTGGCAGATTGGTCAGTAAACCTGTTCAAGGTTCTAAAAAAAGAAGGATGTCAGACTTTGGACTAATACAGAAACCCGTTCTGGGCTCTCAATATTTGTAGAAAATAATACAGTGCAGAGTTTTTAGTGAATAATCAAGCTGCTCACTTTTTGAGTTAAGAGATAGTTTGTACAATGTTTCGGACAGCGTGAAAACAAACAAAAAGCCAAGCTGACAGCTTCTCATTGAGTTTTTGGAAGCACTCTGTATTTTCAGAGACAGACAAGCAAAAGGAACTGTGCTGTCTCTGTTAGGATGCACCACAACTTCAATGCAGCAGGTTCACAGGTTTCATTTCCATGAATATTTCAGGCTATATGTCTTTCTGTCACCAAGACCTTGGTGCTGCAGGTCCCTCATGTGTGACTTTATGGAATGTGCTTACCCAAATGATTTACCAGCTTTTAATTGTTAATTTTGTCTTTAACAGTGTCCCAAGGCAGCTGTGTTTCATACTGCCTACTGCCAAGATGGTCAGCTTCAAAGAGAACATCCTCCCCACTGTGTCCTGTCTGCTTGCTAAACATAGTGTGGCAGCAAACTCCTGTCCGTGTGTGCACTTGTGATTCTGGGCACAAAACAATGCAGAGATGAAGTTAGCACTGATCATAGTGCTGTGAAGACACACACACACACACACACACACACACACACACACACGCACACACACACACGCACACACACACACACACACACACACACACACACACACACACACACACACACACACACACACACACACACACAGGCTCCTAGATGCTTTTAGAAACAGGTGTCTCTCTTGGATTCACGGCAGCAGATCTCCATGATAAAATAAGTTGGGGGATCAATTTGTCTTCATTTCCAGCCTCTCCCTTTTTATTAGATGCAGTGGTGAGTGATAGGATTGGGGGGATCTGCTTCAAGAGCTGCAACACAATGGACCTCTTCCTCATTTCCCTTTAACACACGCAAAACAAAATCCAGCACATGAAACAATAGGCTATCCTAACAGAAGAGAATAGGAGATGATCATGGTAATTAATATTCTTTTCTATTTAAATGTGCAGTATTTATTTTTAGCTCTTCAACAGTCAACTGATGCTCTTTCTTCTTTCTATTACCAGTTTAATAGATGGAACAAATGCCATGTAGTAGAAAAGCGAGGTGTATCAGTTGTGGATGACACCACACCATTTGTTTTTTGTCCAAGTAATACCAGGGCCAAGATCCCTGATATCAATACCATGTTTATTGATAAATGCAGCTGATATAATGACTGAGACTGAGTCATATCATAGCCTTCATTAAAGGGTCAGTGCACAGAAAGAGGTCAAAATAAAGCCAGCGTTGGAGGGATGGCTGACAGCAAGTTAACTTCTTTAACATAATTTTAAAAGTCATTTTTCTGCTACAAGTCTTTTGTCAGTAAATCTCTCCCTATGAAAGAATAAGATGTTTGACTTTTTAACTTTGGGAGTTTTCAGCTCAACATAGTGAACTTATTGACTCAGTTTCTTTTTTCGTAACAGTTCTTCCTTAACTGACAGAGCTGGGAGGGAGAGAGAGACAGAGTGGAGGGATGTAAAAAGACACTTTAGTACACAATACAACAAGAATATATCTCCAAACCTGGCCTTATAAAATCCAAATCTACTTGCAACAGGATGTAAATGAAAGTATTTCAGTGAAGTGATGCTTCAGCTGCATTCATTCATTTTCTCTTTCACAGCCAGAGCAAGCTGAACATTTGACGTTGTATTCTGGGGTCATGTTACAGATGTAGAAACTCAAAGGTTCAGGGTCCGTGGCTGGTACATTACTGGTCCTTGACTGGTCCTCAGGGGTAATGTGATCCCCCGCAATGACATGGTCAGTAAGGCCCCCAACTGGAAACGCCCCAGCTGCAATGCCCAAATCAAATCATTCATAAAACTAACCCTACACTATGTGTGCTGGTTCCGGTTTGCGGTCCTCGGGATGCCTATGATACCAGAAATAAACATCTAATCACTGGGAAAAAACGAAAACTAAAAAGTACCAGCTTGTCTCTTGCATGCAAGGGGCCGCAGATCTGGGACAAACTCGAAGAGAGTTTACAAATGTTGAAATCCATTTCCACCTTCAAGAAAAAGCTGAAAATTTAACTGATTAATTCTTATATATAGAGTTGCAACCTCTGATAAAGCTACTGTTAGTATGTATGGGGACCATGTTGTTTGTCGTCTAATGTCTGTTAATGTTCTGTGTAGTGTATTGTCTTGTTTTGTTCTGCATGTAAACAGGCTCCCTCAATAAGCTTTAGATTCTACGGGAGATCTGTTTCACACACAGGTATATAATCTTCTTTTCTTTTTAGGTTTAAATAATGACAATTACTGGATGTCAATATGTTGTGTGTGTGTGTGTGTGTGAATAAAGAAAGAAAGAAAGAAAGAAAGAAAGAAAGAAAGAAAGAAAGAAAGAAAGAAAGAAAGAAAGAAAGAAAGAAAGAAAGAAAGAAAGAAAGAAAGAAAGTGCGTAAATGCGAGAGAAGAGATGCATCAGTAATTATGTAGGGACAGAATAGCCTAGATGTTGTTGATTTAGTAAACAGTGACATGTTAGATAATAAACACCATAAATACTAACCCTCCATTATATTTTTTTTTACTGTATTTTCATTTTTGTTCATCCCATAGGTTAAATCCCGCATAAACACACTGAGTCATAAATGAAACTCCATGAAGCAAGAATTAAAAAAATAAATAATAATTTCTATTTTCCCTTTGGAAGATTTTTGCAGTTGTGCATGTATTCAGTGCACGCTTTAGGCCAGGTAAGCCTGTACAAACACCTCATCAGCATTCCCATTGCTCAGCCTTTTGTTTGCACTTAATGGGCTTTTTGGTTTCCCAGTGTCACCGAAATCACAGAGCCAGAGTCTGTGGTCTCAGAGCAAAAATCTAGAGCCAAGGAGAATGTGTAAGTGACTAAATGCTGACCTCGCTGTAAGCAGCACTGACGTGCTGTTAGCAAAGAGCCCTGTTCCTCTGCATCACAGAGCTGTCAACCTTCAGACCCCTGTGTCTGTCCGCTCACTCGCAAAGTGCTCCACGCTCAAGTCTCTAGTAGCAGGTGCTCATTTCCTCCCCTGTCTTTGTGGGAGAAAGCCAACAACATAAAAGTAGAAGCACATCACGCCTGTTAAGTTGCTGAGTTGCTGATTTTTTCCCCTCTCTTGCATAATCAGTAAAGGACATTAGAAGTGATGGTGGGTGTATTCATTTGAGTAATTTCTTCTGTGTGGTCTCTAAGAAGGACAGCCATTGCTGATGGAACTGATTACCAACAGGATCTTTAAATGAGCCAGATAAACAGATTTATTTCAAAGCTGCTTCAAGACAACATTTCAACATTTACATGACATTTGTAGCTCTTCTGATCCGCCCCCCCCCCCCCCCCCCGTGCCTACGCTTCCTTTGGAAACAATACAGCTACAGATTCCAGTGCTGCAAACATCATGTGTATTATTTGCACCATGATTGCTTTTCTTTTGACATTACAGCAGCAAGAGAGTAGACACTAGTGTCTGAGTGCGAGTCGTGCTTAACCAAGGTTTCACAGTGAGAGCTTATTCAAACTGACTGAGCGAGGCTACAGTGTCGTTGCACCTGCCAAGGGCTTCAGTAATACAGCAGCTCAGCAGGTTTATCGCAGATTATTGCTTGTATCCTGCTGAAAGACCCCTTCTTTATTTTCCTTGTTCTCTATTTACAAGAACCTACAGCTGACATGGTCGGCTCCATGTAAAACAAGTTTTCCATCCTTGCAGCAGAACCCAAAAGAATAAAAACATTGAAGAGAAAGTTAGTTTTTTTTTCATTTCAATTTAGCTTTTGGAGAAACAGATTCGATGTGATTTAAATTGACTCAGGAAAGCTTGGTCTCTGGTGTCTCCTGCTCTGAGATTGCTCGTCTACCTCTGTAAATTAATACTGAATCCATTTTAAAGTATTTTGTGTATTTTTGTGTATTTTTCTCATAACCTGCTCTCAAATCTCATAGAATGCATTGTGATTCAAACAAAAGACAGTGATGCTACCATATGCAGTGTCATCTTTTGTCTGTAAATCTGTTATCCCATAAATGAGTTTCAGTGCAGCATACTGTCTCTCTGTCAGTCTGTCCTACCCCGAAACGTCTTTTATTTTATTGGGCAGCTGCTTTGCAGTAATTAAAGCTG
This sequence comes from Collichthys lucidus, assembly GCA_004119915.2. Lineage (NCBI taxonomy): Eukaryota > Metazoa > Chordata > Actinopteri > Sciaenidae > Collichthys > Collichthys lucidus. Next base: position 1,369,359 of record CM014097.1, read on the forward strand.
TAACTTTTCGCCTTGACTGTTAGTCTTGGCTTGTTTTACTCTCAGATGGACAGATTTCAAGACTGAAGATTAAAAGATTGCTCATACAAAATGTACAGTGAAAATCAGCTTCAACCTAGAAAAGCAAAGACTTGTAGTTCAAAGCTCAGGACTTATGTATTGTCTCTGTAGGCTCTGCAGTCATCTGTAAATGTTACCAACCTCAGGTTGTGTGGAGGGGGCATATGGAAGTTGCTCAATGTCAATGTCAGATCTGTGTATGGTAATTTTACCATCTCTCTGTTGTTCTTCATTAGGTTTCTTACTTTTTGTTCCTGGGAATTTTGTGATTTGTAATTTTTGGCTACATAAACAAAGTTGACTTTACATCAGCTGACCCTGTAGTCTCACATCTTACCTAAGCAGGAATCAGTTTTACTCAGTGGTTAAATTGGCTTTTGTAAGGAGGGGGAGCCCTTCTTCACTCACAGTAGTCAATATCTCTCAAAACACTTGTATTTACCTCGCACCATTGGTTTATTACATATTTTATAAATTTATAACCTACTTATTTATATCTCACATCAATTGACATATTGGGAACTTCTTTAGCCTACATTTCACCATCAATCTACACTGCAATTTGGAAAACTGCATCAGCGCTTCTTAACAAAAAAAAATAGACATTTAGTTTCAGTAAGTTAACAATGACCTGAACATTTTGTTGTGACAGTACACACCTTAATCTTCCCACTGTCGGTGGGACATCAGTGTTGAGAATTCTCGGGCAGTAAATTGAATGAATCTTTTTTTGAGTCTTTTCATTCATTTTTACAGCATGTGGCACTGTAGCTCTCTTGTGGGCGTTGTAAAACAGACCACGGTTCTCAAACACTTAACACTGAAGGCAACATGGTTAGCTTCAGCTGACAAAGCATAATAAACAAAATGCCACAAGCAATTTAAATCATATGAAAACCTAGGAAAGCAAATACACACCACAATAAAGTGACTGTGTCCTGTACCCTCAGCACGACAGTGATTAGTTAGCTGTCATGTGACAAATGAACGAGAGACCGATCCGAGAATGAACGTACTGCTTGTCACACAGCTCGAGCTGCCAGTCACGTGACAGCTGGTAGTGGCCAAATTATTGTACTAACTCATTTGTAACTCATTTTGACAATTATTAAGACAATAAACAAAAAGTAACAGTTAATAAGTTCCCCAAAATGTTACATGCTGCATTTATTGTGTCCAAATGTGGCCAGGATCGGCGCTGCGAGAGACCGATCCGTTCATATTGAACAAATCGTTTATGACCAACACATCACTAGCTCTGGTCCAATTTAATCTCTGGTTTTACTTCATGTAGCTCTGGAATGTGTGCCAGGTTTTCATCTAAATGTAATGCAAGTTCAACAGGACTTTCAGACAATTGTCAAGAAAGAATGCAAAATTCTGCACAGTTCCATGCAAAACTATTACGTTATCAGGAGTTGGTTCTTCAACATAAGCAAGAGGTGCTGATAATGTTCCAGTAGGTGCCATCATCATACCACTGTAGAAGAAGAGAGTACAACGAGATGAGAGTGGCACATAAATGTCAAAAACATGATGGAAATGTTGCATTAGTGTTAGTGTTTCATTGGATATATATATATGTTTCACATTCACACAAAAAGTAACATTTGTGTATTTGTGATTACTGATTTACGTGCTGAATTTCTTTTGAATGATTACCTGAGTACTCAAACTGATGCAGAGATCGACTTTGCAGTGACCTTGCCCGAGTAAATCGTTGAGAAATAAATAATTATCATATAAGTAGGCACAAATAAAAAAGTAATTTCTGGGACAGAAATGATCTGAACCACTTGAGGACTTGTTACATGATGTTACAGAAAAGGAGTTTTCTGAGAGCTGCTAAAGTATTCATGTATTGATTTGAGTCTGAGCCCTATAGCAGTTTTAATACTTGATCGATACATGTCAGGGCTACAGTATGTGAACATGCACATTAGGTGTCAGATGGAGGTAATAAAAGGAAACTGTTTACTGTCAGATATGACCTTATTACCAGGCCGAGTTTAGATAGGCCAGCATGTCCACAGGTTATGAGTTAAAGTGTAATCTTAATTGTAGCACAGCTTGCAGGGGATAAATAGTGATTCTACAGGAAATACAAGGTTAAACACATTTTTAATCTACGGATAATACACACTGTGTCACAGGAGGACAAAAAGGGTTAGTGTATTCTTACTTTTGAATTTCCTCATGAAATCCAACAGAACACTTTTCTGATGATAAAAATACACTAATATTGCTTGCAAGCTATCCTTTGCATATATTTTATAACAAGAAGAATAAAAAAATCTTTCATATGATATATTCCTTACTTTGCTCCGATCCTTATTTGTCTCCAATCCCCTGATATCATGGTGGCTATATTACACAGCTGAGTCTATCTTTGAAGGAATCAAGGCAATAAAAGGCTCTATTTACCCTTATCTGGAGCAGACCCCCAAAATCTCCACAGTATAATACAGACTGAGACACTTGAAGCAGGCAGCCCACAAAAGGTTTCTGGTTTGGTGTCCTTGCAGGATTTTCTTCTTATATTCATTTATTAAAAAGTCTTATTCCCTATCACCGTGCATTGTACATTATTGCACCAGATTTGTTGGAAGGAACCATCTCCCCTGAGTTGGTGAAGCTAATGGAGGGAAGGCATTGAGGAAAGGAGGAATGAAACTTCAGGTTGCTAAATCAGGTCTTGCCTTTGACCGCTTAATAATGAAAAGCAATTACAGGCAGTCTTAGCAAGGGAGCTTGTTTTTTCCCCCTTTTATTTATCAAAGAAGGCCTGTTGTCCTGGATGTCTAATGGATGTTGTCAGGGACAGTTTTGAGCATTGCTTTCTGTTCTAAAGTTCCAGTGACTTCAGTGTTTCTTCAAAACCTCTTTGTGCACTGATGATGTTTCTTTGATTTGTCACAGAGAAACAGAGAGACAGGTGACAGAATCAGGTTCGGATTTCAAAAGGGCATTCATATATATTCACTTAACAGGTTGCAATATTTGGCTCACAGTTTGATTAACCAAATATAAGCATGTATTTTTTACGTTTCCATCTTTCCATCCAAGCTGCTGGGTGGCCTGTGTGCATCACCTATCTATAGCCTTCAGTATATAATGTCTATAGTCATTAACAGTAAGGTGATAACTCCACCTGGCATTGTGTTAAACTGTGCTGCTTCTGCTGTTGTAGCTGTGAACACTCGTTGAGTTAAATAAATATTTATTACTACTGTGAAAGATTCCCGGGGTTCAAATGCTGGGAAGACTGACTTATGGCAGAAGGAGCTTTTGGCAAATTGTGATGATGTGAGGTGACCTTGCTGTTTTTGGCATTCCTGTACAGAGATAAATACATTAAAAGTGAAACATGCCACCAGAATTGTGCGACAGCCACCTAGGCGTTTCCTGCGAGGTGTGATGGATGGTGCGAGCCCCTCACAGCATGGCGTTTTTGCAAGCTTTCCATGGTGGCTTGCTGGTGAGACAACATGTTGAGATGAAGGTCATTTGGAAGCGAGGTGTCTAATTTACTGTGTGAAACACCAGTTAAACTGAACTCTTGTCAACATAGCAGTGACAATGTAAAAAAACATGTTGCTTCACTTTCTAGGTTATGCCTCTTGAACTCAAACACACACTTTACCTTGATGGCTCGTTCTCTGTCACAAAGCTACAATATAAAGCTACGATCGTAGTACTCAGTCCCACCAGAGGCCACAGTCTGAATATAACCTGCAATTCAGCCCCCTGAAAATATCTGTTATTGTAGCCTTTTATTGTCCTTGGGCCGTTTCCATGAGCATAGCCCTTTCTTCCCCTCTTTTGAGCCAGGATGACTGGGATCTGTGCCCTTCATGTAAATATCCCCACATGACGTGGTTTTAGAACAAAGAGGAGCCATATCTGGTGAGCTACCTTTGCGCCTATCTTCGGTTGAGATATTCTCAACGGGACCAATCTATCACCACGTGATTTATAGGCTTTACAGAGTCGGGATGTGAGAGAGATGGAGAAGTGAAGTAGAAATGGAGGTAGATGGAAAGAAAAAAGAAGTGAGGTGTGAAGCAGTGGGAAAAGACTGCATAAGAGAAAGAGAATGACAGGGACAGAGATGCAGAAATGCTAATCACATGTCTTTATCCTCCACACGGGCAGAGGCCACAGTAACATCTCATTCATTACTGCGTTGTTGATGAGGAGCTTCATTATAAATGAATTAACATCTTAGACTGAAAGGCCAAACTGGAAATGAATGTGCACAGGTGAAATGCTATATGGACATTACAGTCACAAAGTTTCATTGTCGATGGTTGATTAGTTTTATTACATCACAACAACAGTTGTTTTATTTGCACGTTTGTGTTAAAATACAGTTATAGCATTATAATGCATGTTTTGTTCGTTTAGTGATAAGATGCTAACAGGGGTGGGGTGGGGTGGGGGGTGGGGGGGGGCTATCACCTTCATCTATTTCAGTTTGTTGTTGTGAGGTGTGTGTTGAGGTGGGCGTGTTCTACGTCTGATAACAGGATATCTGACATGTAACTTAGCTTTACAATCGTGCACAACAGTGGAGCAGACTTAGATTATATTAGCTGTCATGATGACTAGTTGTTACTTAGTTGTTATTTGTTATGGTATTTTCTATCCTTATGCTACTCATGGTCATACATGGGCCTTGGAGTCACAGACAGTGACAGCACTAAGTCATATCAGAGAAGACTCTCTCTCTTTGGTATGTGAGGCTGCTGGAGGAGTGCAGGTGCCAGCCTATCTCCACACTGTGGTGACCAGGGCTGAAGAAACCTATTGTTGTCTTCAGAGACGTGATAGATATCTAACTGATGATGTTCCATTAACATGAACAGACTGGAATGTGCTGACAGTAACACTAACATGGGGAAAACATTCCCTTTGACTGCTTCTGGGCATACAGTATGTGTGGTGTTATCTGTAGGGGTTAAAGTCTGACCACCAGCATGAGTTGGGCAGAATGTGAGACCCACTCATATGCATACCTGATTGGATGTGAGGATGTCTCTGATTCTCTTTGGCAAAGCTTTAATAAATATTATAGCATAAGACATCAGAGGCTCCTGAATGCGTTCTTCCCTCCTGACCCGGTGCTACTGATTTCAGCTATTTCTCCACAACATTATTAATGTTATTACTTCAATTCATAGACATTTTCATGTCAAGGACAGTAAAAGGAGAGCTCAAAGCTTAGGATCAAGTAAATCTGGAACCTGGATGTAGGTCTGCTTTTATTAGGATGAGCTTGATTATAAATGTGGTGACGATAAGAATGCTGTGTAAAGAAACAAAGTGCGAGTTTGACCAACAGAAGTGACACTTTTCTGAATTTATTCTGTTTTTCAAGGTGAATTATCAAACTCACCGGTTCAAATTATATTAGGATGCAAAGTTATTAAGAGAATTAATAGTGTGGCCACTTTGATTAAAGGCCGGTGTTGTTTCAGATGGCTTCTTTAAGCAACTCCTGTGGCTCTGTAATACATTGATGACAGCTCCACACTTTATGTAACGTTCCTCACATTCATACAGAGACAAAGACAAAAACTGATTTTCATCATGTTTTCTGCATTGTTGAAGGTTTGACTGATGCTCCTGCTCCACCCTCTCCTTTTTTTCTGACTGGAGAATTGGCACCAACTTCTGTTTATCTCTATGTTACATTTAGTCTGATTCGTCTTTGTGCAATTTCATTTTTTTTCACCAGATAGGGCTTTATTAAACAGCTATTATGCTACTCTGTTTCATGCATCCATATTTCTGTAATCATAATGTTTCAGTAGTCTGCCCAGTTAGTTTAAGCATCCCTGAATCTGTACTGTATGCAATGCTGAAGGGATCATTTTTGTGTACACCATATCAGTCATTGTAAGGTTTAAGACTCAAATTTCATTAAACATCCCCATTCCTTCTTTATTTTTACATTTTATAAGAAAGTGAAGAGATTTAACAGCTTTTATGCACCATCAGATAGTTTCATGTAAAGAGTTCTTCTTAATAATCAAGTCAGTAATAAGTCAGACTTTTATGTAGTTTATTATTCAAATAATGAACTAGATGTCTCTAACTGAGTTCTGAGAGTACATATGCTTACCTATTTTATACACTCCTGTATGCCCTCAGTATAGCATTTTATACCTTCACCTATATGCTGCCCTCCTTCCATCCTGACCTCCTAGACAGAGTGCAGACCCCCCCCTGCTGTGACACAGAATGATGATGACATGACTATCAGTCCCTGTCAGGCCACACAGTCGGGCCTTTTCCCACTAAATCCCAGTCAATCACTCGCCTCTGTATCACACACTCCCAGGTGGCAGTCACCACCTCAGAGCTGTCCCAATCCATCATATGTCTGATTCCATGAGGCAGGTGTTAAAGGTTTGTCAGGGTGGGCTTTATACTGCTCCACAAACCCACAAATCTGCCAGAGAACAGGTTAGAGGTTACCCTGCCTAAAGCTAGTAACCTTTGACCTTACCCAGTTCACTGTCCATTACTCAAAACTGCTGCTTTCTAGGCTGAATGACCTCTCCTCACCCCTAACGTTACAACCCCTCTCAGCAATTTCTATCTGTCCTTCTAAATGCCTGCACACACACACACACACAGCTTGCGGCTTATTCAACCAACATAGTGTACAATTAGCTACACATTATTATAGACAGTCTGCTAGTCAGAACTAAATAGTAGTGTAGTAGAAATGGTTGGCAAAGAAGTGCAGATAAAAGGTCCAGTGTGTCAGATTTACAGGGCTCTATTCACATAACATGGCAGAAATGGAATACATAATATACCGTAATTTTTGGACTATAAGCCACTATTTTTTTCACACACTTCAAACCCTGTGGCCTATACAACGGTGCGGCTAATTTATAGATTTTTACTGGCCAATGGCCTCTGGGGGGCACTCTCTAGCAGCACCTTTGCAAAAGTAAGACAGACATTGGGAAAGATTATGCACCGAAGAAGACGCTAGTTTTGATTTTAAATTTGCGCATCATGCACAGACCCTCATCATATTCAAGTGTGACCTTATATATGTACAAAATGTATTTTCTTTTAAAATTTAGCTGCTGCAGCTTATATTCAGGTGTGCTCAGTAGTCTCAATTACGGTAATACTGGATAGAAATATATTTTCATAAGTGTATAACTGTTGGTATGTATGGCTTCAGACCAGTAAACAGTTAATTAAACGTTAATTGTAAACAGTGGTAGAGTGATACTTAAGGGCTGTGGGGCTCAAGGTGACTTGAGGGACAGAGACATGAATGGTGCAGGGCTCGGTTCAACACATTCTTCAGGTTATAGCTGAACGTGGCAGGTAAAGCAGAAAAGACAGTATTAGCATAAACTCAACGAGAAGATCAGAGTGCAAAGTTAACGCTGAATAGTCTTTATAAATACTATTTGAAAATACATAATCTAATCATCTCATCTGGAGCTGTAAAATGTTTTTAAAAATGTATTTTGGTCTGGATGGCTGCGGTTTACAGAAAGTAAGTGTGTAACTGTCCATTGGAGGTGTAGATAGACAGTAGATAAAAGGGAAAGAAAGACATACCTCCACCAGTGACCTCTTTTTTGTGTCTTTGTGTCTTTAAAGGAATATTAAAAATTAGGTTAGTACACTTATCTGCTTTCTTGCTGGAAGATTATTACCACTCAAACTGGGGAAACACCTAGCTGTTTTTAAGCAGTCACTGGTGGAGTCTCTGCCGTTTGCCTAAAATCTAACAAGACTCCAGGAAATGATCAGGCACATGATGCCACATAAAACATGTAATTTATTATACTTACGTTTTTATATTGATTGAACAAACAAGATTTAAAATATGGATATATGAGTGTCAGAGGTGCTGGTATATAGATTTTGTTACCCTTGGCCAGAGCCATAGATGCTGTTCCCCCCGCTTCCTGCTAACTATCTGCTGGCATTAGCTTTATATTTACAGACACACTAGTCACATTGATAGCTTGATAGCTTCTCACATAACTCTTCTAAAGAGACGTGTGTGTTTCCCAAAATGTTGAACTTCCATTATGTCTCCATATCTGTGCATAGAATGAGCAGGTAATTATCACAATTATCAGTGACTTATAATTACTACTAACTACTATATTTACTACATAGATTTTCCTTCAAAACATTATTAACCTGAATATGAGGGTTCCTCTCCCCAGGCCATTTATTATTGTAATAAACAACCATGGTGACCCTGTTGTCACAGTCCGTTCCTCTGTCCCAGTTCACCTCACAAATCTCTCTGCAGTAGTGGCTGCATGCAAACACAGGAGCTAAATCATCCAGGAGTGAATAGGGTTGGGGACTGATGGCCTTTTAACTTTCTTTGGCCTTTTTTGGGTAGGAGTTGTTGTAAGAGCGTCCTCATGGGATCTCAGCGCCCTCTGTGCATGAATTAAATACAGTTTCATAATAAGAAAGATTCGGGGGATACAGAGAGATGTGGGGGAATTTTATTATTAATTGGACTGGAGAGTTCTATGGGCGTCAGCAAAATGTCTGCGTTCCTGTCGTCTCATTACTGTCCAGTTTTTCAGCAACTTCCTCCAGATGCTGGGACTTTCTTTCCTGTTCTTGTACTGCCCCTAGTTTGCTGGAGAAGATTAAAACCTAAACATGAATACGTAATGCACAAGTTTTTTAACTTTAGTTTTTGTCAGTGTATACATTGAATTGCTGCGTGACTGGTTAAAATATACACTGGTCTCTTGTGGTAAACCTGACAAACCTTCTGCTCTATACAGTAGTTTAATAAATCCAGCTGTCAGTCCAGGGTAAGTGGATAGAGTGATGCAAAGACAGGTTGAATCCAAAATGTGTACATGAGTGCATTATTATAAAGAATCTGGGGAGATCAGAGATATTAAAATGAGATGTGATAAGACACCACATAAAAGTTACATGGAGAAACAGTGTATATACACAAGAATGGCATTAGCTGAAACACTTAATGTATTAATGAAAAATAATATTTTAATAATAATTGTAATAATTTATTAAGCACATACTCTGTGGTTCAGTTTTTAAATGTAAGGATTTGTTATTTTTCCACGTGAACTTAAAATACCTAAAATCTTTGATTTTTCTGACAATTTATAGACTAAACAATGAATCAGTGAAAAAAATTAATAGATTATTATTATTAAAAAATTAGTTATTAATGAGTAAATGTTATTTACAGTTATAGTTTAGTCATTTGCACGTAGTCCGTGGCTGTAACTACATGCAGTAATGTCATCAACATACACATCTCTATATTAACAGATGTGAAACAGTACAGTCTGTATGTGAAACTCGTGATGTTCGTGAGTTGGTGGTCCCTGAGCTTTAGATGGGACAGGCTCGCCACTGTTTGCCCCTTTTCATCATATCATCATTTTGCACAGAACTGTAAATCTATACTGTATACAGCATAACCATCAGCGCTGCTGCCTGCCATTAATAGACTTGATCAACATACACACAAAAGAGCGTATGAACTGGTCCTCAGACTAAAGAAGAACTTGATATTTAAGATGTTTAAGAAGTTAAAGATGGAAACAAAACATGAGTCAGACAGAGACACAATGTACAGTGCAAAGGGGGTGTTATCAGGTGTTTTTGACAATACTTGACAGATTGTGGGAGTTGTGTGAAAATGTGCAGCTAAAGTGTGAAATCAGAGCTATAGTTAAAGTTATTTTTACAATAATACAACTTTTAATTCATTGTACTAATGCAGCTCTGTAAACAACAGATGTGATTACTTGGAAATGGTTTTCTCAAGGGTTTTCCACTGTGCACACATTTAGAAGAATAAGCCCTCATTTCTGTTTTTGCCTCTTTTATGACCTGGAAAGACAAAAGGCCCCAACAGTTCTTAGACTTAATAATTGGCCCAAATACAAAAACAAGATAAGAACAGACGAAACAAAGTACCTAACAGAAAAGGTACCGCAGTCTGCCCAATGTATTGATTTGCATCGTTACAAACCTCCTTATCTGTATGTTGGTCTGACTGCGGTCTTACATCATTCCTTCACTTTGCTGCTCATCTGTTCTCTGAATCGTTCACAGCTACAGCGTACGTCTGTCCCAGAGCCTGCCAGGTCTAACACAGCCTATATCACTTCAGGTTCTCTCCATCTTCTCCTGAACAAAGACCTAATTTTCTGTGAAATAACCTCTGACAGCTCATTGTCCATATGTAACTGTACAAAAACAGTCCACTTTCTTCTACCAGAGTCCTGTCTGCCTGTCTGACCTCGGCCTTTTGATCTGCATCGGTGCGTGAGCTTCCCCCTTACCTCAGCAGTGCTTGTCTTCTTTCTGAGCTGCCCTGCAGTATGAGCTCTGTCGACTTGTCTGGCTACAAGACAAACTCCTCACCTCTGCTTTGACTTCCCTCTAAAGAACCTCTATCAGTCTATCTGTGGCTATTTTATCAGGAAAACCTTATTAGCTAATACATTCCTCTGCACCTGAGTAACACTTGCCCACCTGACCTCGTCCTCTTTCATTGAGCTGCCTACACACTCTCTGTCTTACTTCTCCAGCCTGTCAGAGGACAGACAGACACACAGGTGGCTGAGGTGACAGCTATCTGCTCATTTATTCTTCATCCTTCCATCACAGTAAGGAGAGCAGAGGGAAGTTGCATTGGAATCTCCACTGTTGGTAAATGAGGAGGCACTGCCTGTCTGTCTGTTTATCTTTCTGTCTGTCTCTCATATGTATCTGCTTCTCTGTCTATCTTTCCTTCATGTGATTTCCCTCTTTGTTTATCTTAACTATTATAAGCTGTTTTTATAGTTTTATAGTTTTCCCTTGTATGTAAATACATAGCAGCAAACTTTTTGAGTGGTTAAAAGTATTGTTAGATTTAGGCCTTGTTTCAAGTTAAAGAAAGCTAATTTTTGATCATTGAATTTCTGAATTTTATACTGCTGACTAATCACTGCTCTTAACTGGCCACTAGGGGCCACAAGTCATCGACAACTGCTTCAGCAATGTACGTGGTGGTGAGTTTGTGTTGGTTGATTCAGGAAACAGGAAATTACTCTTCAATGAGGTGTCTCTTTTTTAACCCGTGTCTTACGTTGCAGATGTACAAAATCTTTTTTTGATTGTGTCCTGTTAAAGTTTCTGCATTACAACGCTTCCTTTATCTGTTTCAAACTAAAAACCCAGCAGTGCTTCAGTGAACAGAACATTTCCATTTCTCAACAAGGCTTTTATTGTGAAATATTTGCAAGAATGTGTTGTGGAAAATGATGCTCTTGTTACGTTCTACTTTGTATCAAATCAGTTTGAAACTTTTTACATCGGCCCAACCCTACAACAGTTGCTTATATACACAGCTGATAGAGAAACAGATAGAGAAACAATAGTAATCATCTGGAGTTTAGTCCAGGTATCATTCTCTGTAAGTCACCAGCTAGTGAATATTGGTGCCATCCTTGCTAGATGTTTGAATAAGTAACTGTTAGCAAGTTGTCCATATCAACTTAGAAGTTGATGATAAGTTTGTGCCGCCCCACAGAAACACAAGTTGAAGGTGATGATTGGGGTCATGTTGTTGACTGAAAACATTTATATTTATATCTAACATTTAGATTTAACATTTAGATTTACCATTTAGGTGTAACATTTAACGTTTGGATTTAAATATTTAAAATATCTAAGTTGACAAATATTGTTGTTAAAATTATTGTGTAAAAAAAAGTGATTCTCAAAGGTTTACACCAGTATTTTAAACATAGTTTGAAGCTAAATGTGACAAAATGTTGCTGTTATTTTCATACAGCATCACTCCCATGTACACGGTGCCTCTTGTGGTTTATTGACCTTTAGCTGGATCATTACAATATTGCTTTGTGTATCTGCTTTTTGATGCATGGTCAATTTCACTTGACACTAAAGAGCAATGACAAATTGCCCAATATTGATCTATTTTTTAATAATAATAATGATATTATTAATAATAATATTTGTCTTGTTGCAGTCTTTTGTTAAGATTTGGTAAGGTTTTTAGATTAGATTCACATACTTCACATTTCATCGCTTTCATAAGCCTTTAAACATTGCTGTAATTGCTGCTCGATGCTATGCTCTCCTTTATCCTAACCCCCAAACAACATCCCTCAACATCTGTCATCACCTTCTTTCCTTCCTGCCTCCTCCCCCTACTTTTTCCTCTTTTCTGTCATCACCTCCAGACTACTTGTTTACTAATGATATGCTGCAAACGCTTACTCTCGTGTTTTCACTCTGCAGACTCAGTCTTCCCTTTTTGCCCTGCTCCTCTCCATTTCCTCATCCCCCAGCATCCCCTTCATCCTGTTATCAACCCCTGACTTCACCTCTCCTGACCCCCTCAAGGTGAAACCTGAGTGGCTTTAATTGGCCCGTATCAATTAAATTCTGAAAGCACATGAACTCACAAGGGACAAGTAAGTGGACTTGGCTTCTGCTAGTTATCTCTGCTTCCTCCTTCTTCGCCTCCTTGGACTCCTGGACCTTGGTTCATATGCTCACACATGGAATTGATGCCTCTAGCTTCCTCTCTCCAGCCAAATCTTCCCTTTCATTACATGGCCATCTCCTTCTCTCTCTGTTTCGCCTATCTCTCTCTTCCTTATCCATTCCTGCCGCCACTTTTAAATAGATCCCTGCGGCAGTGACTGAGCCAGACACAGCCTCCATCATGGGACCAAGAGGAGGCTAATGCCTTTTTAATGAGGCCTCGGCCACAATGTGACACAGTAAAGTGGCAGGAATCGGTGGCTGGTGAGCCCTTGGTCCAGGGTATTTATCACCTAAAACCCTCTGATCCACTGTGCCTGTGGGAGGGAGGGAGAGAGGGAGGGGAGGAGAGGGGGAGAGAAACATAGACAGAGAGTGGGAGGCAGGCAGAGGTTGAGGAGGAAAGAAAAAGTTACCAAAAAGGAGGATAGAAAGCGAGTGAAAAGATGGATGGGAGGAGGAGGAGGAGGAGGAGGAGGAGAAGAAGAAGTGGAACAAATGTATGGGAGGAGCAGACAGAACGTATACAAGCATAAGATTTCTAAAGAGAAACATGCAGAAACAGAAGAGTGAGGAAGTGAAAGAAAGAAAAATGGCTGGTCTTTAAGAACTGCATTTCTTATTTTACCCTCTTCCCCTCCTCCTCATTATTTTAAGTGGCTCGTACATGTTTAGCATTGCACCACCAATTGCCCCTGGAAGCTGCATAATGTAAAATCATAATAATAACCATAATGCTTTGACAGTAATTAATATTCTTCCATACATATTGCCACAGAGCACGAGAGAAAGGCACTGAGAGTGCTTTGCCTCCAGTGAGACGAACTCACGTTATTATATTCCCACTTCATCCAATATTAATGCCCATTGGGCCCAGTATTCTAATATGAGATCTAGTGAAATGGCCTTAAGTGGGTGAATAGCAAATAAGATAGATTAGCAACAAAAGAAAAGTACCTATTTCATTATTAACACAGATGATTGGAAGTAATGGGCAGCATAAAGGTGTGAAATCAAAGAAGCTTCTGAAATATGAACTGGTGGAATCTCCGTAAACTCCATTTCAGCACCATCAGTGTGTTCATGGAAGACTTCAGTGGTGGTCTATTATGGCTCTGCACCACATAAAAAGAGTGGGAGCTCCAATAAAATGGCCATTGTAAAAACTGCCCATTGTAGTTACTTGCCACAGTGCTGCATGGAGATGTGAGCCGAACCATATGGAACGTTCTCTCACACAAAACCGATACTCTGTCATTATCTGGCATTATCGCTGATTGAGCTTCCTCAAAGGTACAGGAACTTTGTATTCTGTCACGACGACGTGCTTTGCGGTAACGTATCGTGTCACTTCCGGTATCGGTGTTGTGGCCACGGTGCTCTCTGCTCTGCTCACCTGAACAGATTTCTGTATATTTCTCACATCAGCGACTATCTACTTATCTCTGCACTATCCTTTGACTTGTTCTGTCTGTGCACGAACAGGTCTCTTAACTCTAGTAACCACAAACCACCACTTTCTGTTAGCCACACTAACTAGCCTAGCTATAGCAATGGCGTCTCCCTGCTCTCCTCCTCTCTCCTCTCCTGCTCTCTCCTGTCCCGTGTGCCACATGTTCAGTTACTCCTCGTCCTCCTTTAGTGGTAACAGTACTTGTAATAAATGTAGTTTATTTGTAGCTTTGGAGGCGAGGGTCAGTGAGTTGGAGGCACGGTACCGCACCACCGAAGAGTCAGTAGCTCAGATAGTTAGCCAGTCCCCGGTAGCCGGTGCGGTACCACCACAGGTAGCTTCAGTTAGCCGTCCCCCGGTAGTTCCAGAGCAGCCGGGAGGCTGGGTGACTGTTCGAAGGAGGCATAGCCCCAAGCCCACAGTACACCACCAACCGCTCCACGTTTCAAACAGATTTCCCCCGCTCAGCAACACACCCGCTGAGAGGCCAACTCTGGTCATTGGCAGCTCCATAGTCCGAAACGTGAAGTTAGCGACACCAGGGGCCATAGTTAAATGCATCCCGGGGGCCAGAGCGGGCGACATCCAATCTTTTTTGAAACTGCTGGCTAAGGAGCGTAAATACAGTAAGATTGTTATTCACGTCGGCGGTAATGACACCCAGTTATGCCAATCGGAGGTCACTAAAATTAATGTTTCATCAGTATGTGAATATGCCAAACGATGTCGGACTCCGTAGTTTTCTCTGGTCCCCTCCCCAATGTGACCAGAGATGACATGTTTAGCCGCATGTCGTCATTTTACCGCTGGCTGTCAAGGTGGTGTCCAGCAAACAATGTGGGCTTCATAGACAATTGGACACCTTTCTGGGGAAAACCTGGTCTGATTAGGAGAGACGGCATCCATCCCACTTTGGATGGAGCAGCTCTCATCTCTAGAAATATGGCCAAGTTTATTAGCTGACCAAAACTATGTTGACAACCAGTTGAGACCAGGAAGCAGAGCTGCAGTCTTACACGCTTCTCTGCGCCTCCATTAGAGCAGCTGCCCACCCAGTCCTTTAGTATAGAGACCGTGTCTGTCCCCCGTCCACCTACATTATTTAACGATAAAACAAACAGAAGAGGAGTTCATCATAAAAACTTAATAAAAATTAAATCAACATCTCCAACAGTCCAAAATAGGAGAATTAAATGTGGACTCTTGAATATCAGGTCTTTGTCATCTAAAGCTGTCTTTGTCAATTAATTAATATCTGATTATGATATTGATTTGTTCTGTCTCACTGAAACCTGGCTGCAGGAGGATGAATATGTTAGCTTAAATGAATCCACTCATCCGAGTCATTATAATACTCATGTTCCTCGTAGTACTGGTCGAGGTGGTGGAGTTGGAGCCATATTTGACTCAAATCTATTAATAAATTCTAAACCTAAACTAAATTATAATTCATTTGAAAGTCTTGTTCTTAGCCTCACTGACCCAACCTGGAAAACATCACAGCCAATTCTATTTGTTACAGTATATCGAGCTCCAGGTCCTTATTCTGAATTTTTATCTGAATTTGCAGAATTTGCATCAGGCTTGATCCTTAAAACAGATAAAGTAATTATTGTAGGTGATTTTAACATTCATGTGGACAACCACAATGATAGTCTTAGTACTGCGTTTATCTCTCTATTAAACTCAATTGGCTTTTGTCAAAGTGTAAATAAACCGACTCATTGTCTGAACCACACCCACACACATGATCTTGTTCTTTCATATGGTATTGAAATTGATAATCTAATAGTCTTTCCACAGAATCCACTTCTGTCTGACCATTTTTAATAACCTTCGAGTTCATACTACTGGACTATAAGCCTTTGTGTAGAAACTCCTACAGCAGATGTTTATCTGATAGTGCTGTAGCCAAATTTAAGGAAATGATTCCTTCAGTATTGAATTCAATGCCATGTCTAACTGTAACAGAGGACTTGTCTGCTTCCTTTAGCCCCTCACAAATAGATCATCTTGTTGATAGTGTTACAGGCTCATTACGGACAACTCTAGACTCTTGCACCTCTGAAAAAGAAGACAATTAAACAAAGAAGGCTAGCACCATGGTATAGCCAGCAGACTTGTAATTTAAAACAAGAGGCACGTAAATCTGAAGGCAAATGGCGTGCCACTAAACTGGAAAAATCTCATCTCCGCTCTCCGTAATGCCAGAGCAGCCTACTACTCTTCTTTAATAGAGGAGAATAAGAACAACCCCAGGTTTCTCTTCAGCACTGTAGCCAGGCTAACAGAGAATCACAGCTCTACTGAACCATCTATTCCCTTAGGTTTAAGTAGCAATGACTTCATGAGCTTCTTTAATGATAAGATTATAACTATTAGAGACAAAATCCATCACCTCTTGCCCTCAACAGGCATTGATCTGCATTCTGATACAGCAAGTTTGGAAACAGCTGTAAAACCTGATATGTATTTAGACTGTTTTTCTTCCATCGACCTTCATCAAATAACTTTAATCATTTCTGCAGCTAAGCCGTCAACCTGTCTTATAGACCCCATCCCAACCAGGCTGCTCAAGGATGTTTTATCTTTAGTTAGTCATTCTTTATTGGATACGATTAATCTGTCTTTATTATCAGGATATGTACCACAGTCCTTTAAGGTATGTGTAATTAAACCTCTTCTTAAAAAGCCCACTCTAGACCCAGAGGTCTTAGCCTACTACAGACCGATATCAAACCTTCCCTTTGTGTCTAAGATACTTGAGAAAGCTGTAGCTAATCAGCTGTGTGACTTTCTCCATAACAATAGTTTATTTGAGGATTTTCAGTCAGGATTTAGTGCATCATAGCACAGAGACCGCATTAGTCAAAAGTACAAATGACCTCCTAATGGCATCAGACAAAGGACTCATCTCTGTACTTGTCCTGTTAGATCTTAGTGCTGCATTTGAATGATGAATCCTCCATGCATACCAAAGTTTGTCATGGAGTCCCACAAGGTTCTGTACTAGGACCACTTCTATTTAGTTTATATATGCTTCCTTTAGGGAACGTTATTAGGAATCACTCCATTAATTTTCATTGTTATGCTGACGACACCCAATTATATTTATCGATCAAGCCTGATGCAACCAATCAGTTAACTAAACTCCAAGCATACCTTAAGGATATAAAAAGTTGGATGACCTATAATTTTCCGATGTTAAATTCAGACAAAACTGAAGTTCTTGTAATTGGACCCAAGCACCTCAGAAACTCTCTTTCTAGAGACTTAGTTACTTTAGACGGGATCACCCTGGCCTCCAGCTCCACTGTAACGAATCTTGGAGTTGTTTTTGATCAGGATCTGTCCTTTAATGTCCATATAAAACAAATTTCGAGGACTGCATTCTTTCACTTACGTACTATCGCTAAAATCAGACGCATTGTTTCTGAAGCGGATGCAGAAAAACTAGTCCACGCATTTGTTACTTCTAGGCTGGACTATTGTAACTCTTTGTTATCAGGCTGCTATAATAAGTCTCTTAGGACTTTACAGTTAATTCAGAATGCTGCTGCACGGGTTCTGACAGGAACCAAGATCAGAGATCACATCTCTCCCATTTTGGCTTCCTTGCATTGGCTACCTATTAAATCTAGAATAGAATTTAAAATTCTCCACAGTCAACACTTTTAAGAGTAGACTTAAGACTTTCCTTTTTGTTAAAGCTTATAGTTAAGGCTGGCTCAGGTCATCCCTTAGTTATGCTGCCAGGCATAACTAAGGGATGACCTTCATTGTAATTCATTGTCATTTTGTCAGTCATTGTAATTGTACAATATGTTTGTGTTGATTTGTCCTGTACACGTGACATCCATTGCACGTCTGTCCAGTCCTGGGAGAGGAATCCCTCCTCTGTGGCTCTTCCTGAGGTTTATTCCACATTTTTTCCCTGTTAAAGGTTTTTTGTGGGCAAGTTTTTCCTCACTCGAACCGAGGGTCTAAGGACAGAGGGTGTCACTCCCTGTACAGTTTGTAAAGCCCTCTGAGGCAAAATGTACTTTGTGACTTTGGGCTATACAAATAAAATTGATTTGATTTGATTTGATTTGTTATATAGATCTTCTTTCTATAAAACCACATTTTTAATACTTTTGATATTACGGGCACTTTTTTAGGAGATGAGTGAACACATGTATTATTTTGACATCTTGCTTCCCCCATACAATCCTGTCTGATTGGTATATTACAGTTTGTATATTACTAACTTATTTTCATAGATAGGTTGTGTTGATTGTGTTGATTTGCTGTTGCATATTAATTGCATATGAACTGATTTCTAGGAAATACGGAGATACGGCTGCCTACTAACTTTCTTGTCCTTCACCCTCCACTGCATCAATCCCTCTTTCTTCACCACGTTTATCCATGACATCACTATTATTAGACGTTCTAAAGAAACTTCCAACACTCACATCCTATGATAGCTAGGCTATGTAGCAATATATATCCTAATGTGATGACAAAGCCCACTAGACACAGAGGTCATGCATATAAAAGACATTTTGAAGACAAGACTGTTTGACCGATTAATGCACACTTGCCACCAACTGGACAGAAGGGTCTACTGCAGCTGCTCTACATTTTGACAGTGTTGCATGTGAATTATTCATGATAGATTTCCCTCAGTCCATATGAAAGACAGCCTTCAGATTCTTCTGTCATTGTTGAAAAAAATGAAATCTATATTTATTTAACATGAGTCCTGGTCATCGCCTCGAGTAACCACTGGTCTAAATCAACCAAGTCAGTTCAGTTTTATTTCTATTGCACCAAATCATAACAGAAGTTATCTCCTGCTGATCACCCAAAGTCTACATACCCTTACCTATGCCTGTGTATAGTAGTTCCCTAGTATACTCCAACTTTATCACCTCATTAGATTTCATCCTCCCACAATAACTGTTTTACAATGTGCTTTAGATTATATACACTTATATCGTCTAACCACAAAAATTCAAAGCTCTACTCTCCTTGAGTGCTCTTCATGTCAGCTCCTTCAACTTCAGTCTATTCACTTTGAAATGATCAACTCTATGATAAAGCATAGAAAAATAACCTTCACACTGAGGACATATAGAAATGTTACTACAAAACAAGGCAACACTTTGCTACTGAAGAGAAATGAAGCAGAAAAAGCCACGCGGGCAAATGAATGGCCTGTGACAGGAAAGTTGTTGGTGCCAATCTCAATCTGAAATGACTCAGCAACTAACATCAGGGTGCCCTTGAGCAAGTACAGTAGTACAGACTGTACTGTAGTACAGAGTACAGTTGCAGCTGTCCCAGAGGTCCCACTTTTTACAAGCTTATCACCCTCCACCCTCCACTCTGTACTGCATTTGTGATACACGGCAGTCTAGAAGTACTCTGACTCACATTCGCATGGGAGGTAAGATCGTCTAAATCAGGTTGATGCCCCTTAGGGATAATTTGTCTCAGACTCCAGACTGTGTTGTTCTAGCAAAGTTTTAAGCTGGGTGATGCCACAAGAGAACTGTTGTAATGCTGTCCACTGTGAAATGAAATATAGCAGGGATTCTCCCAGTCAGACACCAGCTGAGCTGTTAGACAGTGTTAGTATTGTTTTTTTTTATAAGAAGATGTGCCCTTCAGTTTCCTGCTGCAAGCGTATGTTCCAGACAGTCATAAATGTTGTATGAGTCTATGAAGGGCCTGAGGAGAGGGGAAGGGGGAAGGAAGAGGAGAGGAAAAAGGGGAAAAAGGAAGGAGAGGAGGAAGATATCAGGAAGAGAGGGGACAGCTAGTGGTAGTTAAACAGCTTCAAGGAAAACAATGTGTCCTTAAAAAGTCTCAAATATTTTGAGAAGAAGAGACTGATTTTGGCCTTTTTATTACATATGAGAGAGTCACTGTGAGTCAAAGAGAGTTTTGTTTTTATCAGACTGCTGTAATGAGTATTTGAGATTAGGAAACCTTGCTGCCTGTGTGTGTGTATGTGTGTGTGTGTGTGTGTGTGTGAGAAAGAAAGAGGACATCAAAGTAATGATCTGCCTTGCATGAACATGTGTACTGCATCCTGGTTTAATCGGCCACTCAGGCTCAATAAGTTCTGCTTGTAAATTAAAACAAAGCGATTTACATTCATTTACAATTCAGCTCATGGCTTTAACAACAAGCGCTCTCATTTAACCATGGAAGGCATCAATAGATCACAATTTGTTCAGGTGTTCATAACGTGATACTGACTGGTGTTTTTTTTCTTCCTGGAACACATTTGGAGAATCTGTTTGGACAAAGACCTGCTTTACAAATCCACCAATATTTTCTGATTCTCTCTGCTTTTTTCTGCTTTCATCTGGGGCTGCATCTATTGTAAAGATTATTTTTTATTATCGACCAATAAAACATAAATAATATAAAATGACTAAATGTCGAGCAACACTTCTAAAACACAGATCTATTTACTTTACTATCAGCCAGTACAAAATATTCCTCTGGAGTCTCATTTATTATCATTCTTAAGTCATCTATGTATTCTAATGTGTTCTAACTCTGCTCGCCTCATCAGTCATTATTCTAAATTAATTGCTGGAAAACGAGGAGGGGAAGAAGGATCCAGAGGCAGAGAAGGCCCCAGTAGGTTGGCAACAAACAGTGTTTTTTCTCAGGGCTGATGTAGGGCAGTGATGAATACGATGCCTTCCCTGTCATTAATCAGACCATAGCTTGTCTCTCTCTGGGATGGCCCCCCGTCCAAAACACCTCGGCCCCCCCTGGAGGGGCCTCGGAGGGACCTCAGCAGAGACCTCAGAGCCTCGTTTTTTTCCCTTCCCCTATCTCGCTCTCCATCCTCCCTCCTCCACCTGACAGCTATCACCGCCATCCTGCGGTCCCCTTAGTGATGAGGCTCTCCCTCAGCGGAGTTGCTAAAAAAGGGCCTGGTTGTGAATCTATCGGGGGGGTGGGGGTACTGGGGAGCAGTAAACAGGAAAAAATGGGGAACAACATATAGGGGAAAAAAAGGGAAAACAAACAATACATGGACTAGGAGGAAGCATGAGTTTAAGGATAGGAAGAGAAAGAGAGGAAGACGAGGAGTGAATAGGGAGTGAAAAAACAGAAGAAAAAACAGCAGAAGCGCATCAGGCCTATCAGGGTGCTCCTCTCTTTGTAATTCCCCCAGCTCACCCCTCCATCGCTCCCACAGACAGAACACACTGGCCTGTCTTTAACAAGGCGCCTGTCCTTGGGAGATTTCTCTCATCATCAATCACTGCAGCCGGAGAGTCACACAGGGCAGAGAGCGGGAGAGAGAGATTGAGAGTAGCAGAGAGGCAGAGAGAGAGATGGAAAGAATTAGAGAAAGAAGAAAGATGGAGGTAAAGAGGAGGGTGAAATTGATTTAATTAAGAGATGGAGGAAACAGTGAATGAGGTGAAGGAATAGAATTCTATCTGCTGTGCCTCTATTTCTCATGTCATACAGCGCTGACATCAGACTCATTGAATATGAAACAGGCTGTGGTGCAGCAACATGTTGTGGTGGAGCACGGTGCCCTATCACGCCAGACAGCGTTGTTTCCAGAGGATTTTTTCCACAGATATGCCAAGTGAAGGAGCTCTCTTACTGATGTATTGCCCTGATAGAAGTTTTTCTCTCTAGTCTTTTGTTGTTGTTGTTGTGTCTGCTCATGCTTGATCGCTGAGACAAAAAGAGAATCCAAGTTTAACATCCATCTCTCTGTCTGTCTGTCTGTCTGTCTGTCTGTCTGTCTGTCTGTCTGTCTGTCTGTCTGTCTGTCTGTCTGTCTGTCTGTCTCTGGACATGTCGTCCAGCAGGTTTTTCGTGGATCGTGGCTGCTGCTGTGATCCTGCACGACGCCCACTACACATATTACTACTGTCATTAATACTACTATATCTACTACTGTGGTCACTTTATCATTCATTGTCATTCTGTCAGTCATTGTAACTGTACAAAATGTTTATGTTGATTGTCCTGTACACGTGACATCCATTGCACGTCTGTCCGTCCTGGGAGAGGGATCCCTCCTCTGTGGCTCTTCCTGTGGTTCTTCCACATTTTTTCCCTGTTAAAGGTTTTTTGTGGGCAAGTTTTTCCTCACTCGAACCGAGGGTCTAAGGACAGAGGGTGTCATTCTCTGTACAGATTGTAAAGCCCTCCGAGGCAAATGTACTTTGTGACTTTGGGCTATACAAATAAAATTGAAAATTGAAAATAGAATTTTATTGCTGCACAGTCAGGCCAGCAGAATTCATTTCAGTTCTGCTGAAAAAGTGCCCCAGCATTTACAATGCATAATCACGAATGTTCAGAGCAAGTGGGCATCTGCCAGCATGAAACTGATTGTTCAGGTTTACTTTACTCAGCCAGTGTCAGAGAAAACTAACTCTGGATGCATTTCTCATGTTTCTCAATTTTCATATTTTATTAGAATATCACTGAATGTCTGTGGCGTCATCAGCAGCTCAGATCAACTTCCTCAAAGGCAGTTCTACAAACTGGATGTTGTATTTTAGTGAAGTCAATAATACCTCTGTGGCATTTAGTCAAATGTCCAATCAACCTTCTGTTTACACATGCTTAGCCAAAGCAGTAGAAAGAATCCTTCCAAATGGTAATATGAGGAGAAGTGCAGTTGTGAGGAGAAATTGATTAAAAGCTCTGATACACAGATGCACATAGAAAATATAATTTGAGTATTAATCCATTAGTAGCACAGACAGTCAGTAGCATAGCTAACTGCACTGATCTCACTGCAGAAATGCAGTGAGATGTCTCAGTATGAAGAGAAGAAATAGTAGTTTACCAACTCCTGAAGCCTTTTTAAAAGCTTCTGGTCAGCTGCCACTCTCTATATGACTCATTAAGACATTTATCACTTCCAGTCAATCAATCAAACTGCAGTTCAGAAGGCGGCGTGGCTACACACACATGTGCTGGTCATGTGTGTAACTCCACTCTCTCTGTATCCATTAATCTCATGGTCTCTCTGTTCTGACTGACAGCTTGAAAATTACCACTAGAGAAACAGATTTTTGTGTGTGTGTGTTTGGTTGGTGGCAGTGGGTTTGAATGATGGAGACAGTCTGTATATTCAGTCTGTATATTTGTGTGTATAAGTGTGATCAGGGGCGCAGATAGTGGGTGTGTCAGGTGTGTCATGACACACCCACTTTTGAATGACCGTAGATCCGTCCCACCCACTTTTATGTAGCTTCACGTTTTGTTTTTTTTTTGGGTTTTTTTTTAAACTTTGTCTTCTTCAAATCTTCTGATTCAAGCATCACGAGGAAACCAAAATATAAATTAACATAATATTTGGTTTACTGAGGTGTGTGCCAGTAGCGGTTTTAGGTACGGGCGGACAGGGCAGCCGCCCGGGGCGCCATTGGGGGGGGGCAGCTTCGTCCCCCCCAGTTTCTCAAACCTATCTGCGCGCCTGAGTGTGATGAGTGTCAAGAGAATCAGGAACTTTATTTGCCAAAAACAACAGATGTACAAGAAGCAGTGCAGATGCACATAGTGGTAGAATATATATATATATAAAGCTTGAAAAGGCTATATATATATATATATAGCCTTTTATTATATAATATATACTTATGTATAGAGACAGCTGAAGAGTGACAGGAATGTGAGGAGAGAGAGATGGGGAATGACATGCGGGAAACAGCAACAGGTCGGATTTGAACCCAGCAAGGACTGAGCCTTTACACATGAGGTGGATGCTCTACCAGCTGAGCTAACCGACACACCGATGCTGCCTTCTTAAGCCAATTTCACCTGAACACATTATATAAACACAAGACAATCCACTGGTCAGCTGATATTAACCCAGCAACTTCTGTGTGCCTTTTGTGTGTGTGTACGTGTGTATCATCCCTTTACTGCCCAGTCTCCCAGAACACTCTGTCTCACGACAAAGTCAAACCAAAACTGATTTATTATGTATTTCCCTTGACGGGACACTATGGCTTCTGATTAGCATACACTGGTGGGTGGAATGCAGACACACACACACACACACATGCTCGCACACACACATGCTCGCACACACACACACACACACACACACACACACACACACACACACACACACACACACACACACACACACACACACACACACACACACACACACACACACACACACACACACACACACACAGCTAGCTGAACATCCATGTCTTCATGGTCCTCTCTCCTCTATCTGTGTTCTTTCTGGTTCCCTCACCCAGCTCTGTCTTGTTCAAACAAACTAAGCCATGTGCTGCCTCTGATATCTCTGTCCATGTGTGACTCTACCTTTTGGCAACAAGCAGAGGCTGGTGTCCAAAGCATGTGACTTCTATGGACGCGTTCCTTGATTTAGTTTATATGATCAGACTGTGAGGAGATTGTGACTTACTGTGAAGCTGAGCTTTAGCTGTCACTGACAAAAAAACAAAAAACAGAACCACAGGAGAGGTTCACATACACACAGAGATATGAATGCACAGTATTCTTTAAAATACACACACTCTTGCATTGACACAAGCACTGGCCACACACTTGCCAGGCGCAAAAAATGAAAAAACAAAGAAACAAAAAAAAATCTGTCAACTCTCAGAAGTGTCTTTCTATCTTCAGGCTGGCCAAGGCAAACAGAGCATGTCACAACTCTTGCACTGCCTTCTGCGAGTTCATTTTCATGACAGCACAGTCTAATTGCTGGGGTAATTAGATTAGAGAAGGCTGTGTTAAAAATAAAAATCTCTCATGTTTCTCAACACTTTTGCCTCAATGGTGCTTATGTGTAGCCTTGCCTTGCCTCTTGCTGCAAGGGGAAAAGCCCTAAAGAGAAACCTCATTTCACAGACAATGTTCTGGTTGGTTTCCGTGGAGAAACAGGAGGTCAGAGTTCAAAAAGTCCACTCTTTTTTTTTGAAGTGAGGATGTATAGTCCTGAGGAAAAGGGATTCTGATCATATCTAACAGAGGGCTGCCTCCATGGGGAGAGACATTTGTCTGTAATGTGTCACCCTGGTGTGTGTATTTGGATTATTGTGTACTTCCTGTTTGTATGAGCATCTGAGCTGTGAGTTACACAGTATTGACAAAATATACAGTATTTTCACTTCTACAGTCTGTTGACTCTACCGGGAGAAGTGAACATATACACAAATTATTCTTTCATTTTTCTCCACATATTTTCTGAACATCAATAAAATGACATTTATCAAACAGATAAATCAGGGGAAAATGAAATGTGTGAAATCTGTCTCTGTCTGCGATTTAACTGCAATGAAAAGTCATATAACTTGAAACACATGGCAGTAAATGCAAAGACACAGAGGTGCAGCCATGCCGCCTTTTGGCTGCTAGTGATCTGACAGTGAACTGGGCAGAGGCATGTGGCACAGCTGCCTCTATGGAAACAAACATCATGTCTCAAAAGTCAAAACTTCCACGATGTAAAGGCTGTCCTCTCTGTCAACGCACTTCATGAGCTACACATAAGCACTCAAACAACTGTTGGACTGGATCTCTTCCACTAATACACAGCTACAAATAGAAAAAGAAACTGCATCCAGACAGGATCAGGCACTGTGGTGAATCACCACGAGTTGTGCGTAGGGTTGTGTTTTATTCCAAGAGTTGGATCTGATCTCTGGTGCAGGTCGCTGCACCTTTTGGCCTGCACCACAACCAAAACGGACAAAATCCACTCAAATAAAGAATTTTTCTGGACCATAGCTGTAGATCTGAATATGGCCTAAACATATCAGAGAGTTTTGTTATTTGTTAGTGGCAACACAAGGAACACAGAAATACAAAAATGTAACTCAAGAACTAAATACTAGAACTGTAAAACTAACTTACATGAATTGTTTTGAAGACAAAAGTAATCTAAGTATGGATGACGTTTACCTCAGCACTGGTTGTGTGTAACAACAGTTACAGGGATTTCCTGTGTGTTCTTTTGTTCGTGTCTGAAATGACTTTTGTTAAATTGAGTTTTTTGTAGGATGCTAATGCTTCTTGTCCCAATCTTGTTCTTTAAGTCCACATTTCCCAAATCAGGAGGTGTTGAATAAAAATGTTCTGTAGAGCAAGAAGAAATTGATCCTGGATGACAGGTTGAATGCTGGTACTGGTATACTGGTTAGTGAATTTATCAGTGTTTTTCGAAACATAAAGTGTGCCACATGTGTAGTGGTGAAAGTGTCACATAATGTAGATTCTTACTTTGACACTTGAGTATGGCAGTTCTGTGTTTTTTCTCTGTGTCTGTATAGGCTCTGTATGTGCTCCCTTGGGTTTTTCCCTTCTGTGTGTACATGTGTGCTCCCCTGCATACATGACAGAGCCCTGTCTCAGGATACGCTGCCTGTTTTTCTTTAGGTGCGAAGGCATCTGAATCGATTGTGTGAGACTCACACTTGATGTGTTGTGATTGATGGTGTAAAGGTGATTTATTAGTAATGTCCGGCAGAAGCAGTCAGCAGGGGGAAAGCTCTTTTGTCCCTGTCTTTTGAGGGCCTTGCTGTTGTTTTTCATTTTGTTCATTCTTTTTCAAATGCTTTCTCTCTCTCTCTCTCTCTCTCTCTCTCTCTCTCTCTCTCTCTCTCTCTCTCTCTCTCTCTCTCTCTCTCTCTCTCTCTCTCTCTCTCTCTCTCTCTCTCTCTCTCTCTCTCTCTCTCTCTCTCTCTCTCTGTTATTGTCACCCTGCAGTGCCCTTTTAGATCGGGCTTTGAAGCTGCCTTGTAGCGAGCAACGCTACATCTCAGATGTCTTGCCCTCATACAGCTACAAGACTGTCATTCTATAGAACCTGACTAACAAGAGCCATAGGCAGCCATGCAGCAGCATTGTCTGTGGTGTTTTTGTCTCTCTGTTTCTTTGCCCATGTCTCATTCTCTCTGTCTGACTGGAGGCCTAATAGCTTGCTAATCACAGGCTTCAATAGGAACCCTGAAATGAGCAATTTCCTCTGAATCATGTTTGATGGGGAGGAAGTCAAGAGGGAGAGAGGGATGAAGAAAGAGAAAAGTGAGCACTTATATCACACTGACAGCTAGCAGAAGTGCTGAGGGCCTAGTTGTAAATTGATTGTGACTGCTCATGAGTGGCACTGTGTAGGGGAGGCAGGTGATAGTTTCCACCTGGTTCACCAGAGTTCAATCTTCAGTATCAAAGATATTTTAAACTGCCACAGAAACTTTCTTCCTTATTAATTCTTAGACTCTTAGAAGAAAAGGTGTTCTCTTCTTGATGTTTTCATTTGTGCTTCAAAGAACTAAAAATCTAACTTAAGTCTCAGTGTTTACCAGTCATCTGCGGATTTCTTAATATCCACTGTCCTAGCTAATTCAGGTGTAGTTACAATAAGAATAGTATAAATAGAATATTATTACATAAAGAAAATGCAAGCTGTTAATTCAATCTAACAACATTGTTTTGCTGTTAAAATAAAGACTATCCAGTGTGTTTGACTAACACATTGCAAGATTCTTTGGTAAGATTTGCTGCGGTTGCTGGAGTGCAAATTTGCCCAAATGCAAACAAAGAGCAGACTAGAGCTGCCAACATTAACATAATCTGTGCTCGCAACCTGGACCAGCTTCTCCACAGTGGGGGAATACTGCATATTAGACATACTAGCCGTGAACAAGGCTGTTTTAACCTGAAACTAGAAGGATGAGAACAGAATAACGAGATGCTCTTTAGACTAGGAAGTGTGGCTTGGTTACTTTATGAAGGCCATGCTAACAACTGCAGCTTTCTTTAGAGCAGACAAATATATAAAGTATATTGTAGTAATGGGGAACACTTTGTTTCCTGCATTCTGGAGGTTTTGTATACATAGTGGATACAT
This sequence comes from Collichthys lucidus, assembly GCA_004119915.2. Lineage (NCBI taxonomy): Eukaryota > Metazoa > Chordata > Actinopteri > Sciaenidae > Collichthys > Collichthys lucidus. The sequence continues at coordinate 1,397,324 of CM014097.1, forward strand.
TTACACACACAAATCAGACGGTGGACTGTAAATGCACTGCATGATATTTTAAAGGAGTAACCCACAAATTCCACCGAGAGCGGATGTGCCGTCGTCGCTGCAGCAATACACAGCTGTTCAAGTCAATGTTTCAAACTCCACCAGCTCTGCTGCAGTCCAGTTCAGAAGGGTCCCAGAAGCGGGCCTCCGCTCTGCTCGACGACGAATAAGTGGCTGTTCTTTTTTTGATGGACAGCCTGCATCAGTTTACACAGAGCACCTCAAACTGGCAGGTGTCAGACACAGAAACAGCATAGAAAATCCAGTGGATTTTCAAAATAAAATACCCTGTGCAAACTGCTGGTCATAAAAACAATAAAAGTCAATCAATAAAAGTGAACCAAATAAACTACCTAGCATATTTACATATGTAGAAGCATGTTTAGAAGCACATAAACCAGGAAAATGACCAAATCTGAGCAAGTAAACAAAGTCTGGCGGGCTAAACGCTTTTGAAATGATCCTCCTGGGGTTTGAAGTTGCGTGGAGGACGAACCAAAACAGTGTTGCAGCAACTTCAGCCACAGTCCAAATCTTGAAAGGTCTGCTGTGCCTTGTTATAGTAGCTAACTTGTTACTAGACAATTCTCTTCAGGACAGCTTCTGTATATTTGTATGTTTATATGATGGTGTGTGTTTGAGCAGCAGGCCTCATACAGGGAACACACTTGAAGGCCTAGAACCAGCTGTTGCCTTTTTCTTATTACAAATTACAGAAGAGACTGATACACATCATATGATCAATGATCCAGTTCACGAGTACTGAAGTAATACATTTTAGACTGCTGTAGTTTGATATTGCCTAGTTTCAATGTGTGATGTGACATAATGTGGAATGATGTGATGTGATTTGAGCATAAACAGTTCCATTTGAATTCTGCTCCGTTTTTAAATCGGTTGCAAGAAAAACTCCTGTAAACAATAAATCAGCACAATGCAGTTAAATGAAAGAAACATTTAAATCTTTGTCAAATGTCGTCTCCTTCACCTACTATTTGCATTGTAATTTATTATAATGTACTGGAGCTTTCCCAGCAGATAGAAGGGAATCATTTAAGAATCATTTAACTTAATAGTATACACAGCAAATACTGTGTGTGTGTGTGTGTGTGTGTCTGTGTGTGTGTGTGTGTGTGTGTGTGTGTGCATGTGAAAACCCCAGCCAATCATTTTCTTTGGCCCAGACTTCAGTTCCACCAGTCCCATTTTTTTCAGTTATCTCGCTGTCTCTTGCTAGTCACCAACATTGTCTATCCTAACGTTGCAATGACTGTTCTCTGAGATGTGGGTCTAAAGAAGGGAAGTAAAGGTCTGGAAGATCTGGCTCCTGGCCATCACATTCTTGAATTTTGTCTGAGAAATCACTGGCGGTTAGTGCTCACTGCTCATGTAGCTGGGATTGCTCTGGTAGTTTGGCCCGGATTGGGCCAATCATGAAGATGGTGGGGCTTTTCTTCCTCACAGAGGCTTGTGGTTGCTACTTCATTTGGTGAGCATCATGGCTCATTCAGGCTGTTGATCACTCCTTCAGCCCTTTTATACTTTTAGCAGTGCAGTGAACACGACAGGCTGTTGATCCAAAAAAGCAGGTGGCCTGGTGGTGGACTGGTTACTTGTCAGGAGCGTCGGCTACAGTGGGGCACGCTGTCCTCTTCAGTTTACCTGCAGAGTTTTCTAACATGCCAGATTTAAATGTGTACAATGTAGCTCACGTCAGACTTGCATGGTATCTGTGCAACATTTTCTTCGCATTACTGTGACAAAGCAGGTTCTGTGTTCTCTTTGTTCAGCTTAAGTACACACTCCCTGCAGTGACATTGTCAGGCATGCATACAAGCATTTGAAGGCCATGCAAACTACTGAGTAGCATTATGAGTTAGGACTACGTAGGCTGCCGCTTGAATTCAGCTCATTCAACACTTTTGAACTGGAGTTTCTCAATGTGGAAGACTTAGTCAGTTGGCAGGTTTACACTAAGTGTGTGATTGTGTGTGTGTGTGTGTGTGTGTGCATGAAAGCGAGAGGGAAAGAAAGGTTGTTGATTTATTGTGTATTTGAAGTGACATGCGAGCGGTGCAGTGAAACCTGCAAGGATCCTTGACAGGAACTAAAAGGAAGTGTTTTGTTTTAATTTGCCAGTATGTTTAACAACTGGACTAGGAGTGTACTTCCTGCAGCCTGTGTGCATGTTCGCCATGCTGTTATGTTCAGAAGATGAGGCAGTGAAGGACTACACCCAGTGTTGTAAGTAAAATATTCAGATTTTAATTTCCACAAATTCAATTAGAATGAGCGGAAATGAACACACAGTTTAATGGAACTATATAATGGGTGTCTTATATGAGGAATTAATGGACTCCCCACAGACAATCAGAGCATGTGTAGCTGGTCTGGCCTGACCCTCTAGTGCATGATGAAAGATGATGGACGTCTGTTCGCCAGTTGGATTGGAGGTTTATTTTGTGTACAACACAATAAGTGAATGAATCAGTTCAGCAATGATGTTCTCTCACGCACACCTTTGAACACAAGAGAGAGACAGCCGGCGCATGAGCAGATGCCTGTGCTGTTCACTGTTCTCACGCGACAGTTGAGCTAGCATCTCACACAAAAAGTTCTGTACACAATAAAAATACATATACACATTCAAACATACATTAGAGTTTAAACCTCTGTTTAGCACTTTTTAACAAGTTTGAAATTATTTAAGAGAGTGCTCAGACCAGCTTACCTCTCCTCAGCATAGCGTACCGTTACTAAGGACAATCTCCAGGAAGTCACGTCAGGGCTAACGGTCAAACTACAAAAAAAAACCCCAACAAAAAAAGCGCCCCAAAATAAATAGACACAAAAACAGGTTTATACAGAAAACTAAATATCAGCAAACATGGATTTTTCTTGTAAGAACACCTCTGTTACAAATGGTATACCAGCTAATAAACACCAGGTGCGCGAGCTGATTGCTCAGTTTCATCAATTAGGCTGATGATACCACAGACCACCAGACTGAACATCAAGTGCATATCAACACCCGGCCTACTAAATATATTGAAAACAACTTGAGTTCCTTAGCTGTAATAATTTATGACAATGTACAGCAACAGAGTTTGTTATTAGCAGATGTAAATCCTCTCAGAGCTGTGCTCTAAAAACTTCTGAGGAAACAATATCATTTGTGTTTAAGAGGATTTAGGTTCTCTCTTATAAACAGTTGTGACATCATCGGCCTAAATTACGTAACTGAGTAATCAGCTGACACATCTGCTGTTTGTTAGCTGCTGTTTCCCAACACCTGTACCTGTTTCTGGTGATGACTGTCACTTTTGTCAAGATTTTCAAAAACTCCCAATTTTGTTCATAGGATACATAAAACTCTAAAAACTCTGTCCGCTCTCTTTTCTGTGTCTAACCACTGTTAAGTCATCTGGCAATCACTAAGTCTGTATGTTCAAATGTCAGGGGACACGGCTCTTCATGTCACATATATTTAAGGCTTGAGGTCTTCAAAGTGAGTGATAACATTCAAGCTTTGGGATTTGACTAAGTTTCATTTGTAATGTTTTTAATAGTTTGTGACGATCCATCAAGGGATGCCGTTGGTGCCTACAACTCTTTGGCCCTCTCATTTAAACTCTCCCCTCCTCCTTCTTTTTGCTCTGATGCATCTTTGCATCTCTGCTTGTTGGTGTTCATGAGAACAGGTGGTGTGATTAAACAGAATAGCTAATGCAGCAGCAGACATGATTCCACTGAACAACCAAACTTATATTTTAGTTTCTGTGCTGCATTCATTTAAAAAGTAATTTACCTTGTCCTCTTTTATCGTTATTTCATTGTTATTTCATTGTTATTTCATCTCATTCTTCTCTCCTCATGCAGCGCTGTTATATATATATATATATATATATATATATATATATATATATATATATATATATATATATATTATATATGTAGACTATATATATATATATTTTACTGTAGTCCTCTGACACTGCTGCACTTCTGCCCCGTGTCTTCCTGCTTCTTTGCCTTGTCTTTCACATTTCCTCCACTGACTTGTTTTTTTTTTTTTTTTGGTTTCATTTTCAGCTGTCAGTCAAATGAAACACCATCCCTGAGAAGATGAGTCAGAGCTGCAAAAACACTGAAAAGCTCTCCTGATTTGTCAGTGACTGTACTGTAGTGTCACAGAGGAAGCTGTAGCTGAAAGACTGCAGTGTATTTCAGGCCTCAGCAGTCATTTGCAGACATGAGTTTTTTCTGTTTTTTCTTTGACCCTTTTTAAGAAAATGTAGTTTGCTCTCCGGCCTATAGAGGGCGCCCTGTGACTACACAGTGTCACACAAGCGTGACCTGGCATTATCGAACCACATGATGCACTGTAGTCCTTCTCTCTTTTACACACACACCCTCCAACCTGTCATGCCCTGGCTGTAGCCAGTCTTGTGCTCTCGGGAAAGGACTGATGAGCAAAAGGAGAAAAAGTGATGAGAGTCAGGCAGGAGAGTGATGAGCAAGGGGAGATATTGGCTCTCTGGCAGATGATTCGAAGATCATTCTGCCCCCTGAAATAGCTCTCCACTTACGAAGGTTGTCTGAAAGCATTAATAAGTAATGAAGACCCAGCGGCCCTGGCTATGCAGATGCTATGCACATCAGTGTGTGTGATTTCAGAAATGTAAACTTAAATGTATGCGAAGTAGGTGTGTGTGTGTATGATGTTTTTTCGGGTGTGTGATAGTGAGTGCACTTCTGTCTAACTTGATTCCATACCATCCGTTTTGTGTGTGTAATGTGCTGATTAGCTCATATAACATTCTGGTGACTTAACCTGTCTCTATATATTTTAGATTTTATACATGTCACAGAGACAGAGAGAGAGAGAGAGAGAGAGAGAGAGAGAGAGAGAGAAACTTGCCTGTGTAAATGTCATGTTTGTCTTGATATGAATAATATTCAGAGTGGTCCCCTTAGTGTATCTAGTCCTGTGGAAAGCATAGGTGGAGGTATGTGTGACAATGAATTAATTTGAAACCTAAATGTAAACAAACAGGCCACGTAAACCATAAAAATCACAATGTAACCTGTGTTCACTGAAGCTTTTTATGGTAGGACTTTGACAACAAACACTGCGCATGGCATCCGTCAAAAATAGAACAGCCACGTATTTCATGCAGAGCCGAGCACAGGTCTGCTTCTGAACCTGACTGCGACGGAGCTGGTGAGGTATCAAATATTGGCTAGAATCGCTGCAGCTGCAATGCGGCGGGTCTGTGCCCGGTGGAATTTGGGAATTAGGTGTCAGATCAGAAAATGCTTTGGCAATTTTAAACTATGTATTTTGTTGTTAATGTTTTTACTAGTAGCTCCAAATCAGTAGCTGATTAGACAATGATAAAAAAAAAAGTCTGTTACATCTTTCATATGTATTCTGGAGATGACGCCATATCTGATTTTTTCCATTAAAAAAATAAAAAATAAAATTGTTTTTTTGTCCTAACAAATCCCCAGCTGAGTGAGCATGGAGGCCACACTGTTCCTTTTTACATTCATTTGCTGCCAGAACTCCTACAGATTTTAGTTCTTTTGTCTAGTAGCCATTTTGCATTTATCCCTAGTAAACACTCAGTTTAATTTGTCTAGGGACTCAGTGTGGCACAAATTAAATCAACTCCCTGTGTACAATCATTTATTTTAGAAGGACAGAGAGAGCAGCCAGTTAGAATAATGTGAATAGATCATAAATCTGCCACCCAACCTGACTGCAGAGCAGATAGCTGGTGCGAACCAAAATGATGTAATCTCTAAACTGTCATGTTCCTTTGTCCTTTGCTGCATAAAGAGACTTCATCTAAATCTCAGAGGCCTGACAGCAGGGTGTATTTTGCAGACCTTTTTAGTTCTGATCGCTCAATAGGCCAGAGCACCTGGACGGCACTAATAGATACAAGGCTGTAATTTGTCCTTTGAGTTAATCAGCCCTGGAGAGAAGAAGAAGGAGAGCCAGAGTGTGAGGGAGATGAGAAGAAAGTATAGATTAAATAAGTGGGCACAGAAGGGAGAGGATCCCAGTTGTTTTAGATAGAGAGGATGGCTGCAGAGAGAAAAAGCTGAGAAGAGAATAAATCCCATGTGTTCATCATACGTGACCAGTAATAAGCTATTTTTCTTTTAATAAATGACCTCCACATGCTACATAAATATCATCTTACCCACACAAGTGTCACTTCCACTTTATCTCCTGCCAGCAAGAGACACAGGGAGGAAGAGGAATGAGAGAAAGTGGTAGTGTTCATATTATCTGCAGTGAAAAGGATGAAGGAATGCAGGGCTATCTATATGTAGATAATAAAACTTCTGGGATAAGATGACGTTATATTAGCCAAAAAACGTGCTGATCCAACAGATGTGGTGTGACAGAAATGTCAATTTATCATAGTTTCCTTATGTGTAGTATCATGTGGAAAACAATTGGTTCTGCATCTCGGATGCCAGTTTGCCACATGAAGTTTGAACATAACAGGTCAGATAAGGAGACTGATAACTGATATTATTATATTATAATGACCAATATTTGCAGTAAAAATTTAAAAAAGTGTCAAAATTCCAATATAAATAACACAGAATGCTGTTTCAGTGCCTTTAAGCACGTGTCTAATTAATAGCTGCAGCCCTCAGCAGAATTATCTATGAAGTTAACTAAATTTTTCAATGAATAAATAAACAAAATACAAAAGTTTTATCTAGTAAAAATAAACAAAACTAGTATAAGTTGAGTCAAAATTTATTCCCTGTCCTTAATTAGCAGTTCAAATTAAGTTGTAACATGCTCTGCAATGAATCGACTGAGGTAAGCAAAGAAACATTCTTTGTTTCCCTTAACTCTTTCTCCACCAGTGGACTGGATCCTACTTACATCTGTCCATCATCGTCTCCTAAGATACAGATATAACTCATTCTCATGGCAGCAGTTGGTCAACTACTCACCAGGGTGGGGTCCTAGCAAAGAACTGAACACCTCCTCGCTTGCTCTGTTCATCATCTTGTGCATGCATCATCACTAGCATCTTCAGCATGGTAAGACAGGAAATAATGCAAGACGCTGACACATTGTTTCTCTGGTGGTCCCACTTTTGGTTCCACAGCAGCTTGACGAGTGTTGTGTTTCAACAGGTCAAGGTCCTTCTTCAGAATGGAGTGGTGGAAATGGGTGGCACACTTGTTTAGTACCTCAGCAACATCTGTGACTGTTCTTTGACTTGACAGAGAAGATGCAACAAGTAGAACTGAGGTCCTGAAGTTTAGTGAACCTTGTTCCTTTAATCATATTTGTACTGTTGTCCTGACAACACACGTGCTACATGACCTTTGCTTCAAGCATGCACAGGAATGTACTCCACAATGTGTGCTATTGACAATAAAATGTGTCTAAAATCTTGCGGCCATTTTCATATCTTGCTGCTGAGAATTTCCCACCCAGTATTTGTTGGTCCAGGCTTTTATTTTATCTACAACCTTGCGGTGGACATCTTCAGTGCATTTCAGTGCAGTAATATGTCTCACTTTTTTAGTGCATATCTTGGTTGCACAGCAGCCAAGAGGCACTTAGAGCCAACATCAGAAACCACCGTGAATGGATAGTTGTCAGGAACTGTCATCTCTTTAATTAGATGTGCATTATTTTGGATCTTTGGTCAGAATCTGACCACTTTTTTATTCCATGTCACATATTGTAGGCTGAGATCCGTTGTCCCCAGCTGACATTCAGTTTCTTGTTTTTTGTGTTTGGTTTCGTAGATCAAACAATGCTGAAGCTCCCAGATTCTATTTTAGACCACATGAGCTTTGGTGTCTGGACATGTTTTGTGTGTGTTCATGTGAGGTTTTAGTAGGGTGCAAAATTGGGGTAGGGGGAAATGCTTCATTGTTCACAATGATAGAATCAAAACACACAATGAAGATTCCCTGTCATGGTTCCCATTGCTTCTGTGATGTTCTTTTAATGCCCATCCAACACGGTGTGTTCCCGTCCCCAGGCGACAGGAATACAGGCAATTGCTGCACAGCTCCAAATTGTACACTAAGGATTATATGTAATGTAATTGCTCTAAGATCATTACAGAAGTGGGAGAAATCTTGCACTATTGATGTCCAGCGTGATGACAGAAAGACTGGAAAATCTGAGATGTTAAAAAGGCACATGTCAAACTGGCTGCGTCATGTTTTAATTTTAGAAGGGGCATTATTGTACTGGTTGTTTGGCCCTGGTATATTTATTGCTCTGGCATGATCCAGCCTTTTAAAATGCCTGGTACAAATCTTGCCCACTGAAGGTTAATTATAACTGCCTGAGTTGTAACTGGTTGCATTTAATAGGATTACACTAATTTGATATGAATACTTAAGAAGCAATGACCTGTAACAGTGTTTTACAGATTAGAGTAATGTTTAGTATTAAAGTTGGAGAATGTTGCTGCTAGGGGCCAAACTATGTGATTATTATCTGGAATAATAATAGAATGATAGAAAATAGTGAAAAAATGATGGTTTCCCAAAGCCTGGTGACATATTCAGATTGCTTGTTTTGTCTGACCACTGTCTACAACCCAAAGATATTCAGTTCACTTGGACTTTTATAGCACCAACATTTTAGAAAGCTCAACCAAGGAATATGTGGCCCTGCTGCTTAAATCAATCAATTATGATTTTATAACATTAATGTAGCGCCTGTAGTCTGATTAGCAACAAACAATGACACTAACATTCATGCTAGGTTCGGAGAGCTGGTAATTGTTAGACCAATGCGACACCGTGAGATTAACAATTGACAATTTATTGCTACAAGGGTAAATATTTTGCAGTGAATGAAAATAAAATACAGAAAAATAGAGCTCTTTCAAAATGGTAGAAAATTAATAAACAAACAAAAAAAATAAAAAAAGTTCAAAAGAAAGTGTCTCTCCTTCTTTGTAGAAGGTAAGTGTTCTGATCAGTTTCTGTTCATGCAATGTTCAAAGTTCAGTCCATAACTTTACTACCCGGGTAGATTTTTGTGTTATGTTCTTATCTGTATCACGAGTGAAGTGAGTTGATGTCAGAAGCTCCTCGGAGTGGATCCAACAGCTGGCCAGACCATGCACCGCTCCGTCTGAATCGCTCGTCCTTAATGGCTCGCCACCGAACCTCCTCAGTTCGGAATCTGAATCAAGTCCTAATCCGTCGAATACCAAAGGAACAAAAAACCAGTCTACACATAGAGTGTAGAACAAATAATCAGTACTTCCTGTTCAACTGACATATTTCTACTTTCACTTTTCACTCTCTCTTCCATATATATATATATATATATATATATATATATATATATATATATCCGAATGGAGGATATAATGCATTTAAGTGCTTTAAATGAGTCTGCATATTTTACAGTACAATATATATATATTTTACCATGAACTTATATTTCAACATAAATTAACTTATTTCAATTAAGCTCTATTTATATTCATAAATAGCTCTATGGAATTAGTATTTATCTTTTTAACCACAAAGTTACAATATTAACTGTTTTTAACTCTTTTTTTTAACATGCAATCAACTTTAGTGCATAATACTCAATACATTCATTTCAATGACCAGGAAATAATTAGCATGAACTCGTACCAAAACACATTTCCGTACCATAGCTGTCTCCCTTCCTCATCATTAATCACAGTTAAGGCTCATTAGCTTAACCAGCTAATAGCATGTTAGCTTGCTTAGCCTCACGACTAGCATTCACATCACCCTTTTGCAGGTAAAACTCAGAATTAGCTTAGCGGCGATTAGCCGCGATTAGCATTAGCTTCGCGCTAGGTCGTTAGCGATCTTTTTACAGCTCGTTTACATAGTACAACAATGATACAACAGGTACCAGAGTAGGCTTAAAACAATAATGAAACACATCACACACTCCGACTGGTTTTTATGAACATGCCTCAATAACAGGAATTTTCTCATATCATGCTAATATCAATAGCTAACCTGTAGCCTAGCCCGGTAACATAGCATTTCTCTTACCGGAGTTCTCAAGGGATTATATGGTGAAACCTGGCTCCGGTCTCACTCACGCGTGCATTCACACGACTTTTTCCCCGGTTCAATCGCTCATTGCATGTGCGAGTGCTCTGCTCAGTGGCTCAACTCTCTCTAAGATGGCGCTCGGTGCAGACGATGACCACGCACAGGTCAGACCATGGTCACGTTCAATGCATCGGACATTGCGCATGGGGGTGGTGCGCCACTAAGTGGTGAGCTGAGGTACTCCACTTAAATGACAAATGTTGGTTTAGTAACCATGTGGGTTACATTAACATACCACACTAACGAAAGGGAAGTTTTTATCCTTTCACTAAAGCCTTTTGTGGAGAGATTTGTTGTTATATGTGTAATTTAATCATTAACTTGTTGAAAAGATAATTAGCCTCTGTTGATGATTGAATTCAGATTCTGTTTGTTAGGTAATCTGATGAGCAACCTGACATGAGCAACAGAAAGACAGAGTAAGAAAACACAAAGAGCCTGCAGATTGAAAGGAAAAACAGTCACATTTTCAGTTGTGGTCTCATAATGCCAGATCTTTGATATTAAAAATAGCCATGAAAGACAAGTGTGGCTAAAAGACACAGAGCATTGGGAAAGAAATAGAAAAGAATAAGTCAAAATACAAGTGGAACAATTCAGAGAGTGCACTCTCTGAGACACATAGTGGGACAGACCTGCTAAGTTGAAGCTATCACATCTAACTCTTGTCTTCTGAAAGCGGCACAATAAGTCAGAGTAAACTTTAAATGAGTCCATACTCTCCCTGCCCCAGATCAATATATTAGTAGGCTCAGGCTCAGTGTAAGAGGAACAAGGGGAAAGGGAGTTTGAGAGCCGTTCAAATCAGCTAAACTCTATTTCACCATTTTCCCTGCTTGTCCTTGCCTCTCTTTTGATTTTAGATGTCTGTTTCAGTTTTCTTCCTCATATACATATCTCGAGCCTCTCTCTTCACCTCTTCAGGTGCCTGCTTCTGTCTTTTACCCGCATCTTATCCTCTCAGTTTTTCCTCTTTAAATTTCTCCCGGTTTCCATATTTTCCCTCTCTATCCATCTGAGTATGGGCATTTTCTCTCAGAAGTGTGCTCCGTCAGTGCAACCGAAGATGTGTGGGTGTTTGTGATTTCATGTTGTCCAGCCATGTGTGTCTAGAAGCCATCTCACAGTTGGCTCTATTCAAAATAATATTCAGCAGCAGGGCAATTTCATCAGTCACTCTGTGGTCCAGGGGTCAACACTGATTTTACTTTCTTTATTCACACATGCCCTAATGCATGCATAGACACATACATATATAAATACGTTATGGTAATGCAGAGGAGACATCTATTGGGACCTGAAGTTGTTGCAAAATTTGTCATGACCAGTGAGAGCGGTGAGTGTTGTTTAATGTGATTTGCTATTCATTTTTCTACTTTACTGTGTGCAGTATGTTACCTTGTGGCATTTAATTACATTAATTACATTTTGAAATGAAACATTATCCATATTCTGATTACAGTAGCAGTTCTTGATATTGAAAAAAAAATAACACACACATTTTCTCTATTTTATTGAATTATTAGATTAAAATGCATAAATTAAAAATTGATTATTATGAAAAGAAATGTGGCCTCTACAGTTTAGTTTTTGGGCCAGAAAAATATTTTTTTGTTGAAGAGAATAGAGCAACAGTTCTCAGACGGCTACGACAGCTCTCACTATAAAATGATTGGCATTTTGCACTTTTGAACATGCTTCTGAAGATTTTATTATTTACAAGTTGAATGTTTTTTAACACAGGGTGACATAGAAAAACCGAAAAGGGTAGATGATGAAAATTGTTTTATGTGAACTACTAAAAGGACGTGTTGTCCGAACCATCGAAAACTAAAACAAAAAAGCTGAACAAACACAAAACATTAAAATACAAAGTACTCTAAAATCTAGACAAAAGATGTTGGTTAACTCAGTCAGTAGAGTATTCATGTACAAAGGCTCAGTCCTTGCCGCAGCGGCCCAGGGTTTGAATCCGACCTACAGCCCTTTGCTGCATGTCATTCCCCATTTATCTCCCCACAGTCCTGTCACTCTTCAGCTGTCTCTGTCCAATAAAGCTTGAAAAAGCCAAAATATGTTTAAATAAATCAAGACAAAACTTTAAAACACACAATAACTGTGTACATAATAACAGCTCACACATTTAGATTCAAACAATGTTTCAAAAACTGGTTTGAATTTTTCACTTCATTTTTTGCACATTTACAACAATATGTGTCAACTTAGAGATATTTTGAGTATTTCAATACAAATGTTAAATGTTACACCTACATGTTAAATATAAATCTAAATGTTGAAGCTAAATGTTAAATATATATCTAAATGTTGAAGCTAAATGTTAAATATATATCTAAATGTTAAATCTAAATCTAAATGTTGAATCTGAATGTTTCGGGTGAAACTAAATATTTAGCTAATATGCATGTCAATGAATGAATTGGCGTTAGCAGAGAATATCAGCAAAGCCGTTCTGGTGACAGTACAAAATCTTTCCACAGCGACAGCAACCGCCACAGGGCTTCCACAGGCCACCTCGGTAAGTTTGTTTTCCAAATCACGTAGCATTGGATTAATACATAATATATTATAATATACTAATTAATAAAGTGCATTTGTGCTAGTAGCAAATCTCTACTGGCTACTGTTAGCTAGTTTAGTTAAGTTAGCCTTGACAAAAATCCAATGCACGTTCTGACCTCCTCAAGCTTTTATTTTGGTACTTCCGGTTACCAGCATTTGAATTTGCATATTAGCTAAATATTAGTTTTCACCCGAAACATTTAGATTCAACATTTAGATTTTGATTTAGATTTAACATTTAGATTTAGATTAAACATTTAGGTGTAACTTTTAACATTTGTATTTAAATATTTAAAATTTATATATATTTAAAAGTTGACAAATAACAAATATTGTTCTAAATGTGCAAAAAAGTGACTCTCAAAAATTCAAACCAGTTTTTTAAACATTGTTTGAAGCTAAATGTGACAAAATGTTGCTGTTATTTTCAGCGTGAGCCACTTTACAAATGGCACCTCATATAAAACTACATCAAGGTTGGTGATAACAAATACTTGATTTCATTTGAACCCCCCCAAAATAAAACATACTAAAGACATAATATTGTTTCTCAAAAACGTCTTTGAATCTGAATCTACACCTGCATATTAGATTACTTAGTGGTTTCCAACCTAAGGTAAGGACTGCAAGATAAACCTAAGAGGTCAAAAGAGGTTTAACTGGATAAGAAAACTAAAAAAATCTGTAATCTTTTTTTAATTTTTTGGTTAAATGGGGATTCCTACCACCATCCTACCAGCTCTTTAAGAATACTCATACAGTATGAAACTGTCTTGAGACATAAAAGTCACTTGGAGCTCATAGATATATAGCATGTGAAATGGGGTAATGAGTTATTGGTAAGGAAGACTCATAAGTCTGTCCTCCAACTTCTGACCTGGTCAAGTTAGACCTCTAAGTATTACTGCTCCCCTGAGTTTTCACCACAGCGTTTACTCATTTTGCCACCATGCTAGGAAAAATGCAACAGTCATTTATTATGACTTCTTCCCCCAGAAAGATTCATTTACTGCTGCTTTTAGAAATCTTTATCACTGTCAGGGTGGCCTTTCAACACAACATTTTACCACCAGTGCTGTTCTCTGGCCACTGCCAAATGTCTGTCTCCAAAACATTCTAGTCCAAATCAATGCAAGCAATCTGGCCAGCTGATTATTAGATTAAAATGCATCAATTAAAAATTGATTATTATGAAAAGAAATGTGGCCTCTACAGTTTAGTTTTTGGGCCAGAAAAATATTTTTTTGTTGAAGAGAATAGAGCAACAGTTCTCAGACGGCTACGACAGCTCTCACTATAAATGATTGGCATTTTGCACTTTTGAACATGCTTCTGAAGATTTTATTATTTACAAGTTGAATGTTTTTTAACACAGGGTGACATAGAAAAACCGAAAAGGGTAGATGATGAAAATTGTTTTATGTGAACTACTAAAAGGACGTGTTGTCCGAACCATCGAAAACTAAAACAAAAAAGCTGAACAAACACAAAACATTAAAATACAAAGTACTCTAAAATCTAGACAAAAGATGTTGGTTAACTCAGTCAGTAGAGTATTCATGTACAAAGGCTCAGTCCTTGCCGCAGCGGCCCAGGGTTTGAATCCGACCTACAGCCCTTTGCTGCATGTCATTTCCCATTTATCTCCCCACAGTCCTGTCACTCTTCAGCTGTCTCTGTCCAATAAAGCTTGAAAAAGCCAAAATATGTTTAAATAAATAAAATCAAGACAAAACTTTAAAACACACAATAACTGTGTACATAATAACAGCTCACACATTTAGATTCAAACAATGTTTCAAAAACTGGTTTTAATTTTTCACTTCATTTTTTGCACATTTACAACAATATGTGTCAACTTAGAGATATTTTGAGTATTTCAATACAAATGTTAAATGTTACACCTACATGTTAAATATAAATCTAAATGTTGAAGCTAAATGTTAAATATATATCTAAATGTTGAAGCTAAATGTTAAATATATATCTAAATGTTAAATCTAAATCTAAATGTTGAATCTGAATGTTTCGGGTGAAACTAAATATTTAGCTAATATGCATGTCAATGAATGAATTGGCGTTAGCAGAGAATATCAGCAAAGCCGTTCTGGTGACAGTACAAAATCTTTCCACAGCGACAGCAACCGCCACAGGGCTTCCACAGGCCACCTCGGTAAGTTTGTTTTCCAAATCACGTAGCATTGGATTAATACATAATATATTATAATATACTAATTAATAAAGTGCATTTGTGCTAGTAGCAAATCTCTACTGGCTACTGTTAGCTAGTTTAGTTAAGTTAGCCTTGACAAAAATCCAATGCACGTTCTGACCTCCTCAAGCTTTTATTTTGGTACTTCCGGTTACCAGCATTTGAATTTGCATATTAGCTAAATATTAGTTTTCACCCGAAACATTTAGATTCAACATTTAGATTTAACATTTAGATTTAGATTAAACATTTAGGTGTAACTTTTAACATTTGTATTTAAATATTTAAAATTTATATATATTTAAAAGTTGACAAATAACAAATATTGTTCTAAATGTGCAAAAAAGTGACTCTCAAAAATTCAAACCAGTTTTTTAAACATTGTTTGAAGCTAAATGTGACAAAATGTTGCTGTTATTTTCAGCGTGAGCCACTTTACAAATGGCACCTCATATAAAACTACATCAAGGTTGGTGATAACAAATACTTGATTTCATTTGAACCCCCCCAAAATAAAACATACTAAAGACATAATATTGTTTCTCAAAAACGTCTTTGAATCTGAATCTACACCTGCATATTAGATTACTTAGTGGTTTCCAACCTAAGGTAAGGACTGCAAGATAAACCTAAGAGGTCAAAAGAGGTTTAACTGGATAAGAAAACTAAAAAAATCTGTAATCTTTTTTTAAATTTTTTGGTTAAATGGGGATTCCTACCACCATCCTACCAGCTCTTTAAGAATACTCATACAGTATGAAACTGTCTTGAGACATAAAAGTCACTTGGAGCTCATAGATATATAGCATGTGAAATGGGGTAATGAGTTATTGGTAAGGAAGACTCATAAGTCTGTCCTCCAACTTCTGACCTGGTCAAGTTAGACCTCTAAGTATTACTGCTCCCCTGAGTTTTCACCACAGCGTTTACTCATTTTGCCACCATGCTAGGAAAAATGCAACAGTCATTTATTATGACTTCTTCCCCCAGAAAGATTCATTTACTGCTGCTTTTAGAAATCTTTATCACTGTCAGGGTGGCCTTTCAACACAACATTTTACCACCAGTGCTGTTCTCTGGCCACTGCCAAATGTCTGTCTCCAAAACATTCTAGTCCAAATCAATGCAAGCAATCTGGCCAGTTGATATTTTGTATTGACCTTTTAACAAGAGATTCATCACAGATCACTTTGCTCTGCCCAGAATCACCCAAGGGAGCGCTCTGCAGTGCAGGCTGGTTCTGTCCTAACAGCCACTCTGATCATGCTTTCACACCATGATTACAGCGTGTCTAGCTTTTATGAAATGAAATATGACTTTATCACTGTAAATGTTACCTTGCCAATTTTCCCATAGCCTGTGCACTGTAAAAAATGGTATTTTAATGTAAAAGAGTTTTATTGTAACAATAAAGCAGTAGTAGTAATAAACGTTTTTAGCTTTCCTTTTATAAATTTTTTGTCAATTCACTAATTAATAGTTTCAGCTCATATTATGTTTTTGTTTGCAGCTGCAAACTATTATAATATAGCATTGTTGTCACTATAAGGATGAGTAAGAAACACGTATTTTTAATTTTCTACAACGCAGTACAGATTATATTTGAATCTGGCTCACTGGTTGAGATCCATCACTGTGAGTCAGCTCTCTCACAGGTTATCTTTTATGTATCTTTACATATGCTGATAAGATATCAACATACAGAATACCATTTAAGAAAACTGTAGCTTTGTGTTGATTGAAATGAAGTTTTAGCTGTTTTCTGTTTTGCCTATTCTGATAATGAGATATAGGAGATATATTTTAATATCAGTCCATGTAAAAACATACTATCACAATCTTTATTATTGTTTTTTCCTTAAAGCAGCAGTCAGTCAACACTTTCAGGCTGTGCTCAGACTGACAGTAGCCCTGGGGCCTTAAAACAGTTGGTATGGGTGTGTTGCTAAACACATATAATATGAAGGTGAAATATGGACCAGTTCACACACTGCACAGCAGTTTATACTTCCATGCAGGTTGATTTTACAACTTGTCTAACTTTACGTAGTGGAGAACATGTTACAAGGTATTTCACCTGTGATGTGTATTTGCATGTATTTAATTGGCCATTGAAGTGAGTTATCAGAAGATATTATTGCCACCAAGGTTGAACCAGATGATCCTACATTCATTTGACAAAGTCGTCATGCTACAACAACATCGCGGTCTCATTAAAATTAATAAGGAGGTTTACAGTGTTCTTAAACTTTGTCAGCCAGCTCAAACTCAGCTTCTACACCAAAAAATCGTTTCTCCTTTCAGTTCAGTACCTCAGATAATGAGATCATCTCTGCGTAAAATGTTGCTGTCCCACACACACTAAATATATTATATGAGTGTGAGCATGTACTGCCCGTGTTTTTCCAGACAGTACATATGTTTACTGTCATATATGCTCTGGGTCAGCATACAGTGTGTGAATATTGCACGCACATGAGATATATGTTATCATCAGTGTCTCCATGTTCAGCCTGGAAATGTACTCTCTGTCAAAAAGGTTTATTGGAGAATGCATGAATTCTACATGCTGGTAGAATCTTATCATCTGTAGGATGATATAATGTAATCAGATAAGTGACGGCTGGGTCACAGCTCTGTGTGTGCATGTGTAAATAAGACACAAGCAACCTAAGAGGAAAAGAAAATGCTGATTTTAATTGTTGCAGCCAATAAAAAAAGGAAGAGGAGGAAGAAGAAGGGTTAATTACATTTAAAGCAAAACGGGTGACTGCCAGAAAATAATTATGATGGAAATCAATATTGGTTTCAAGCTGATATTTCAGTGTTCTCTGACGAACATGAGAGTCACCAGAATAATGCAGTGATACTTGTTTATGTGACAGCCATCAGATGAGAAATCTTGTTTGGTATATTGGATGGCTCTACTACAACACCCATGACCCGAAAGCAGAGGCGATTTTTCTCACCAGGCAAGCCAATCAGCTGCTTGGGGCCCTCACTAGCTGGCGACAGAGAGTCGAAATTTGCACAGAGTCGAGAGTGAAGAAACGGAATTTGCGTTTTGAAAAGTCATTCGCTGAGTCTGACTCTCAGGGGTTTCCCGTTTACAACAAGCTGTTGGGAGGAACAAAATGCTAAGCAGCCAATTGCGTGACCACATTTTTAAGTGACAAAAGTCTTCAAGCAATCCGCGCTTGCAGAGGAATCCCTTGCTGCGCGTGCAACCACATGTTTGCACAAATCGAAAACCTGTAGTAACATTGTGAACATTTTTGACTGTTGGTAGACCTCTTGCGCTAGCTACTATGGAGAGAAAATTATGGAGAGCTAAATTATGAAGAGAAGCTATCCATCCGGGAATGAAAAAAGAAAGAAGCAAAAAGAAGAAGAGGAAAGAAGAAAGCAAGATGGTGGTAAGTCAGTAGCAATATAATAATGAACAGAGATCAATAGTATTTTTTCCCTACCGTTGATAATGAATGATGTTGTGCAAATGGTGCTAGACTAGTCTAGTTTCACTCACGCTAGCATGACCAGACTTTATTAATGTTGTTTTCTTAACGTCAAAAGCTATTACTATATAATGAAGTAGCCTACAATACAATAGTAGTTTTGATTTTAAAAAAGCCTATTAAGGTAATACAAGATTACACATAGAATGCTGTGGCTTTACGATTGCCATTTAGATTAGAACCAATGATATATTCGAACCAGAAAATTATTGTTTTTAAACATGGTCACCGCGTTTGCTCAAGCCAAGGCCCGGAAACAGATCATGTGAAGACATCTCTTACACTATTGTCTCTCCACAGGGGCTCTACAGCCCCCCAGGCGGTGTTGGGTAGCCCTAGGGTAGCGTTGAGAAAGATCAAGCTTATTGGGGGTGGTGCTGCATATATTGGAGGTTATTGGTCCATTTTATTTTTTGGAGGTATATGGTGAGGTTCAGGGGGCATTTATTTTTAAAAAAAAGTTGAGAACCGTTGCCTTACACAAAGACTTAAAGTTTAAAGGCTTTTCTTTTGTTTGTTTGTTTTAATATAATGTTAAAATAATAGATTTTGATATAATATTATATTTGATATTGCACTCTCTGTTAAAATAAACAGAAACTTCACAATGTTTAACGTTCAATGTTTGTGTAAGTAATATTTATACTACTACTATACTTGTGAAATAAAACAAAACTATACTTGCTACAATTTGTTGGTTATTTATTAAAATTACAAAGGCCTAGAGTGAAATTCTGTTGTGTGGGGGGGTCGGGCGGTGGGGGGCCCGCCCATTGAATTTCTGCTTGGGGCCCCACTGGACCCTAGAATCGCCACTGCCCGAAAGGATAAGGTAGAGGAATCAAAACAAATTTCAAATGCTTTGTAGTTCATATTTTGTGATGCACTCTTTAATGATTCACTTGGAAGATATTCATGGTCATCCAAGCTTTGGAAGCGCTCCATCTATCAGTTACCCAATGTTGTTCATAACCACGGTTTCCCAAATATATTCTTCTTATTACAATAGTTTGTTGAAGCTGGCCTTAGAGCACTGAAAACCTAATAAATTCTGGTGAAAGTAAACAACATTTGGTGGCAAAAATATCCGAATCTGCTTCACAGGCACACAGGAATCAGGAATTTTGTTCCAAACTAACTGTAAGTGATAAAAGGTGAGATAGAATAAAAAAGAAAAAAGAGGCAAACTGAAAAGGAACAGTAAGAGATGATGAAGAAAACCTGGAGCATAAAAAGCAACACCACAATAATGGAGGTAAATGGAAGGAGCATATAGATGCAGCAGCAGAGGTGAAAGCAGATGAAAATACATAATATAACAGAGAAAAGTCCAGAACAAAAGGAGGCGATGAAGGCAGGGAAGAGGATGTATGTAAGGCTACTCTCAGCTCATGACTTCCCCTCTCCACACGGAGGTCAGTGCTATCATCATGTGTGGAGGAGGAGTGGGTTACAGATTTGAAGGAAGCAGCCCTCTCCGTAATGGATTAATATAGACCCATAGCACCCCACTCCTCCGCTTTTCTCTCTCCGCTCCTATCATTTCTCTCTCCCTCCATCCCCTCCATCTCATCTCTCCATCTCCCAGACAGTCGTTCATCTTCCTCCATGTGCCGCCGCTCCCATTTGTTCTCTCTTGACATGGCCTTTTACCTCAGATCGAATTCCCACCATTTTAATCGGGACAAAATCACATTACGGTGGGCTCCTGTTCCTGCCGGCCTGCCTGTGTGTGTGTGTGTGCGTGTATCCATCATTTTGTATTTGTGATAGGGTGTGTCTACCTGCACACAGGGCAGTCTGCTGTCTGGGTATGTCTTATATCTGCCTGTATCCAATTGGCCTTCTGTAAGTGTGTGTATTTATGTGTGTGTGCATGCACCTTAATCAAAACAACGCAAGAAGATAGTGTAAACAAGATTCAGTATATTATGATCTTAATAATTCTTCTCTGATGAAACCAGCTTATGTTCTAATCACTTTTGCTTCTTGCCTTTTCTCTTTTAATCCACTGTTTTCTTTCTGCACATGCAACACAAATGGATTTACACGTCATGCCAATAAAAATGTTTAGCTGCATGTATGATGACATTCTGTAGTGTGAATGTTATCTGATTGGCTACAGTACCTGTCTGTGTGTGTGTGTGTGTGTGTGTGTGTGTGTGTGTGTGTGTGTGTGTGTGTGTGTATGTGTGCCAAATGACAAACAGAGGGGGCATGTGAGGTTTTTTGGGTTTATCTGTTTATCTCCTCTGGTCCCATATCTCCTACTATTTCTTGGCAGACGGATCAACGGAGGGAGGAAGAGAAAGGGCAGGTGGAGAGAGATAGAGATGGCAAGACACACAGAGAGAGAGATTCTCTAGGGCAATCATTTTTAGGCTTGTAAGGGAGGCATCAATATTACTGAGTTTAAGTCTTTCCCTCTCCTTGACCACCTGTTTTTCTCTTCACCTCTGTCTGTCTCCTGTAACCTCCGCCCTCAATGACTTGAATCTTTGTCATCTCTGTTAAGTGGCTGTAACGTTGCTGTACTTCCTTTGGTTTTGTGAAACTTACCTAACCAGAAAACTGACTTATGTAAGGTTCAGAGAAGATCTTGGTGCCACATAGTTTATTTTGCTTAAAGGTTAATCTAACACCATGTGAAATTCATCCAGTGATTTATACCTGCAAAAACATTTTTTAGCCATTGTCTTAGCGTGTTTTAGCTTTGTTTTTGGTCTCTACCAACTCCTGAGGAAAATGTTATTTATGATTTATTTACTCTTATTAGCTGCTAAATTCAAAATGATGTTCACCAGTTGTGTCTTTCTGCTGTACTGTACAATGTGTTTTCATTGCTTTGGCTTATTATTTTACTTCATGTGACTAAAATCTCATATCCTATCTATAAATTCAGTGACTTCATATATCTTTAGTCTCATGATGCAAGCAGTATTTTACATATCTTCACTTTGCTGTATTGTAATGCATGTTACTTATCTTAAATAGTTTATATAAAATTACATTTTACACATACAACAGTCTTCACAGATATAATTTTCAGCATCAGCTGTTATTGGTTTCCATAACAATAGTCTATTTGAGGATTTTCAGTCAGGATTTAGTGCATCATAGCACAGAGTCAAAGTTACAAATGACCTCCTAATGGCATCAGACAAAGGACTCATCTCTGTACTTGTCCTGTTAGATCTTAGTGCCGCATTTGACACCATTGACCATCAAATTCTTTTACAGAGACTGGAACATCAAATTGGCATCAAAGGAACCGCCCTAAGCTGGTTTAAGTCGTATTTTTTTAGATCGATCTCAGTTTGTTCACGTCAATGATGAATCCTCCATGCATACCAAAGTTTGTCATGGAGTCCCACAAGGTTCTGTACTTGGACCACTTCTATTTAGTTTATATATGCTTCCTTTAGGTAATATTAGGAATCACTCCATTAATTTTCATTGTTATGCTGACGACACCCAATTATATTTATTGATCAAGCCTGATGAAACCAATCAGTTAACTAAACTTAAAGCATACAATAAGGATAGAAAAAGTTGGATGACCTGATTAAATTCAGACAAAACTGAAGTTCTTGTAATTGGACCTAAACACCTCAGAAACTCTCTTTCTAGAGACTTAGTTACTTTAGATAGGATCACCCTGGCCTCCAGCTCCACTGTAAAGAATCTTGGAGTTGTTTTTGTGTTTGTGTTAATGTCCACATAAAACAAATTTCGAGGACTGCGTTCTCCCACTTACGTAACAACGCCAAAATCAAACATATCGTGTCTCAAGCGGATGCAGAAAAACTAGTCCACACATTCAGGGGCGCAGATAGTGGGTGTGTCAGGTGTGTCATGACACACCCACTTTTGAATGACCGTAGATCCGTCCCACCCACTTTTATGTAGCTTAACGTTTTTTTTTTTGTTGTTGTTTTTTTTAAACTTTGTCTTCTTCAAATCTTCTGATTCAAGCATCACGAGGAAACCAAAATATGAATTAACATAATATTTGGTTTACTGAGGTGTGTGCTGATGTGCATGCGTTGTGTGTAACAACGCGTACGCATCAAGCAAGTGACTCGTTTGGACTGTGCAGCAAAGAGTGTGGAGTCGTCGTCGACTTTGGTTGCCACGGTTACCAACTGATCACTTGGACAGCTAGCTGCACGTTCAGCACGGCATGGCATGATGAGAAGGACAACAAAAAAGCAAAAGACTATTGCGTCATTTTTTCAAAAAGTCACTTCTGTAAGTAAATTGTACTTTTTAAATATATACTTTATCACAGCTTAGTCAACATGGCTCGCTAGCAGTGCAGTTGTGTCCTGTGGATTAAAATGGAATAATCGCAAGAAGTCATGGTATCAAGACAACGTTTTAAGGTAGGACTTTGGTTATTCATTTTGCCCACTGCTGCGACACATTGACTTGAGCTCATTTGGTTGTTTTAAAGCATTTCCCTGAAGAAGGTTCTGCTCATTTGCGCTAAATTGTATTTTTATTGTGCTAATACAGACGGGCATTTTTGTATCTATATTCTTCTAAAAACTCACACACTTAAAACAAACACTTAAAGCGATGGCCGTGTGTCTCAAGTGTACAATTCACCACTTCTGCGCGATTCTGACAATAGTATCTACACAGCCTTGTAGGCTAGCAGGACCGATGGTTTCATTATCAGTCAGTTGAGAGGGGTCCATGGTGTTTGCATTATTCCATTTCATGTGACTAGGATCTCTTACAGCTGAGCCATGTTCATGTATTCATTCTTAAAAAGCTGCTACTGTAATGTTTTGTGTTCTATGGTGGGGATTTTTTGGACAGCACTTAGGAGCACTATAGTGTGAGAGTGGGTGTCAGGCTGGCAGCCTGGGGGGGGGGGGGGTGTGCAGCTTCGTCCCCCCCCAGTTTCTCAAACCTATCTGCGCGCCTGCACACATTTGTTACTTCTAGGCTGGACTATTGTAACTGTAGTCATGGTCAGATGTATTTCAGTGTTCAGAGGTGAAACAGGATTCAAACTTTTAATACTGCTTATTACCCTGATATTAAGTTACTCTTTAAGTTAATTTATTACTTTAACTTTTAAGGAAAATGGAATGAGAGCAAAGTTTGAAAAAGGTGAATGTGAGGCTGCAAGTTAATGTCTGTTTTAATACCTTGGGGGAAACACCCCACTTCTGCACAGATGGATGCAACAATGACAGTCTATCTGCTGTGCCCTGAAACTGTGGGCAAATGCTTACATTAGGTTTAGCTGTACTTGTTCCATGACTCCTGGGGTTACAGTAAGTAAAGTGTATGTGGATCTCATCTACACTTATTTGAAAACTAATGAACTGTTAGATGCAATATAATGATACACATAAGGCTTCACAGCTATTTCACTGTATATCCATTTTCCATTCACAGCTCCAAACAGCAGGTGTTAGGTTAAAAAACGCTGAGGAATGTTTCGAACAACAATTCTGTTTAGAATAAATCCAACGTGACTGTAATATTATTATATTACATTATATAGGTGTATTAAAAGAAAGCTATGTTACTAAAATTAAACAAATAGCTATAGATGACAAATCTAAGCAAAGCAAACACTGCAGCTAAAACTAAATGAAATTTGGGGTGAACAGAAATTAATTTGTGACTAGTGGCTTGGTGCTGAGAACTTATATTTGGAATAAACCACCAGATTGACTTGTAGGGCCTACCTGCAACCTGAAAAATGAAAAATGGTTTGGTGATGTTAAAGATGAAAAGCTTTAGGATTCACAGAGACTATGTTCATTTTTATTTACACAGTCTATGACCTGTAACACTAAAACAACTGATGCAACACATGTTACACAAGTCAAATCTGATCAAACCACCACAGTGTAGCTGAAAACTTTAAACTCTTAACAAATATTAACAAATACAAAGATTTTTTTGGCAAAATGTGAACTTTTATTTGATTTTTTCAAAAAATGCTCACCTGGGCTGTGTTGGAATGTAGTGACGATCACTTACTTTGTTGTTTAAGTTTGGAGTACTTGCTGCTTCTTGTGAACACGGTGTTATAGGTGTTATATTCCTGTTGACAGTTTCACACTATTACCCAGCATGCATGCTTGCACTGCTATTTTGGTGGACTGTTCTTGTTGGTGCAATATACACCCCCTAAGCTCTTTGCTTGATAAAAATTGAACAGAACCATCAGAATAACATGGAGGAAAACTGAACAGTTATGTTATGTAACTTTGTTGTAATGATTAAATAAATGGTGCAACAACATCCTCCATTGGAATGAATGACTTCCAGTCTGTGTCGGTTTGACAGTGTATGAAGTTGTGCACATGGTGTTAAGAGTTATTGACTTAGTTGTGGTGGTAAGTGCTAAGAATTGTATTTAACAGCACAAGGGAAGGAAGATGGCTTCTAGTCAATAGAGATTTAAACAACAACAACAGGTATATGTTCACATAGAGATAGTGAGGAGTGTGGAGCAAATATCTTAGACCCCAAAGTTAGAGCCTGCAGGTGGATGCTCAGGTGGTGGTGGGGTTGAAAAAGCAGAAAGAAAAATGCACCCTCAGTATCAGACATGCTGCTCTGTTGGGAAGAAGAGTGTCAAATACATGGCATTCCTGGAATTTAAGGCTGTGTTGTGTAGAATGATGTATATTGCTCCCATTTCCACCCTTATTTGAAATTATTTTACAGACATTCATGAGCTCTGTTGTCATCTTTCTTAGTGAAATGAAGCCACACTTTGGACCTTTTCTTCATCTCCATGACTCTTTTGCAAGTTTTCAGCATTGTTCACACGTCACTGTTTTGTAATGTTTTCAGAAAAACATGCCGGCATCAATAAATGTAATTGATAAGGTCATATGCATATGGTTTTGTATTAGACAATTTTAGAATGAGTTGACGTTTTCCATCCCTAGTTCTGAAGAATGAAAAAAAGCATGAATATACCACTGCCGTTGTGAAATATTTTTTTTATTCAGGGGATGCACACTAAAACAATGTTGTACTTTCTTCCTCCAGCACAGTTTCGGCCTCCCTGTATGGAAAGGAGGAGATAAAATGAATGAGTGTCCTGCTGTTCTGGTTTCTTGAGCTGTGATAACTCAGAAGATGTAGTCTGTCTGAAACATGGACACTCTGCAGGGTGTAATACACAGATTCATCTCTCTGCTGAAAGAGAGATAGATAATGACACAGAATGAGTGTTCCCCGTCGTGTAGGGTTGTGAGAGGTCTCAGAAGATGGAGTGTTATTCTTAGCGCTCATTTCATTCATTTATACTTGAAGTATATCTGCCTATTTCTACTTTAAAAACCTAAAAAATACAGAAGTGGGAGCTAAATGAGAATCCAGAGAAAGTGCCCTCTTCTTGTGATTAGTCTCACCCTGATTACTGAGACTATCTCACTACACTTCCCGGCATCTGCACTGGTCCAAACAATAGATAGTATCTTTACTGAATGAAGTGAAGACAGAGGGATGGATGACCAGAGAGGACGAGTGTCCCCCCTATTGTGTTTACTCAGTACATATCTGTATCACTCTCTCCTCTCTCTGATTTAAAAGCATCGATAACATCTGTATATTAAGAGAAAGTGAGAAAGAAGTATGATACAGGGAGAACGAGTGTCCTCTTGTGCTTGTCGTAGTATCCTCAGTCAGTCAGTGTTGGCTGTATAGATTTGTAATTGGATAAGAGCTTTAAGCCTTTAAGTTCAGATAAGAGCTGGTTTTGTAAGATTAATTTAGTGGTATAGCTCTTCAAGAAAATTGGGGAGATGGAAATGAAAAAAAAAAGAAAAGGGAATGTGCCTCAGAAATGACCACATTTAATGCAGCTTCTCTAAAAAAACAACTCATCTCCTAAAAAAATCTCACACCAAAATTGGAGCTTAAAGCGTAGTACTACCACCGTCTACAAGTAACTTTCATTCATTCACTCACCTCATTGTGAATATGAACTTCACCCTTACCTTCCATCGGAGGATAAATTATTCGGACGAAATCAGGACGACTGCATCCAAAGTTTCCATCGACAAACGCCAGCAGATCCAGCAACAGAAGCTAAAGACTCTGCGGCCCCCCTTTCCGTAATCCAAAAGCCGTTTAAGAAGCGAGCCTCCACCCAGTCTCTTTCATGGTCCGTTTCCCACCCAGTTTAGCTTTCCTCAATATGCAAGACAACTTTAATCCACCTGTTGAATTCATCGTTCCTCCCAGCTCACCTCCAGTCCTCTTTAGAATGAGAGATGAGACATCCAAGGATAGTCCATCGGTTCAGTTCTCCAACTCACCGCCTCTGGAGACAACTCAGGCCCATCGCCATCGTCCCGTCTACACTGACCCTACAACATGTCAACCAGTCATAGCCTGCAGCCGGAAGCAGCGGCACCACGCTCCTGTGAGGTCCTCCGATGTCCAGCCTTCATCATGTCTAACCATTAAGTATTTACAAGTCACTTGTTGTAGAAATTAGGCATGATGATAATGCTGTACTCGCCAGAATTATCAGCATCTGTATCTGTGTCTGTTAACCATATGAATTATCTGTATCAGTCAGCTACCCAATGAGGATTTTCATTCAATCCGAGCACAGATATTGACTCGTATAATACTCGTACTCTGCAAAAGTGCTTTATCCGTACTGGATACTCGTTTCAGCAAAGTATCTGGCTCAACTGTAGTAGAAATATTTTAACATAAGGGACATATCAAAACTTGACGCTCAGTGTGTCATGGTCTAAGTTCCGTCAACATTTCACGTTCTGGGTGACCTTTGACAGCGAATGCATCGCTGTCAAAGGTCAGCACCTCTCACCCCTCATGTACACAGGTATGAACACACTCATGCGTGACGTCATCACATATTCCTCTGCAGTTCAAGGATCATTCAAGTTTCAAGTTTATTCGTCCTGTGCAAGTAACACAGGGTCAACAATACAATCAGATGTGTTTGGCATTACTTCTGTCAATTCACGCATTCCCTGTCGTTCAAATCACTTTCTACCAAGAGGTTGGCCACAAGCCCCTCACATATGTCCGAAGAAAACCCCCTTATACACAACGTGCACAACTACTGCATGGCAGAGACCTGTGACTTCCCTTGTGGATACAGAGTTTCCTCCTCTTCCCATTCCACAATATCTATGCCATCCAAAACCCTGCACCAAAGAAAATGAAGTCAAATAGATCCCTGGATATGAATGACTGGG
Source organism: Collichthys lucidus (assembly GCA_004119915.2). NCBI lineage: Eukaryota > Metazoa > Chordata > Actinopteri > Sciaenidae > Collichthys > Collichthys lucidus. The sequence goes on from CM014097.1 coordinate 1,425,019, forward strand.
ACATAGTCAGGGACGGACTGGCAATCTGGCATACTGTGCATTTGCCCGGTGGGCCGACGTGCTATTTGGGCCGACAAGTCCCAATATATATATTTAACGAGTAGATCACACACCCCAAACACACTCTTGGGCTTAGCGATGAGCAATGTGGGCCGCGCCGGAGTGGGTGGGGGCCGGTTAGGCTAGGGCGCACGGCACCTATTTTTTGTCCCAGTCCGTCCCTGGACATAGTGTAAAGGTAAAAGGAAAGGTGACACAAGTTGATGCAAGAAAAGTGTCTATTGTGGACCAACGAGTTACCAAACTGGAGAAATATTTGCGACACTGGCACCTGCGCCTGTATGGAGTTCCTGAAAACAAGGAACAAGACATCCGCACTGAGGTGATACAAATCTGCCAAGCGATCCTGCCAGAGGATAAAGCAAAACTTCCAGACGTCATTAAAACAGTGCATCGACTCAGTCAATAACTTTGTGAACTTACTCTTTATATGGCTTAATGAGTCCTAAATTGCCAAGTGAAAGCCTATGTACCTCTCTATTTTTACAGTTTTAATGTTTCACTGCACATTTTATCCAGAACATTAGATAGGTCAGCTCCTGATAAGAAGGAAAATACTAAATGTAGTTTGTGACTTTGGGCTATACAAATAAAATTTGATTTGATTTGATTCGTTAAGTTTATTCTGTCTATCCATTACTTTCAATGCCAGGGGGTTATGAAATAATGCAAGGCACTATTTCTCTTTGCCAAAAAGCACAAAACTGATTTTTGTTTTATCCAAGAGTCACATTCAGTGCCTGAAGATGGAACATTTTGGAAATCCCAATGGCAGGCTCATGGATCTGAACATTCTGCAGGTGTCACCACTTTAAAGCTTAATTTCTCAGGATCCTTGTTATTAACTACTCCGGCCATTTTATCCTCAAAGTGGTAAACATTGAAAACTTCATATTGGTAATTGTTAACATTTACAGCTATAACTCACACAGTGATAATGATATGCTGCTAGAAACATTAGAAAAGCATATTCAAAAGGCTTCTAATAACTTTCCTATCTCAGGTATTGTAGTAGGGGGAGATTTTAATACTTGATCACAATCCATGCAACTCTACCGCAGTTAATGAAAAACTTAAAGCCTTTATGCAAAAATTTGATGTGTGGAGGCACCAACATTGTAGTACCAATACCTTTACATGAAGTAACAAAAATGCCACCAGTAAAAATTAACGTCTAGACTTCTGGTTAGTCTCTAATAAGACTATGGCAGTACCTTCGCCAAAAATCAAAGACTGAAAGAAGAGAATGTAGTTTCTAAAATAACTTCATTATCACAGAAGAACCCTGCTGACATGTCAGAAAGGGAACGATCAGAACGAATTAAACTAATTGAGATCTATTTACATAAGGCTAAAGGTGCCTTTATAAGATCAAGAATGAAATGGATCAAAGAAGGAGAACAGAATTTGGCCTATTTCTTTAATCTAGAAAGACATCATGAGAAGCTCAATTTAATCCAACAAATCAACATTAATGGTGATGTAACTGATGATCCAAGCAGAATTGCAGACCTTTGCTCCAGTTTTTACAGCGAGCTATATAAAACCAAATACTGTCATCAGTCAACAACTTCATTTTTTAATTCTAACGCCACTCAAATTACTGAAGATGACAAAGAGATTTGTGATGGAATTATAATTTTACAGGAAGTCACTTTTGTAATTGAACATCTCAAAACTAACAAATCTCCTGGAGTTGATGGTCTGCATAATTTAATCAAGCATTTATAAAAGACTTAGCTCCCTTTCTACTAAAGGTAATTTTAGAAAGTGTGGAACAAGGAACTCTACCTCCTACACTAACACAAGGCCTGATTACATTAATCCCAAAACCCCAAAAAAGACCACTTACTTATTAATAATTGGCGACCCATTTTACTACTGACTACAAGGTATTTGCTTCAGTACTTGCTAAACGGCTTAAGAACATTTTAGACCCAATTACTGATGAGACGCAAATCAGGCTTGCATGACAAATAAAGACGAACACACTGGCACATGACAAGGGACACGCAGACTACAGGTGACACACAAGCAAGAGCAAGTGACCTGAAACGAGAGGAGAGTTACTTTTCAAAATAAAACAGGAAATGACGAGACAAAACACCAAAATTAGATATGACCTCACACACACAGTCCATTCGCCATTTAACTACGGTCTCTTCTCCTTCTAGGCTCTGAGAGGGAGAGAGAGATTATCTGGTACTTTGTTGAAGACACAAACACTGGGTATATAACTGTGTATATTTGTGTGATATTGGAGTGAGCTGAACCTTGTAAGAAAAACATAGAATAGACACTATGCTCACACGGGACAAAAACATGTGTGTGTCTGTGAAGCCACACTACCCTCCTATAACTGTCAGTAATGTATAGTGTACAGCATGTGTGTAAAACCTGTGTTTTTATTATGTGCAAGTATGTGTGTGTAAGTGTGTGTTCATCCTCTTTCTGCCCTACTATGACTGTGTATGTATGTGTGTGTGTGTGTGTGTGTGTGTGTGTGTGTGTGTGTGTGTGTGTGTGTGTGTGTGAAGCAGTACTTCAGGCCCTCCCACGAGGTGGCAATGAGAGTGAATGAGCACTTCCTCCCCCACGGTGTCCAAGGGGACTAGCATCTATCAGTGTGATGCACTCTCGACTGGTACAAACTCCATTACCCAGTGTCCTGCTCCTCTGTCATTGTCAGCAACCCTCCTCGTACCCACACAGGGCACGTGCATCAGAGACAAAAACATACAAACAAATAACACGGACTGGGACACACACATGGCCACATGGTCAGCTGTAAACATAAGCATGTTGACTACAGATGCACAATATGGGAGGCAGTGACTAAGATGGGTCAGATGTATATGTACATGTACACACACACACACACACACACACACACACACACGCACACACACACACACACACACACACACACACACACACACACACACACACACACACACACACACACACACAGACAGACAGAAAGGTTGAACGCTTCTCCTCCATCAGCACTTTGAGAAAGATTACCCTCTCCCTGCTGTCTATCTATCTATGTGGTTCTCTTTAACTCATTCAGTCACTCATTCACTTGCTGTACTTGCACACACGGGCGCACACACACACACACACACACACACACACACACACACACACACACACACACACACACACACACACACACACATTACCTTGACAAGAGCACATTCAAGCACCTCTCTACCTCTTTATATTTCCAGGAGGGCTCACCATAATGGCCACACAAGCTCGGAGAGCTTTTCTACAGCTACTTCTGGGGCTCTTTCATTAATGAACCCATAACTCCCTCAGTTTTAAAAGCTGAAATCCTCTGCTGTTACATTCTGTGAGTTTAAAGCCCTTCATGCTCACCAGCTATAAGGTTTGAAATCAATGTAAATGTGTCTTTACCAGTGCAGCAGTCTTCTGTAAACTGCCGTGAATAACAAGACTTAGCTTGCTGAGTTTGTATGTGCATGCAAGTGTATATTATATGTTGCTTGTCTGAGGCTTTGTACATGCAGCAACATGAACAGAAAGTGACTGAGCCTCAGGATAAAAAAAGTCACCTGTTTTCATTATAATGACATATAATAATGATATTGAGCATCATTGCCATGGGTATATCTAGTCTGTTTGATTCCCTCTACTGTGATCTCTACTCTGTGTGGAGGAGCTCAGCCCACACAGGTCTTAAAAATCACTTTGACCTTTCCTCGATGGTTGTAATCCGCCGAGTGTGACAAAGGCAAACATCAAAATCAGTCAAACAGCGCTGGACAGGACAGCTATGTGCTTCTCTGTGATACACACCTCCCTCCTCTGATGTGGTGAAATGAATCTCAGCGGAGATGCCTACTGTACACCATGAGATGACAATGAAAAGTCATTTGTATAATAAATGGACCATGGTGCTAAAATGAGGCTTCAAAATCTATTTTTCTTCTTTTTTTTCAAAACTTCTCGCCTCTGTCTTTTTTTGTCTCTCAGTTTTCATATTGTCAGTGGAATGAGATTTTATATCTGCCATATTCTCCTAAAGCACTCCAGATAAGTGTGTGAGTGTAGTGAATTGCATTGAATTAACTACCTGAGTGAAATGAATTAGGGCACACTTCTCATTCTGGCAGTAGGCTCTCTCTCTCTCTCTCTCTCTCTCTCTCTCTCTCTCTCTCTCTCTCTCTCTCTCTCTCTCTCTCTCTCTCTCTCTCCTCTTGACTTCAAACCACTTCCATTTTAGATCTTTCATGTCATATTAAAACATTTAACAGAGATTATAGAGTTTATGGTAAGACTGGAAACCACAGCTCATCAGCTCACTCTGTTCTTAACAGTGACATAACAGTGTGGAAAAGACAACTCTGGTGTATTTGAGGACATATCCTTATGTGTCAAAGATTGCATTCAGTATTACAGTGACAGGCTCAACCCTCTAAAATAGACAAGTGGTGTTTGAGAATATAATGTACATTCAGTTACCTTTGAACTATGTACACACAACTAAAATTAACATAATAACAGTCTAAATAAACCCTACATGAAGGATAATGTTCAGTTTTACAGATGTCATTTGTGGTTCTGCATCTAACTGACATATAAGCAGTCTGAACTCTGTCTGAATTAGTGTGTATTTATACATGAAAATGAAATACAACCAATTAACATTCCTATTTCGAAAACAAATTAGCGCTCTTAGCATATGTTCTGTGCCTAAATATTTCAAATCAAATATTTAAAACTCTGCACTCTTTAGATCAAACCACCTCTATGCACGATTATTCAGTTACAAATGTTGTCAATAAATCATTAAAGTGACACTGATCCACCATTTCTGCATGATTTTTACTGAGAGCAATTATTTCACATTAATAATATTTTATTTTTTCATGTACGACACGTTTACAACTGAACTCTTGGGACTTGATAGAACAGAATGTTTTGTACCAAAAGTCAGGTTAATGCTCCCTCAGTGGAGGCCTGTGGCTGACTTTAAATATAGCTGTTGTAAAGTAGAGACGTTGAGGTCAAGCTGATCTGTGTTTCATGCACAATAAAAAATGCTGGGTTATTTTTTTAACCCATCTGCTGGGTAGCTGTGGATTTTGACCTGATTGGGTTGTTTTTACTCAAGGTTGGGTTAAATATTTTGACCCAACAGACTGGGTTGATATTCGCGGTCTTTAGATTTGGGCGGGCCTTTGATTTTAACAGACTGAGGCTACTGTTAATCACTCTCCAGTTTGAGACCAGAGAAAACTATGTAAATGGTAAGTAAAACTTAAATTATTATCCTACAACATGTAGTTTTGGTAGCTTAAGGTGGTAACCAAATAGCTGTGTCTTAGTTATTACTTAAAAACTTCACCTCACTCTGTGACTCAGGACGTTTTTGCTAGCTAGATTTATTTTCGTCCACTTTTTTTCCCATTGCTAGCTAGTTCATTCCACCTGATAAAAATACTTGTTTCCGTCTCTTGTGACACACACTTCGATAGACTATCAAAGTCTAGCTGTGCAGGCATTTCCGTTAGCATATTGTGTACTGAACTCAGTTGTGGTAACGTTAGCATATTGTGTACTGAACTCAGTTGTGGTAACACTAGCATATTGTGTACTGAATGGTTTTTGCTGTGTAGATGTGAGTCAGGAGGGACGGAGCTACCCCAGTGTAACGCACCTCGCCATTAGCGAGGTCTATTTCTCCGCGCGCAAACCAACAAAAAGCCGCTCATAGCCACAAATAGTGCGCAGTACAGCATTCATTTACAACACAGCTACATTAATTTAACCGTAACAGGCCAGTACAGACAACGCTGCTGTTTGAACACAGCCTGCGCTGTGTAGCGGCAGAATGAGGACGGTAGACAGACCTGCAGCAGTCTCGCTGCGTGTGTATCAGCACAGAGACAACAGGGATCTGACAGAGAGAGAGACACTGCCATCGCACCACGGGAGATAAAGGTACGAACTGGTTCTAAAACCCCGTTTGCGTGTACCGGTGTGCGCTGGAGACCAGTTCCCATGCATATAGTAGTCTAACATGTCACTGCGTGAGTCAACCTGTAGCCGTTTAAAGACTTGTATTTTTGGCACAAAACCTTTGAACTGATATGAGTCATATACTTAATTTGCCCATATTTATTATCCTGTCCTTAGGTCGCTCAAGATTTTGCAGTGATACAGCCAGAGTGTTCTGAAAGGGTGTCTGAGAAATGGATCCCTCAGTTGGCTGAGAAGATCATTCGTATGAAGACTGGAGACCTTCTTGCAAACATTGATTCACTCTCAGCAGGTATTCACATAGGGCTGGTGTAACATGTGGCCCCCAACTTTATCAATGTCAACTTTTTCTCAGTGCAGCAGTGTGAGTTTGAGCTTAGGCACATAATTTGAAGTGATGTCTGTGTCTGGTTTTCGAACTTGAGTGAGTGAAGTGGTCCTTTAATGTTAACAGACGTTTAATTAATGTTTTATTTTTACAGATCAACAGGGTGACATAGCGCTACAGCTGCTGCCGGTGCTGCTCCCAACTGCACTGTACAAAATTGGATGGAAAGTGTACTGCCCCAGCATTCGAGAGGTTCACAGGGCCTTCATTGAAATCCAGTGCTTTTCAAAAAATGTCATGTCAAGGACCCCTATCTTACAAGGTCTTGTAGAGACCCCAAGAGGAGACTTACAGTATTTTAAATCTTTTCAAAATGATTCAAAATTGTTCATAATTTTTCAAGGTTTATCAACATTTTTTGAAAGTCAGTTCAGCCTTCGCATCACAACACGATCTGAGTGTAAAGATCTTCAATTTTCAAATAAACTAAGAGTAAAAAAGAATTAAAGTGGTTAAACTGATTTTGATGCAAGTAACTACTTTTGCTGGGGACCTCAAGGTGCCCACCTCTAGGATTCTTGGGGATTCCTGGACCGCACTTTTAAGAAACACTGCAATGAGACATATCCTCAGGCACTTATATACTTAGTGGAATTCACAGGTCATTTTGGCATATACAGAAATGTTCTTATTGGACTCCAGATACAGTGTCTGGTGCAGCACTGTGCATTACCTGTGGAGTTGAAGCTAACCTGTTCTACAAACTAATTGTTAAATCTTGTGGGGGTTTTTTCTTCTCTTTTTTTCTTTTCAGCCTGGAACAAACACAGAATACCCCTATGTCCCCATGGTAGGGGAGGAGCATCAGTGTTTAGTGTTCCCAGGCCTAGTGTTCTAAGGCTAATGCTCCAAGGCTATCCCACTCTCACCCTGTTAAGTTCAGGTACCAAAAACTGATGTTTACATTTATTCCAGTTTTAACTGACTGTTTGATTGTTATAGTTTTTACTGATGTAATTTCCCAAAATCTGAACATGTGAAGGGGGCAAAAACCTATGAACTTTGTTGTTTTTTTCCTTTTCTTTTTTAATATTTAGGTTATTGTATGTATGTTTAGCACTTAAATCGATGGACTTTGCATTATGTTTATGATGCAGCAATGTTAAAAATGTATTCCACTGTTTTAATGTGAACTTGAAATGTCCCAATAAAATATTATTGCATTAATATGTACTTGTTTTGTTGAATAATTTCATGTTTAATAACAATTTCATTGTATAATACTAAGGTTAATGTTAATTATTTAATGCTAATTTTGCTCTCAAACCAACATTTTGATTTTAACCCACTTCTTTGGTAAAAATAACCCAACAACATGACTGTGTTTTAGCCCATTTATTAGTTAATATAACCCAACAACATGGTTCTATTTTAACCCATTTATTGGGTAACAATAACCTAACAGCAGAGTCATTTTTAACCCATTTTTGGGTAAACAGTCTCAACCCAACATGCTGGGTCAAGCCCATAACCTAACCCTGTTGGTCTAAAACAACCCAGCTTTGGGCAGGTCCAACTTTGGACCAGCGTTGGGTTACCCAAATAACCCAAATCGGGTTATTTTCAACCCAGCAGTTTTAAGAGAGTGCCCAAAACAATACACATCATAACACAACGTGTTTTGAGTGGTTTGAAAGTAGAGGTCAAGCTGATCTGTGCTTCATGTTTAAAAATAAAAAAAGATGGATGGATCTTGGATGGATGAATTTACAGTCTTTCAGTTCAGTTCACTTTAATAGGACATACAGTAAATGGTTATAATGAACACATTCTATATTAGCAGTGTAAACATACTGAAAATCCAGTTGAGAACAGTTTATTTAGACAGTACTGTGAATATGAGACCAAAACTGATCACACAAATCAGAGATACAGTCAACATTTTGCATGATTAAATGGTATGGAAGAATAATCCTATCTTTATTCAAGAGCGCACATTTTCAGTTTGAGAGCATGAGCATGATTTCTCCTTCTCGTGCTCACATGTCATGCTCACACTCAAAACGTATGTGCTCGCGCTCAAAACATGTCCTGTGCGCACTCAGATCTAATGTGCTCGCGCTCAAAACATGTCCTGTGCGCGCTCAGATCTAATGTGCTCGCGCTCAAAACATGTCGTGCGCGCTCAGATTTTTTCTGCTCGCGCTCAAAACATGCTCTCTATGCTCTCAAATTTTTTCTGCTCTCCCACAAAACAGCACATCCTCTCAGTTTGAGGTGTCTGCACAGACTGAAGGATGTCCCGCCCTGCGTTTAAATTAGTGTGTTTCACCAGCCAATAGGGAGACAGCTAGAGTCTTGGGTGTGTTCCTTCACGCTTTTTGAGCACTTCGCAGGGGCGGGTATATGGTCTGTTTATAAAACTGCCTTTCTTAAAAATACACCAATTTACCATACTAGCCAGCTATTTGAATCGTCACCTATTCAAGACGCCAGTTTATTAATGTATAATTAATCTTAAATAATTCTAAAAAGAGTTATCGTCGTTTAGACACCGTATGAGACCGTTTCTAAATTTATATCAGTGGGATGTTTTGTATATTATAAATACACCTAAAAGCATACCTGTGTTATGGTAGCTGAGTGGCTAAGCACACTGCCACCTGTTGCATTTTGAACCATGGGACGCCGGTTCGCATCCTGGCCGTTGCACCCTTGCTGCATGTCATATTATGATTTTGAATTAAAATTATGTGGTGACTGTTACCGTAATATAATCCGCGTAATTCTCTTATTGTAACGTTCAACAAGAGATGGTGGGTGAATAGGCTAGGCTACGTGATTAAAAAGGTATAATATAAAATACGCTATTATGATAATATTTTTAAAAAGCCTTCAATTTTCTCAAAAGCCGTCACTGCGCCTTATATATGGATCAATATTGGTTAATCATGCCTAGTCAGGGGGCGTTGCCGAAGTAATCATAGACATATATATGTAGACGCATTGAGTGCTGAATCGTACGTCGTAAATAGGCTACCAATTTTATCCTCAAGTCATTATCATCATAGTATTTTATATTATTTTATATTTTTAAGTGTTACAAACAGACCATATACCCGCCCCTGCGAAGTGCTCAAAAAGCGCGAAGGAACACACCCAAGACTCTAGCTGTCTCCCTATTGGCTGGTGAAACACACTAATTTAAGCGCAGGGCGGGACATCCTTCAGTCTGTGCAGACACCTCAACCTGAGAGGACGTGCTGTTTTGTGCGAGAGCAGAAAAAATTTGAGAGCGCAGAGAACATGTTTTGAGCGCGAGCAGAAAAAATCTGAGCGTGCACGACATGTTTTGAGCGCGAGCACATTAGATCTGAGCGCGCACAGGACATGTTTTGAGCGCAAGCACATAAGTTTTGAGTGTGAGCATGACATGTGAGCACGAGGACAATAAATCTGAGCACGAGAAGGAGAAATCATGCTCTCAAACTGAAAATGTGCGCTCTTGAATAAAGATAGGATTATTCTTCCATAAAATGGGAATTAGCAGTTTCACAGTCTTGCCTTTAAATGAAAGATTAAAAGTATGCATGGGCATTTATAACTACTTATTTCCTCCTGCTGAGATCACACTTAGGTTTTCAGTTATGGGATGCTTTCCACTGCTTCCACCTTCCTTCTTTAGCCTGTTTATGTCATGACCTATTTGTTGTGATGATCAGTGACTCAGTGTGAGCGATTTGTCTTCCTGGGCTGTGTAACTACAAAGCAGGGTTTTCTGACACCTGCTGTGGCTCTTGTCCAAAAGTTGACACACATGCACATGACACACACAGTTCTGATTATACAACACATTAATACATTCATAAAGGTGACACAAGGTGAATAAATGCATGTCTGCGCAAAGCACATATGCAAAGCGTGTGGATATATTGTACAGGTGCATACACACAATTATTGTTGTCCGCTGAGTGGTGACATAAACAGATTGGTCCTGCCTAGCACTTTAGGGAGGACTGGCCATTCATCAACCTGACCTCGTTGTAGGACATACACACTTAATACAATATTTCCTGTGCAGGGTACAAGAGCTTCAGTGCACAACACACACACACACACACACACACACACACACACACACACACACACACAATTAGGCAGTGTCATTGAGATTAAAATCATTTTCCAAGAAAGACCTGACAACAAGAAACATTCACAAAACACAATGACAAGGAAACTATAAAAACAGTCTTTAAAATCGTATAACAAAACATTAAATAAATCAAAAGAGCGAGAGAGATGTTTGATTTCCATCTTTACTAAGATAGCACTTCGCTTTCCTGCTTTATGGAGAATATTACCTGTAAATAAAAAAGATAAAAAATGTAGAAACCCTTAATAGAGTCTGCTGTCATCCTCTTAGGCTGTCTATGGCCCCAGCAACCTCTAACAAATCAGCTAACCTCTATAATGTCTTGGTGACAGAACTCAGGGAATAAATGAGTTAAGAAACAATACGGATGTGGATGTTTCCACACAGCTGCATTGCATGGTACAATTAAGCAATCAACATCCAATCATACTTTGTGGCAGGTAAAGAAATGCTGAGCGGGCCCAGATGGCAAGAGGAGAAGATCTAAGTGACTTTGAAAGAGGGTTCATTGTTGGGGCTTAAATGGCAGGCGCTTCAGTCCCAGTCAGAATAAACAGGGCTGATGAGTGTGTTACTTGTGCAGTGCAATATGTGAGGAGCACAAAAACAGAGCAACTTTCCTCCAGTGAGAATGTATGATGTAATCAGATTGACAACAGGAACTGTACCAACAATCATAGAGTATATTATAGTCTGGTTACAGTGCATAAATGCCTCTTTACAAAGATGAATGCATATTTGAGAGTAAAAAGTGGAGTAAAAATCTGCACTGGTCTACAGAGATGTGAAACAAAGTGATCTGGTCAGTTGAGTCATCCTTGATCATATTCTCTCCAAGAGGGTGAGGGCATGTTTGGCATCTACCAAGAGAACGCTACAGGTTTTAATGCTTTATTTCTGCAGTGAGGGAATCTGGGGACACTTTTACAGAGACTGAAACATCAAATTGGCATCAAAGGAACCGCCCTAAGCTGGTTTAAGTATTTCTTAGATCGATCTCATTTTGTTCACATCAATGATGAATCCTCCATGCATACCAAAGTTTGTCGTGGAGTCCCACAAGGTTCTGTACTAGGACCACTTCTATTCAGTTTATATATGCTTCCTTTAGGGGACATTATTATGCAGAAAAACTAGTCCATGCATTTGTTACTTCAAATCAACATAGAGATGGAGAGACACAGATGCACAGCGGCAGCAAATCATTAACTAACTATAAACTGTAATTGTCACGATGGCAGTCGTGACTGTTGTTTCCCTGTGTTCCCTTTCGTTTTCCCCATCCTTGTGTTGTCTGTCTGTGTTGTGGGTGTGTCACATTTCCCTGGGCCTCCTGGACAATCATCTAATGAAGCACACCTGCCGTTCCTCACCTCACCTGCCTCTCATCAACTCATCACTCCACCTGCATATAAACCCTGGCCTTCCTCCCACTCCTTGTCAGATCGTTTGTCAGCTTCCATGGTAGATCACATTCAGACCGTCTCCAACTACCTGTTCCTTGTGCTCCTTGTTGTTTTCCTGAAACCATAACCTCTGATCTCTTGTGCTCAGGTCCACCACCATCGTCACCTCCTGCCACCTGCTTGCCTGCTCTCCATCCAACCTTCAGACAGTCTAGACTCCCTGCTTCCTCCATCCATTCCCACCACTGCGTCACCTCAGCCATTCCCTCCAACTTGTATCGGACCCTCTCGTCCCATACCTCAATAAATCCCATTCCCTCTCTAACCGTTGTCCGAGCCTGAATTCTGGGTCAACCTGTGCAACCATGACAGTAATGGAGATATGGTAGCAATAATGACAGTAGTAATATGTGTAGGGGACATCGTGCAGGACCATAGCAGCAGCCACGATCCACGAAAACCTTCTAGACTGGACTATTGTAACTCTTTATTATCAGGCTGCTACAAAAAGTCTCTTAGGACTTTGCAGTTAATTCAGAATGCTGCTGCTGTCTCTTACATCTAAAATCAATACATTTAATCTCATAATAATTTACAAAGAAACAATTTTGGTACTCCTTCATGCACAGAAACTGTTTTTATTTTTACTTTTGTATCTTATAAATAAACATAGATTTGGAATTCCTCCACTAATTTGCAGACATGGGTCTAAAGTGTCCCGCATTAGGTACTATAATATTTGCAAGTGTTTCCAGTCAGGAAAACATATACTGCAGACATCTGTTGACCTGTTACATATTTAAGAAGGAATCAGAACTTCTGCAAAACCACATGTAGGTCTCCAGGGAGCGTTACAGTTCCGTCTTTGGATTCTGTGGAGAGATATCTATGGTGAGCTATGTCCCAAAGACGAACAAAGCTGTTGTCCTTCTCAGTACCATGCACAACGACACAGCAGTGGATGACAACATGAAGAAGAAGCCAGAGATCATACAATATTACAACAAAACGAAAGGAGGTGTGGATCTCATGGACCAAATGGTCCACACATACGCGGCGAACAAGGAGGTGGCCCATGGTGCTCTGGCAAAATATGGTTTATGTTGGCGCTCTGAATGCCTTCACCATTTTTACTTCACATCACTCTGATTATATGGGTAGTGTGCCAAATGCCCGACGCCTCTTCTTTAAGGAGGCTCAGGAGCTGATCATGCCTTACATGAGGAGGAGAATGGAGACCAGTCTCCATCTGCAGAGGCATTTCACTCAGGCCATAGAGATATGTGGCGCACAGACATGGGGCATCCAGTCACAGGAGCCACCCAGCCTCTTACAGAGGAAGAGAAAGAGGTGCTGTCTTTGCCCTTCTGCACAGGACAGAAAAGTCTCTCATGTAATAACTGAGATAGCTTACTCAATATAGGCCTATACTTGCCTGTGCTCATGGTAATATGCTGTTATACTTGTGTTATTCAGTTTATGTAGTTTTATACCACTGCAGTTTGATAGTGGCTCACTTCAGTAGCTGTGACTGTTCAATATTCACAGGTTTACAGTGTCAGTTGCACTCACTGTATTGTACTCACTGTATACTGTTTTAATGTTTGAAGTATCATCATTCAGAAATGAAATTATTGAAATATTAAATGATTAAATAAATACACTTTTTAAAAACAATACTGCAAATAAACTCTGTTTCTGATACAATATTACATAGGGAATGAATGCATGTCATTTTTGACCCATGTGTGCAAATATTGTATAGTTACATAAAATGTCTTATAATTCAAAGAGCTGGTCCACAGTTCCACGACCAGGACGAAAACCACATTGCTCCTCCTGGATCCGAGGTTCAACAATCTTGCGGACCCTCCTCTCCAGGACCCCCGAAAAGACCTTCCCGGGGAGGCTGAGGAGTGTGATCCCCCTATAGTTGGAGCACATCCTCCGGTCCCCCTTTTTGAAGAGGGGAACCACCACCCCAATCTGCCAATCCAGGGGCACTGCCCCCGATGTCCACGCGATGTTGCAAAGACGTGTCAACCAAGACAGCCCTACAACATCCAGGGCCTTGAGGAACTCCGGGCGGACCTCATCCTCCCCCGGGGCCTTGCCACCGAGGAGCTTTTTGACTACCTCAGCGACCTCAGCCCCAGAGATTGGTGAGACCACCACGGGGTCCCCAGGCTCTGCCTCCTCAAGGAAAGACGTGCTGGTGGGATTGAGGAGGTCTTCGAAGTATTCCTTCCACCGACCCAAGACGTCCCGAGTCGAGGTCAGCAGCACCCCGCCCCCACTGAACACAGTGTTGACAGTGCACTGCTTCCCCCGCCTGAGCCGCCGGATGGTGGTCCAGAACCTCCTCGAAGCCGTTCGAAAGTCGTTCTCCATGGCCTCACCGAACTCCTCCCACGCCCAAGTTTTTGCCTCCGCAACCACCGAGGCCGCACTCCACTTGGCACGACGATACCCAGCTGCTTCAGGAGTCCCACATGCCAAAAAGGTTCTGTAGTACTCCTTCTTCATCTTGACGGCATCCCTCACCGCCGGTGTCCACCAGCGGGTTCGGGGGCCGCCGCCACGACAGGCACCGACCACCTTACGGCCGCAGCTCCGGTCAGCCGCCTCGACAATGGAGGAACGGAACAAGGTCCACTCGGACTCAATGTCCCCCGCCTCCCCCGGGACGTGAGAAAAGCTCTCCCGGAGGTGGGAGTTGAAACTCTTTCTGACAGGAGATTCAGCCAGACGTTCCCAGCAAACCCGCACAGAACGTTTGGGCCTGCCAGGTCTGACCGCCATCCTCCCCCACCATCGGAGCCAACTCACCACCAGGTGGTGATCAGTTGACAGCTCCGCCCCTCTCTTCACCCGAGTGTCCAAAACATGTGGCCGCAAGTCCGATGACACGACCACAAAGTCGATCATCGAACTGCGACCGAGGGTGTCCTGGTGCCAAGTGCACATATGGACACCCTTATGCTTGAACATGGTGTTCGTTATGGACTGTCCATGACGAGCACAGAAGTCCAATAACAGAACACCACTCGGGTTTAGATCAGGGGGGCCGTTCCTCCCAATCACGCCCCTCCAGGTCTCACTGTCGCTGCCCACGTGAGCATTGAAGTCCCCCAGGAGGACGAGGGAGTCCCCAGAGGGGGCGCTCTCCAGCACTCCCTCCAAAGACTCCAGAAAGGGTGGGTACTCTGTACTGCCATTCGGTGCATAGGCACAGACGACAGTCAGGACCCGTCCCCCCACCCGAAGGCGAAGGGAGGCTACCCTCTCGTCCACCGCGGTGAACCCCAACGTACAAGCGCCGAGCCGGGGGGAAACAAGCATTCCCACCCCCGCTCTGCGCCTCTCACCGGGGGCAACTCCAGAGTGGTAGAGCGTCCAGCCCCTCTCAAGGAAACTGGTTCCGGAACCCACGCTGTGCGTCGAGGCGAGCCCGACTATATCTAGCCGGTACCTCTCAACCTCGTGCACCAGCTCAGGCTCCTTCCCCGCCAGAGAGGTGACGTTCCACGTCCCCAGAGCCAGCCGCTGCAACCGGGGGTCGGACCGCCAGGGTCCCCGCCTCCGACTGCCGCCCATCTCTCTACGCACCCGACCCCTGAGACCCCTCCCATAGGTGGTGGGTCCATGGGAAGGGGGGCCCATGTCATCCTTTCGGGTTGTACCCGGCCGGGCCCCATGGGAGTAGACCCGGCCACCAGGTGCTCGCCAGCGAGCCCCACCCCCAGGCCTGGCTCCAGGGGGGGGCCCCGGTAACCCGCGTCCGGGCAAGGGAGACCTGACTCCATTGTTGTTTCTGTTCATCAGAGGTAATTGAGCTGCGCTTTGTCTGGCCCCTCACCTAGGACCTGATTGCCTTGGGTGACCCTACCAGGGGCATGAAGCCCCCGACAACATAGCTCCTGGGATCATTGGAACACGCAAATCCCTCCACTGCGATAAGGTGGCAGCTCCAGGAGGGGGAGTCCTGTGGGGGGTGCTCCGGGAGTATGGGGTTTCGGACCCATTAATTCGGGCTATCCGGTCCCTGTACTCTCGGTGCCAGAGCTTGGTCCGCATCGCCGGCAGTAAGTCGGATCTGTTTCCTGTGAGAGTTGGACTCCGCCAGGGCTGCCCTTTGTCACCGGTTCTGTTCATAACCTTTATGGACAGAATTTCTAGGCGCAGCCAGGGCGTTGAGGGGCTGCGATTCGGTGGCCTCAGGATTGGGTCGCTGCTTTTTTGCGGATAATCTAGTCCTGTTGGCTTCATCGGAACGTGACCTTCAGCTCTCTCTGGAGCAGTTCGCAGCTGAGTGTGAAGCGGCTGGAATGAGAATCAGCACCTCCAAATCCGAGACCATGGTGCTCAGCCGGAAAAGGGTGGAGTGCAGCCTCCGGGTCGGGGATGAGATCCTGCCTCAAGTGGAGGAGTTCAAGTATCTCGGGGTCTTGTTCACGAGTGAGGGAAGGATGGAACGGGAGATCGACCGGCGGATCGGTGCGGCTTCTGCAGTGATGCGGACTCTGCACCAGTCCGTCGTGGTGAAGAAGGAGCTGAGTCGAAAGGCGAAGCTCTCGATTTACCAGTCGATCTACGTTCCTACCCTCACCTATGGTCACGAGCTCTGGGTAGTGACCGAAAAAACGAGATCGCGAATACAAGCGGCTGAAATGAGCTTCCTTCGCAGGGTGGCTGGGCTCTCCCTTAGAGATAGGGTGAGAAGCTCGGCCATCCGCGAGGAGCTCAGAGTAGAGCCGCTGCTCCTCCGCATCGAGAGGAGCCAGTTGCGGTGGCTCGGGCATCTCGTGAGGATGCCTCCTGGACGTCTCCCTGGCGAGACGTTCCGGGCACGTCCCTCCGGGAGGCGGCCCCGGGGAAGACCCAGGACACGCTGGAGGGACTATGTCTCTCGGCTGGCCTGGGAACGCCTTGGGGTCCCCCTGGGAGAGCTGGATGAAGTGGCCGGGGAGAGGGAAGTCTGGGCCACCCTGCTGAAGCTGCTGCCCCCGCGACCCGACTCACGGACAAGCGGAAGAAGATGAGATGAGATGAGATGAGATAATTCAAAGAGTAACCAAAAGGTAATAGAAATAAGTTTTAGTGTTGGGGTAAAAACTAAATAAGTGATGGAAAGTTGGAATATTAAATGAGGAATTAAATTCATTTTTACAATATAGCTAAGAAACGCAACACTTTCTGTGAAATTCCATAGAAAATGAATGCGGGTCATTTTTGACCCATGTTGTGCATTGAAGGGGTAGTGACAAAAGTATTTTTAATTAAAAATCTTTCATGAAATTTTTTTTAAGTTTTGTCAGGAACATCATGGAGTACTGAGTAATAAAAAATAACTTACATTACAAAGATATAGAAAATTTAAACTCAGCCAGGTCACTTTTGACCCATCTTATGCGTAGACTTAAGACTTTCCTTTTTGATAGAGCTTATAGTTAGGGCTGGCTCCAGTCATCTCTTACAGTAGTAGCAACTTAAAAGTTCCCGTTCAAGCTGAACGCCAGCTGAATGGCAGCCGTCTTCCAGCTGATTTCCAGCCTGCCAAGTCCCGTGAACGGAGAGACCCCCCTCCTTCTCCTGGGCGTGTCTATTTTTTACTGTAACTCCACCCATTTATGTGATTACAGGGTATGGCCAGGAGATGGCGCTTCTCTCACAGAACTTTTTTACAGTTGTTCTACCTGGAGATGACGTAGCTTACACACCTCATTAGCATTCTCGTTGCGCAACCTTTCGTTTGCGCTTACAGTAATGGGCTTTTTGGTCTCCCAGTGTCACAGGTCACAGAGCGGAAAATGCAGCTGGTTTGAGTACTGCATACTATTCAGTAGCCGTATGATTTGAGCATGTTCATAAATTGAAATTAAATTGAAGGTGTTTATATCCAACATGTCACCATTTACCAAATCAACAACATCTAGGCTGTTCTGTCTTTACTAGTGGTGAGCCGTCATCTGCGTTAACGTGCTGCGTTAACGTGAGACTCTTTTCGGGCGATAAAAAATATCACCATTAATCCATTCTCAAAACTGTTCCAGCCTTTGAGGTCGCTTTTTTACTTTTTTCTCTTTTGTTCGTTTTCGTTTTCTTCGCTGTAACTCTGTGGAGTCCTGATCTCTCTAGCAATGTTTTTTTTAGAGAGTTTGAGTTTTTCTCACGTTTTTTAAATACCGCTTCCACCTGGACAGCTGCCTTTGTTTACTCCGGGAACAGCTGATCGTGCTAATGTCGGCCAGCATTAGCACAATACAGTATCTATGGCCACCACTAGTCTTTGCATAATTACTGAAGCGTCTCTTCTCTTGTGCTAGTGCCTCTCTCTCGCTCATCTGCATGTAAACAACAAACTAACCCTTAAAAAAGTTACAACAACGGTTCGGACGTCTCGGGGCTGTTAGGCCTGTGTCAGACCTGCAGTATATATGTTATGTTTTTATTCTACATGGACACCACTGTTTATTTTCCACTATGGCCCCCTCCATTATAATAATACACCGCACAGCTTTTGAAAGTTCAGAGATAAGTCTGTTGCAAAAGTCCACGGTGACTCCCGTTTGCCAAAACGTCTGTATGTCCTCGTCGAGCTCCTGTTTTGTGCCTGGCTTAGCCTCCTTGCGAATAAAGTCTTTAATGGAATGCCTAAATATATTTTTGATGGTTTCGTAAGCTTATACCGCAAACTTTATTAAAACCAAACATACTTGACATATTTAGCCTATGGCCGGTAGTGGGCTACAGGCTACAGTCCTCGCTGCAGCTGGCCACGGCTCGAATCCCGCATCAGACGGCCCTTCACTGCGTGTCATTCCCTGTCTCTCTGCCCCCTCCTTCCTGTCTGTCTTCAGCTGTCATTTGCATAAAAGGCCCAAAAATATACTTAAAAACGGACGTTACGAGCGGAGTTTTCTTTAATAAAACGTTTATGTTGGCATGTTGTTGTTGTGCGTGACATAGAGTTGCAGATACGAGCGGCTGCAGCGCTGCCTCAGTGTTATCTTATCACAACTTTTTTTTTTCCTATCTGTTCAGCTGTGTCTTAGTTTAGACAGTCTACGGTGAGAGCGGAACATCACTGCTCCTCCCCGTGGACAAATGAGGCATTGCAGCTGGTTTTCACACAGACTGCTTAGGGGCGTTTCCAGTCAGGGCCTCACTGACTACGTCATCGCGGGGGATTACGTTTCGGTCACGGGCCAGCCCAGGACCTGTGACGGACCTGTGAAGGACCAGTCACGGCCCTGTCACGGTCCCGTCACAGAAACACGGGAACTTTTAAGTTGCTACATCTGTAGTTATGCTGCCATAGGACTAGACTGCCGGGGGACTAATTCATTGTAATTTTATCATTCATTGTAATTCATTATCATTTTGTCAGTCATTGTAATTGTGACATCTATTGCACGTCTGTCTGTCCTGGGAGAGGGATCCCTCCTCTGTGGCTCTTCCTGAGGTTTCTTCCATATTTTTTCCCTGTTAAAAGGGTTTTTGTGGTTTCCTCACTGGAACCGAGAGTCTAAGGACAGAGGGTGTCACTCCCTGTACAGATTGTTAAGCCCTCCAAGGCAAATGTACTTTGTGACTTTGGGCTGTACAAACCTTTTTTTTTTATTTGATTTGATATGCTGTTAGGGGCAATTTGCTGGAATGTTTTAGGTCCACTTGTCCACTTGAGGGCTCACTGAATGATCAAAGTATGAAAATTGTGTGAATTAGATTATATGACTTTTGCAGTCGCTACATCTCAACTAAACACCTATGGGAGATTTTCGACCAACGTGTTATGGACTTTTCAGACGAGGAGCGATGGACATGTCTTGTAACTCATTAAGGGAGGTAGGAGCGTGTGGACAATTAATCAAAGCTTGATCTCATAAAACTGTTGTGGTCGTGCTTGTCTTATGCCCATGCAACTACTGTCCTACACTGACCACCATGGATGAGAGACTGATCCTGGTAGTAGTAGTCCAGGTAGTGAGTGTCCTGAAATATAGATCTTTTTAAATGGTTTATTGGGACATAAACAGAAACCTGTGGCGCTCTTGTCTGCTGCTCACTACATGACCACAGTGAGAGACTGCAGATCCAAACGGGTCAGCAGGTGGAATGTTGGTCCCTGTTTGAACAGGGCTTTAGACAAGACAGAATATCTCTTGGAAAAAGGATGATCCAACCATTCAGGGAAGTTCCAGAGACTTGTAGAATTGATGCGTGGCATGTGGTGGACCAACACTAAGACACTTTATGTTAGTATTTTCTTTAATCTGTCACCCATCTAAATTTATATGTCAGAAGAGAATCTTATAAACTGCCTCAAGTGATGTCACGTGCCTTTCCCTATCCCCTCTCACCTGCCTTCTTTGACTCCACCCGCAGCTGCCATTAATGATGTTGGCATCACAGGGATGAGACACTTCATTGTCCTCTTTACAGACCCTCATCCCGTTCCCAATTTGGATCTTTATTCATGTATGCCCATTCCCTCTCTACCCTCAAGATGCATATTAATACTAATGGCGATAAGGTGCAAATTCATTAAGGTACAGAGATAGAGAGACAGAGGACTGGTCCAGCTGATGAGATGGAAAAAGAGAGACAATGATTGACTGGGACAACACTCAGGAGATTCAGAGAGAGAGAGAACATGGGGATGAGGGATGGGTGGAGGGTGGAGGAGAAGAGGAGAGATCAACATGGCACTAATTGTTTCCTCTGCACCCCTGCAGAGCCTCCATCAGCCATTCATCACCCCGCTGCAATCAGTCCAGGGCAGACACTTTGGCAAATGAGGCCCTCCTCTCACTCCATCCATTAAGACAGCAGCAACAAATGTAGGTGTGTGTGTGTCTGTGTGTGTCTGTGTGTGTGTGTGTTTGATCCAGAGAAGAAGACAGAATGTATGTGTGTGTGCATGTGTGTGTATGTTCATGTGAGCGAGCGCTTGTGTGACATACAAAGACATAACGGCGTGTTTGTCTGGGGATGAGTTTGTCTCTCTTCCCGATGGTCGGGAAAAAAAATCCAAACACATTTTTCATTTTCTTCTCGTTTGGGGCGACGCCATCAATCAGCTGTGCTAAATCAAATGGAAAATCATCAGCGAGAGCTATATGCACAATGCTGACTCTGATATGCACTCTTGTATGAAAGGCAAGCAGACATTAAGCTGGAAACCACGACACTGTAAAACATGGCCTTGAACCTTATTGCTTTATTAAACGGCAGTAAGGAAGCATTCTAATAAGCAAGTGAAAATTAGCTTAGCTGCAGCTCCGTGGCTGCCAGCTGTGAACGTCTGGGGAAATAAAAATGTGACAATGAAAAATTAGATCACCAATAATAGCTTGACAACCAACATTACTGCTTTCATACACTTAACAAGTCCTAGTTTAGAAGCAAATAATCTTTAGAGCATTGATACAACTCCATAATGTGCATTACAATGTATTCATTACTAAATGCCAAATTTAAATTAAAATAGAGAATAATCATTATTTTGCTGTAATTTCATACCAAAATCCATTTACATGTACTTTTAGTGTTTCTGACGCTTTCAGCTACATCTTGTGGCGTTCCTTAGTGTCAGGCTTTTAGTTTGTGAGTTGACTTGCTGTTTTATTTTGGTTTCCCTCACTTCCTTTTTGTGTTTCTTTTCTGGTGTCTTTACTCCCTGTGATTGCCTATTGTTTTCACCTGTGTCTCGTTTGCTCCTCCCCTCGTGTGTATTTAAGCCTTCCTCTCCCAGTGTGTCCTTGTTAGATTGTCTTCTTCCTTTGTGAGTAGCTCTCTGGCGTTTTTCTTCATAGTTTCCTCGTGTACCAACCCTGTTCGTTCCTTCGACCCGTTTTTGCCCAGTGTCTTGTACTTCAGCCTGTCTGCTCTGTGTTTTGGATTCTGACCCTTGCCTGCTTTTGGACTTTCTTCCTGCCTCGTGTTTTTGTACTTCTGCCCCGTTGACTGCCTTTTGTGTACCGAACCTGGACTGTCAATAAACCGCCTTACTACACCTGTCAGTCTCAGATCTGCTCTTTGGGTCCAGTTGTCTGTCTGAACCTGACACTTAGAGGGTGGAATAGCTCTGTCATGGCCATGAGATATGGCAGAAAGCTACAAAAGCACCAGTGAAGTGAACTTATCACGAAAATAAACCTCTAATCACAACAATTGAATGAACAAAAGAACGTGAATTCTTGATGTAACCAGGAAGATAAAATTATATCAATCAAAACTAACAATACATCAAAAATGTGTGAATGATGCTGCCAACAGCAGTTTACATGTATGAAAACAGCAGCTTGGCATGTACATTTTTTGATGGTATAACATAATGCACAGAGCATTTCACGTGTGTGCAGCAATCTGAACAGCTTGTTTTGTGTCTGAATTGAAACGTGCAGACTCTCTGCATTTTTGATGCCGTGCTGGAAAACTGCATGCACATGCATATTATAATGTGCAGCATAATTGAGGCAGAGGCTGTCCATGGAGAAACAACAATGTTAGGATCCATATTAGACGTAAATATGGAATTACAAGTGTTTCTACAGATATCTAGATAAAGCATCATACCTTGCACATGACTGACATAAATTACTTGACTGACATGGACCCACCACCCATGGGAGGGGTCTCAGGGGTCGGGTGAGAGATGGGCGGCAGTCGGAGGCGGGGACCGTGGCGGTCCGACCCCCGGTTGCAGAAGCTGGCTCTGGGGACGTGGAACGTCACCTCTCTGGCGGGGAAGGAGCCTGAGCTGGTGCACGAGGTTGAGAGGTACCGGCTAGATATAGTCGGGCTTGCCTCGACGCACAGCTTGGGTTCCGGAACCAGTTTCCTTGAGAGGGGCTGGACGCTCTTCCACTCTGGAGTTGCCCCCGGTGAGAGGCGCAGAGCGGGGGTGGGAATGCTTGTTTCCCCCCGGCTCGGCGCCTGCACGTTGGGGTTCACCCCGGTGGACGAGAGGGTAGCCTCCCTTCGCCTTCGGGTGGGGGGACGGGTCCTGACTGTCGTCTGTGCCTATGCACCGAATGGCAGTTCAGAGTACCCACCCTTTCTGGAGTCTTTGGAGGGAGTGCTGGAGAGCGCCCCCTCTGGGGACTCCCTCGTCCTCCTGGGAGACTTCAATGCTCACGTGGGCAGCGACAGTGAGACCTGGAGGGACGTGATTGGGAGGAACGGCCCCCATGATCTAAACCCGAGTGGTGTTCTGTTATTGGACTTCTGTGCTCATCATGGACTGTCCATAACGAACACCATGTTTAAGCATAAGGGTGTCCAGATGTGCACTTGGCACCAGGACACCCTCGGTCGCAGTTCGATGATCGACTTTGTGGTCGTGTCATCGGACTTGCGGCCACATGTTTTGGACACTCGGGTGAAAAGAGGGGCGGAGCTGTCAACTGATCACCACCTGGTGGTGAGTTGGCTCCGACCTAGTAGGCCCAAACGTTCTGTGCAGGTTTGCTTGGAACGTCTGGCTGAATCTCCTGTCAGAAAGAGTTTCAACTCCCACCTCCGGGAGAGCTTTTCTCACGTCCCGGGGGAGGCGGGGGACATTGAGTCTGAGTGGACCTTGTTCCGTTCCTCCATTGTCGAGGCGGCTGACCGGGGGGCGGCCGTAATGTGGTTGGTGCCTGTCGTGGCGGAGGCCCCCCGAACCCGCTGGTGGACACCGGCGGTGAGGGATGCCGTCAAGCTGAAGGAGTACTACAGAACCTTTTTGGCCTGTGGGACTCCTGAAGCAGCTGATGGGTATCGGCGTGCCAAGCGGAGTGCGGCCTCGGTGATTGCGGAGGCAAAAACTCGGGCGTGGGAGGAGTTCGGTGAGGCCATGGAGAACGACTTTCGAACGGCTTCGAGGAGGTTCTGGACCACCATCCGGCTCAGGCGGGGGAAGCAGTGCACTGTCAACACTGTGTTCAGTGGGGGCTGGGTGCTGCTGACCTCGACTCGGGACGTCTTGGGTCGGTGAAGGGAATACTTCGCAGACCTCCTCAATCCCACCAGCACGTCTTCCCTTGAGGAGGCAGAGCCTGGGGACCCCGTGGTGGTCTCACCAATCTCTGGGGCTGAGGTCGCTGAGGTAGTCAAAAAGCTCCTCTGTGGCAAGGCCCCGGGGGTGGACGAGGTCCGCCCAGAGTTCCTCAAGGCCCTGGATGTTGTGGGGCTGTCTTGGTTGACACGTCTCTGCAACATCGCTTGGACATCGGGGGCAGTGCCCCTGGATTGGCAGACCGGGGTGGTGGTTCCCCTCTTCAAAAAGGGGGACCGGAGGATGTGCTCCAACTATAGGGGGATCACATTCCTCAGCCTCCCCGGGAAGGTCTTTTCGGGGGTCCTGGAAAGGAGGGTCCGCAAGATTGTCGAACCTCGGATCCAGGAGGAGCAATGTGGTTTTCGTCCTGGTCGTGGAACTGTGGACCAGCTCTATACCCTTAGCGCGGTCATAGAGGGTGCATGGGAGTTTGCCCAACCAGTCTACATGTGCTTTGTGGACCTGGAGAAGGCGTTCGACCGTGTCCCTCGGGGAGTCCTGTGGGGGGTGCTCTGGGAGTATGGGGTTTCAGACCCATTAATACGGGCTATCCGGTCCCTGTACTCTCGGTGCCAGAGCTTGGTCCGCATTGCCGGCAGTAAGTCAGACCTGTTTCCTGTGAGAGTTGGACTCCGCCAGGGCTGCCCTTTGTCACTGGTTCTGTTCATAACCTTTATGGACAGAATTTCTAGGCGCAGCCAGGGCGTTAAGGGGCAGCGGTTCGGTGGCCTCAGGATTGGGTCACTGCTTTTTGCGGATGATCTAGTCGTGTTGGCTTCATCGGAACGTGACCTTCAGCTCTCTCTGGAGCAGTTTGCAGCTGAGTGTGAAGCGGCTGGAATGAGAATCAGCACCTCCAAATCCAAAAGCATGGTGCTCAGCCGGAAAAGGGTGGAGTGCAGCCTCCGGGTTGGGGATGAGATCCTGCCTCAAGTGGAGGAGTTCAAGTATCTCGGGGTCTTGTTCACGAGTGAGGGAAGGATGGAACGGGAGATCGACCGGCGGATCGGTGCGGCTTCTGCAGTGATGCGGACTCTGCACCAGTCCGTCATGGTGAAAAAGGAGCTGAGTCGAAAAGGCGAAGCTCTCGATTTACCAGTCGATCTACGTTCCTACCCTCACCTATGGTCACGAGCTTTGGGTAGTGACCGAAAGAACGAGATCGCGAATACAAGCGGCCGAAATGAGCTTCCTTCGCAGGGTGGCTGGGCTCTTCCTTAGAGATAGGGTGAGAAGCTCGGCCATCCGCGAGGACCTCAGAGTAGAGCTGCTGCTCCTCGGCATCGAGAGAAACCAGTTAAGGTGGCTCGGGCATCTCGTGAGAATGCCTCCTGGACGTCTCCCTGGTGAGATGTTCTGGGCACGTCCCTCCGGGAGGCGGCCCCGGGGAAGATCCAGGACACGCTGGAGGGACTATATCTCTCGGCTGGCCTGGGAACGCCTTGGGGTCCCCCTGGGAGAGCTGGACGAAGTGGCCGGGGAGAGGGAAGTGTGGGCCACCCTGCTGAAGCTGCTGCCCCCGCGACCTGACTCACGGATAAGCGGGAGAAGATGAAGATGACTGACATAAATTATAATTCAACAACATACAAATATATATGGGGTATCCTGGGGTTACAGGATTGTTATCAGAACTTAAATTTTATATCACTGGAAATAATTAGGATCATAATTCCCTCGTGTTTTATTCTCTTGCTGCTTAGCACCTCTCTATATGGTAACTATAACTGGAGTCCTCATCATGACCCCACACACACCTTTCTACTTTAAATGCTTCCATGCAAAAAAGTTCCAACGGAACACGACAAAAGAGAATGATTTAATGTTGTAACATTATTTGTCACTTCTACCAGAAAATAAGTGAAATGAAAATTTTGAAACCTCAAAAATTTTTTAACCTGAAGTGAGTAAAGCAAAGACGTACCGCAAAAAATTCCACCGAGCATGGATGCGCCACGTTCTGGAGCTATACACTATGGGGTGCCGTTTGTAAAGCGTCTCGCTTTTTGAGAGTCACTTTTTTGCACATTTAGAACAATATTTGTGAACTTAGAGATATTTTAAATATTTAAATCTCAATGTTAAATCTCAATGTTAAATTTAAATCTAAATGTTGAATATATATACAAAATCTAAATGTTAAATCTAAATGATAAATCTAAATGTTAAATCTAAATATAAATATTGAAGCTAAATGTTTCGGGTGAAACTAAATATTTAGCTAAAATGCAAATTCAAATGCCGGTAACAGAAAGTGCCAAAATAAAAGCTTGAGGAGGTCAGACCGTGTTTATAGCCAGCCACAAGGGGGCTCACTTTGACTTGACTCATTTATTGACATGTTTGCAGAGGTATGTCCGACAGTACAGTTTACCGGGGTGAAGGCGGGCGGGTGTAGACGATCCTACACCGCGAAAATGACAGATCAGTCAAAGTGTTATTAGTTTATTATCACGATAATCCATGTCCAAGAGTCCATTTCCCCAGATAAGATGGGTTTTATTCGTTATTTGCCACTATAAACACGCTCTGACCTCCTCAAGCTTTTATTTTGGCACTTCCGGTTACCGGCATTTGAATTTGCATTTTAGCTAAATATTTAGTTTCACCCCAAACAATTAGCTTCACCATTTAGATTTATATTTAACATTTAGATTTATATTTAACGTTTCTATTTAACATTTCTATTTAACATTTATATTTATATTTAACATTTAGATTTATATTTAGATTTAACATTTATATTTATATTTAGATTTTACATTTAGCATTTGGATTTAAATATTTAAAATATCTCTAAGTTCACAAATATTGTTCTAAATGTGCAAAAAAGTAACTCTCAAAAATTCAAACCAGTTTTTTAAACATTGTTTTTAGCTAAATGTGACAAAATGTTGCTGTTATTTTTAGAGCGACACGCTTTACAAACGGCACCCCATAATACACGGCTGTTCTAGTCAATGTTTCAGAAGTGTGCCATAATACATGGCTGCTCTATTTTTGCTGTGAGCAGAAACTGCATAGAGAATGTGTTTGATTTTCAAAATAAAATACCTCGCACAACACTTCGCAGTTGGTGACTTGTCCAGGGTGTACACTGCCTCACACTTAAAGTCAGCTGGGATAGGCTTTAGCCCCACCGTGACCCTGATGAGAAGATGAGGTTACAGATAACAGATGGATGGATGGAATGGATGGATGGATGGATGGATTCATTGGTCTCCCAGTGACATCAGTCCATGATGTAGAATTTCACCTCTCTAAACAAACATAAGTACAAATGTTCAATAAATCATACTAATTAAAATCAAGGTTTCTAATCTCTCTGATGTACAGTATGTAGCTCTACTGTATTCTTAATGTTGATTGCTTTGAGTGACCTGTCACTCACACGCCTCCTGATACCTACATCACACCCTACACTTCCCATCTTATTTTTCATCATCTCAATGTAAGTGCATTCCCTCCATGTGCCTGCGATCCAGCCTTAATTCAATCGTCACTGCTCTAAATTAATTGGGCACACACGGAGAGGAGTTTATTTATTTATTTATTATTTATTTATCGCTTGAACATCGAAGAAATTGCATTAGATGGGATGAGGTTCACCCCTCTGGAGCCTTTTTTTTCCAAACTCAGGATGATTGTTTAGAATGTGATCTGCATGCGTTTATGTGGCAGCGCTGTTTTTTTTTTGTGCATTTGTATGCGTGTGTGTGTGTAGAAGTATATGAGTGATTAATGTGCATATTTAATTCTACGTACATGCTTTAATTATCTGCAGTGAGGAGAATGTATAGACAAGAGCCCCTTGGCAAGAGATACAATGGCATTATGGAAAAAGGAAGAGAGGGAGGATCATGTAGGCGCACGCTGGAGATTGTGAGTCGCGTTTAACTGGTGATGATGTTGAAAATTACACAGAGCCTATAGTGGAAGGCTTTTTTGATAGTATCACTGATGCCTGTGGTGGTGTCGCACCTCGTTTCTGCAACGTACAGGATGGAATGTGAATGACTCTGTGGGTGTGTGAGTTTGTTCGTGCATGCTGTGTGATTGCATATTTGTGTGATGCCACTGTGTTTATGGAGGTGAATCAATAATGCCCTGTGATACGATGCCTTGTGTTTGAATGTGGAATTGTTTTGTGGAACAAACTACCATTCTGGGTTCGGGAGGCAGAGAGTAGATTTAAGACTTTACTTTTTGATAGAGCTTATAGTTAGTGCTGGCTCAGATCATCCCTTAGTTATGCTGCTATAGGACTAGCCTGCCAGGTTGACTCCCCCTCCCTCCCTCCCTACCTCTCTCTCCCTTCTTCTTCCATCTTTTTTCCCTGTTAAAGGGTTTTTTGTGGGCAAGTTTTTCCTCACTCGAACCGACGGTCTAAGGACAGAGGGTGTCACTCCCTGTACAGATTGTAAAGCCCCCAGTGGCAAAATGTGTTTTGTAAATTTGGGCTATACAAATAAAATTTGAATTGAAATTTGATTGATTGAATGTAGCGCCTCTGGCTTGACTTTGTCAGTTTCCGGCTGTGGCGCAGGGCATAGCGCACTAAAGGGGAGGACAGTAAGCTTATCAAACCAACTGATCTTTTCTGTTCCCATTATCCACTTTGCCTTCTCTCCTTGGTCTCATCTGACTTTTGTTTTTTTTTGCCAAGACTGACTAACCTTGGTGCTGCTGCCTTCCTGTTAATCAAAGAGACTCTCTTCTTCTGTTTGTTTTCAGTGTCTAATGATTTACCTATTATTTAAACTATTATTATACTCTCTACATGCCAACATTTCCATCTCCCTTTAGCTTCTCTTTCTGTATTTTAGGTCAACAAACCTCCTGGAATTAAAGAAATATTATATTTTGTCTTCTGTTCTTCTTCCTATCATATCCTTTTTTTTTTAACTTCATCAAGTTTTGTGTCTTACATTTATTATGGTTTTCATGAATCAGTTGAATGTTTTCTCTATAAAACATTAGGAAAGGCGTCCCAAAAACACACAAAAAGACAAAGAAAATGATCAAATCAAAGTGAAGCTGGAACCAGAAAATCAAAAAAGGTAAAACATTAGAAAACATATTTTATGTGATCTACTAATCATTTTCGATCTGTTTTAATACTTTTCTTCAAAAGAGGAAACTCTGCCACAATAAAAGTCAAGGATAAATCTTTTTTATGTGGTGTTGTTTTCATTAGTGGATGATGATTAGAGCACTGACACATGGGGAATTAGTTGATTTTTATCAATCCATGGTCAGAAAGGAAGATCTGGAGACTGAACACAGGATAAAATGACTTGTTGAGGTGGCCATTTCCATTTTATTTTTTTTTGCATTGTATCGAAGGCGGTATCCTTGACGTGCCCTTGTGTTTAACAGTGATGAGGTAGATTTATGTGTGCCTCTCAGGCACATGGCCAAGGCTATCATGTCATAAATTAGCGGCTCGTCACAGAAAAGAGATGATGGAGAGAGAGAGAGAGAGAGAGAGAGAGAGAGAGAGAGAGAGAGAGAGAGAGAGAGAGATATTTGAGAGAGATTTGTGTACACATGCTGTTTATCATAACCACGTCTTTATCCACCTGCTCCTCTTGTCCGGCCATTTTGTTTTTCCCCATCCAAGCTCTCTCTCTCGTCCTTGGCTTTATCACTTGTTATCACTCATCCTCTCCCTCAATATTCTTCTTATCCTCCTTTCTCTTCTACCCCCTCTACCTTTTTCCCTTCCTCCCCTCTGACCTCCTCGCTCTTCTCCGCTATGTGTTTGAAGGTGTCTTTGTGCAGAGATGAAACTGTAGCATTGACCCATCTCACCTGAAGGCTTTTCATTGGCTTTGTTAGCAAGGCGGCTGGAAAAGACGGACGTGCCAGGAAGTCAAGAAGGAAGAAAAGATGAAAGAAAAAAACACGGGTTGAAGGAAATAAAATGTAAAGAGGGGAAGGGTGGGACATGTCTGGGTATTGGCATGCGATTGCATCATTGTGCGTTTACAGTGTGTGTGTGTGTGTGTGTGTGCGTGTGTGTGTGTGTGTGTGTGTGTGTGTGTGTGCGTGTGTGGATGATTTAGGGAAACGACAACAGCAGCAGGGGATTGATGTGGCGTGCTGTGGCTGTATTTGTATTCAGCAGCCCACAATAGATTGAGCAAATGTAGCATGCTATCACACACGCAGAAGTCAGGAGGGTTAAAAATAATAACCAGCCACACAGAGAGGCTACACAAGGATAAAAGCTATTCAGCATTTTTTACGCGCATATGCAGTATTTCTAATTTAATCCTAAATCCTCATTCTGTGATTGTTTTTCTTTATCATCCCATCTTTTTGTGCTCAGATGCAGCTGAATTTAGCCATGCTCTACTTCCATTTAAGCTGTTGTACTCTTGAACTGGAAGTGTGTGTGTGTGTGTATGAGGTATTAAGTCAGTGACTGTAGTTGCTCACTGTAAATACTAGATGTTAATAACCGTAGTCAATTTAAACAAGTAGAGCAGAGTTTCACCTCTTTATCACTTTTATTCTCATGTGTTTCGGTGCAGTCAAATGAAGATACCTCACATTTTCTCTTTGTGTTTTTCTCATTCCTGCGCCACTCATTTCTCCTCTTTTTCCTTCTTCTTTTATTCTCTCCATTTCTGCCAGCTGTAAGAGATAATTATTTCCAAACAAGCTGTCCCCTGGGTGAGGCCGTATTATCCAAAGCTGCCTTCATTAAAAATTCCCTCAGCTGCATGGACGTCTTTGCACTGCGGTGAAGAGAAAGAAAGCGAATTAATAAACAAAAAAGAAAAGAAATCTATCAAAAAACAGCTATCCTACTTGAACTGGGACGTGTTTGTGTCCTGAATGAGACAACAATAATAACATTAGATGGGACAAATAGCAGAATAGTCAATCAGCTATAGTGGTTCATCAGGTGCAGTAGCTTGGCATATAGCATACATGTCTTTAATGGGAGCCATCAATAGTTGAGGCATTGTTGATGTCCTTCATCTCCTGTAATCGTTTCAAATGTCCTTGTGTGCTCACTGCAATTACACTCAAACACATAAATTCACAAGCACACGTTATTGCATGCAGCACAGAAACAACTTATTCTGCAGGTAGATTTATGACAAATCCAAAATGACAAGATAAAATGTAAATTTGTGTATATATATATATTATATATGTCAGCCTGGCCTCCAGCCATGTGCACATAAACACACATGCACACACAAATACCAAATACACACATGTGCTGATGTCCAAACGAGAAAGCACAAGGAGCAAGCTATTTGCATAATGGAGTTGGACAATGCATAGTGTAGAGGTAATGCATTCCCTTCTTATGTCAGCATAACTTCATATACAGCACAAGTCTGTGACACGGGGTGAAAGATTGGCATGTCTGAATTGATTTACCTGAGGACGGTCTGTGTGGGGTTTAACATGTAGCAGAGCAGTGGTGCCTGCTCCTTCACAGCAGAGGTGCTGTGAAGGAGGATTTTTGTCACCAGCTGAACATTTCACTTTCATTTTTATTAGAAAACAGATTAAGATATAACTGCTATTACTTCCACACTTCATTTAAACCTGCAGTAGCTGTCTTTTTTGCCACTTGGGGGCAGCGCTGCAAACACAATGCTCACTTTTTACGAGCAGGCTAAAAATCCTTCATTAGTAGTTGTGTTTTAGTCACCCTGGTAAATATAAGTCTAATATCTACTCTGAGTGTAGTTGTTTTCGGTAATGGGAATGTCTGATTCTTTATCTGGTAAAAGCTCCACTATGTTTACCAGCCAAGTGCTGAATTTGTTTGTCATTTGGTTATTGGCAGGTATTCTGGAAACTGAAGCTGATGGGAATGGAGAGAGTTGACCAAATACAACTAGAAACAAATAAGCTAAAAGATCTTTTGGATGTTTAGTGGTTTGAGACTCCCAACAAGTCCTCAAACTGCAAAATGCGTTGTTAGAAACTGTGTCCAGAAAAACCATAGAAGTGTTTTCTGATCTGAGCCCGTTATTCACAGGATGACATAATCCTTCAGTGTCTTCCAATCACCCTAGGATAAAATAACAGGTTTTGCGACTCTGCTATTAAGGTTGGGTTTTTTGCACAATTTGACTTGACTATAGGAAATGATCATAGTGAGGGTTTCAGTTGAATTGAATCATGTGTTCTTATTGTTTATTTTCTGAAACTGCTGATATAATTTTTCTTGGGAGGACAGTTTCAAGATTTCTGAAGGACACCAGCATCATGGTTAGGTTGCTGCAGCAGCAGCAGTCCAGCCACCAGTTAAATCCATTGTATCCTTCTGACTTTGTAAGCAGATTTCAATGACAAACCCAAGGTCATCTCCTACCCTGAGATCTAACAGGGTAGAAAACTTCAGAGAGGAACAGGAAAACGCCAAAAGCTCAAGGCAGCAGATTTAGCTGACTGTACAAAACCAGTGGATCACGATCAGCTAGCTGTTTCCAAAGATGATTATACTGATTATAATGATTATATAATTATAATATGGATATGGATATATATATATATAAATGGTTAACTCCTTAGTAAAACATATATAATGAGCAGTAACAAATGCCGCCTGAATGTTTTCATTTGAGTGTTAAAAATATATTTAATAATAAAATAAAAACTTTTTGGAGAAAGTAGTATCATCTGTACTCAGAGCTCAAATAAACTGTCCCCTAATGTGGTTTACTATTATTTAGAAAGTACTCTGCTCCAATAGGTCTCTTAGGACTTTGCAGTTAATTCAGAATACTGCTGCACGTGTTCTGACAGGAACCAAGGTCAGAGATCACATCTCTCCCATTTTGTGGCTCTGTGGCTCTTCCTGTGGTTCTTCCACATTTTTTCTCTGTTAAAGGTTTTTTGTGGGCAAGTTTTTCCTCACTTGAACCAAGGGTCTAAGGACAGAGGGTGTCACTCCCTGTACAGATTGTAAAGCCCTCTGAGGGAAAATCTGTTTTGTGAATTTGGGCTAGAAATAAAATTTGATTTGATTTGAGGTGTGACAAATACTGGATTTCTCACTCTTGACTGAAAACCTGCTTAATTTAAAAAATCGAAAAGAAGAAACACACGTGCAGACACACGGACAGAGTGAACTGATAGTAAACCTGAAATACTCTTTGTATTATAAATAGGAGGGGAAGGTAACGCCAGCAAAGCGAATGCTGCAACTACTTTTTCAAGTTGTGTTCAACATTGAGTCTTTCCTCTCAAAATACCTCAAACTCTATCGGTAACTTTCTCCACATCACAAGTTTTAAGATATCTGAAAAAGTGAACCAAACTGCTTTAAAGGAATGTAAAAACTGTGAAGACTTGGTGACTGACTCATTGTTAAACTCACTGAAAAGTCTACAGCATGATGCTATCACCTGCTGTGTTTCATAAGTTTACTTATGAAAGTTTATTTATGAAAGACAATGTTGAACTTGCTCTGATTTCTATTCTATGGCAGATGCCAGAAATTCCCAGTTTGTGGGACATAGTTGTGACCTGTGTGCACTGTAGTTGTCCAGATGGGAGAGTGCAGCAGGAAGGTGAGGCAGACTTTATTCATACAGCACATTTTATGCACAAGGGAAAATCCACTATGAAAATTAAACAGAAGGAAAGGAAAAGCCATTCACAACCACTGTCCTATTCAGTAATTTAGTTGCACTATGTATTGTTAATACTACTGTCATTATAACTACCATATCTGCTACTGTGGTCACTTTATCATTCATTGTCATTCTGTCAGTCGTTGTAACTGTACAAAATGTTTATGTTGATTGTCCTGTACACGTGACATCCATTGCACGTCTGTCCGTCCTGGGAGAAGGATCCCTCCTCTGTGTCTCTTCCTGAGGTTTCTTTCACGTTTTTTCCCTGTTAAGGTTTTTTGTGGGCAAGTTTTTCCTCACTCGAACCGAGGGTCTAAGGACAGAGGGTGTCACTCCCTGTACAGATTGTAAAGCCCTCCGAGGCAAATGTACTTTGTGACTTTGGGCTATACAAATAAAATTGAATTGAATTGAATTGAATTAAAGAAGGATCAGAAACATGAGACATAGAAGAAGAAGCACCTTCAGAGGTCCTCAGGAAGGGTATCAGGCATAGAGGAGCATAAAAACTAAAGAGCTCCATCAGATTTGAGTTCTGAGAGATTTTAAGCATGTCTAACATACACTGCAGAGTCAGGAGTCAAGCAAGACAACCCCAAGGTGCAGGTGAGCATCATTAGGATTACAAATACTGCTTATCAAACTGGTTCCATAAGCAGTTAGGGATCAAGGGCACCTTGGCAGGAGTGGGTATATCTGTACTATAATATAATACTGTGTACATGGAAGTATTGAAATGCACTAGGTGAAATTAAAACATTTATATTGCTTGCAAGAAAACTGTATGTTTTCTGCTGAAGCTGCATTGGATTAGCATAAAGTGGGCATGTCTGTGTTTGGAGTGCTTTCAGGCCAAGCTAGCATGTCATGGTTGGTATCCGTCAATGCAGAGAGGAAGAAGTTAAAGGTAGATGAATGTGATTAGTCAGTGTCTCTATTTTGATGAGTTGATAGATTGAACCTTTAATTTGTGGATGGAAAACAATAATTTC
Organism: Collichthys lucidus; assembly: GCA_004119915.2. NCBI lineage: Eukaryota > Metazoa > Chordata > Actinopteri > Sciaenidae > Collichthys > Collichthys lucidus. The sequence goes on from CM014097.1 coordinate 1,459,633, forward strand.
CTTCCCATCCTGTACTGTAAGGACAGGTCAGGTTGAATCAGTGTGAACACAGTGAGAATAATGAAAGATGAACTGAGTGTCCGTATGTGTACTCACTGTGTATGTGGATTTTACCCACTCTACCTACAGATGGAGGAATGGTGTAGCAGGGCCACCAGGGTCTCACCACAAATAGTGGAAGAAGAGTAGACCAAGAGAGGTGAGGAGAGGGTAAGATGAAGGGGGGAGAGACAAGCTGGGAAAAGAGAGAAGTGAAGGGACAGGCGTTTAAAGAGGTGGACAAGGTGTGGATAAGCAAAGAGGAGGAGGACGAGGGGGAGGAGGAGGAGTTGGACGGGTTGTGGGGGGAGAGAGGCAGACAGCGTGTGTGTGTGTGTGTGTGTGGTTGTGTGTGTGTTGGGGAGAAGAGAGTCCGACACAGAAGGGTATTGCTGCATAAGCAGTATGTCCAGCTGTCTCACCTCCAAAAACCGTCAGAGACCAGTGATGTCAGGACTCCTCTCTTCAACATCTCTCTCTCTGCTCATAGTCACTGCTTCCTTTCTTCCTTTTCTCTCTCTCTCTTTAGTTCACACTCTTCGTCTTCCTCGCTCTATCACTGCCTTTTTCTTTCTTATCTGTTTTCTTACCCATCCCTCTTTCTTTCCCCTCTTTTTGCTGTTTATTGGTTTATTCATGCAACGTTTGGATGTCTAGCAGTTGGGATCAAAGCTGGAAAACGAGGCCTGCATACTCATGTGTGTGTGTGTATGTGTGTGTGTGTGCAAGGTTTATATTGTACATAGTGTGTATGTGTATTTGTAGGTGTTTTTATATCTGTGTGTCAGGTACACACTGTGGTGTGTGTTTGCCTTAAGCTATACAGTGTCCCACACTGTCTCCACACAGTACAGTATGTTGTGTATCTGAGAGTAGTTTGTACATTTAGGCGTCCCCATGAATTCTTTGCATGGAGGAAGCAAGCTGGCTGATGGCAAGTAGCAGTTGACCATGTGATGCACCATGCAGAGACATCAAATTGGTTCTGGGATGGGAGACGACTAATTTCACACCCCCCTCTGTGAACACAACTGGTGTAATTGTGAATTTTTTCGATATATTTCCTATTTATGAATAATTTCCTATTTACCTTGTGTATGTGAGCTGTTGTGACAAGTGCATTCCCCGCATGGGATAATCGAGTCTTGTCGTGTCGCGTCATGTCATATTTTCACCTCTTATCATCACTAGGAGGTTTTGTGGCGCTTCCATCTTTGACTCTCAGGGACAGCAGACGTTACTCACACAACAACATGAAGTCCTCGTCAACAATTTTGCAATCTTGTCCATTTAAACAGCCATACTTATATTCTAACTTCAATATGTAAACACAGCGCTGCACAGGGCTGTGCAAGACACGATGGACAGATCAACGAAAGACAAATTATATAGTCCTTTACAAGATATCACAACAAAAAAGTTCTACTATACTAGAAATTTTACACGACGGTACTACCGTGGATTACTATACTACCGGTGCCAGTCTCCGCTAGATAGCGGCCGCCTCTGCTCTCTTCCCGGCCTCTCACTGCATGCTACTCACTCGTAAACAAACCGCAACCGAACTACACAGCTGCTGAATGATTGGCTGTTTGCCTGTTACTGGTGACGTCCAGGGATATGATAGGCTGTTTCCGCACACTGGGTCTGCCCGTCTGTTAGCTGATTGGCTGTTCGTGTGTTTCTGCCGGCAAGCATGAACTCCACGAAGACAGCTCAGCTTCGATAGAAACTCGCTTCAAAACAAACAACAAGCTAAAGTTCTGTCTCGCCCAGACACGAGACAACACACTTACCGTGGCAGAAGCACCGGGCCCGTGCAGCGAGTCTGCCGTGGCGTCTTCGTCAGTGGCAACACTAATTTTGCTTAAAAAACAAACGTTGTTGTTTCAAACTAACTTGTACAAATACATTGCAGTTTATAAAAATAATAATAATTTAAAAAAGGCTGCAGTATCGTGATAATACTCGGAACCGCCATACTTTGTCTGGTATAGTATCGTGGTCATTTACTCATTTTAGTATCGTGACAACTCTATCTACAACAGGCAGTCCTCAGGTCAGATGATGATCTCTCTCTTCCTCTCTCACTCTGTGAGAGGCAGCAGTTAGTTCTTGGCAGCATATCGCCAATCCTGTGGTGCTGACAGGTGAGCTAACTTTAATATTCCCTGGGGGGGAAATTGGCTCACTGCAGCAAAGACATCGATGTAAGAATACTCCAGTCTCAGCTCTGTGCTGTATTACTGAAGATGGTTCAGCAAACATTAAATCATCCTGTCTGATGAAACCTTCATGTCCACAGCTTGGAATGTGTGAAGAAGAAAGTATCATTAACATTCATGGTCATTGTAGCAGAATTAAATGGCCGTCTAGAAAAGTAGATGATCTTTTAGAATGTAAAAACATTGTTTAAAATTAGTAATATCAAAACAAGTGCATTATGAAGAATAATTGCTGTTTTTGATGAACTAACTGACTCTAATATTATTTATCAACATTGTAATTAAATACGACAAATTCAGGATAAAATGAATGTGTGAAACTGCTGCAATATGGCTACTGGATAAGAGGAAATGCTGTTGTGATGTTGAACCACTTAGATAAATTATGAGTTGCTAATTAAATACACTAAATGTTGTTGTTACAGAGATGGCTCATAGTTATGAATATTAACTGTAATTCATTTATGCTGATAATTTGTGCTCATGTCAGGTCTTTTTTTTCAGCTGTAGACTTGATTAGGTTAGATTAATTACACCTAAAAACAGGAAAGCTCCACCACTGCTTAACGTCATGCATTGAAATGCGTGCGCGCGCACACACACACACACACACACACACACACACACACACGCATCATTAGCTCATCCTTCTTCCTTTCAGTGCTGTGTTCATCCATGTTGAAATACTGAATGAGGCCGGCTGTGTTTACTTTTATTTTCTAGACCAGTGGTGTTGGTTTTCATTCAGTACACTATGAGTATGAGATGGACTGTTTTCTCTAGTGTGTGCCTCTGTCTTCTGTTTTTCTGTCTCTGTCTGCATGCGTGTGTGTGTGTGTGTGTGTGTGTGTGTGTGTGTGTGTGTGTGTGTGTGTGTGTGTGTCAGGTATGTTTCCATAAAACAACTTAAATGCTAAATGTGTGTGTGTGTTTATGTGTCTGTAGATAAGTCTGTGTGTGTGTTTACTGTATGTATTTTGCAGCACTAGGTTTGGGGCTGACAGTTGCAATAAACATCAGCATTAAGGCAGAACTGAGCAGGAGAGTGGAACACCTCAGTTCAGCCCTTCTCCTCGCTCCCATTTTTTTCTCTCTTCTCTCCTTCCCTTTCCTTTTCTTTCTCTCTCACTTCCCCACTCTCTTTCTCTCTCTTCCTCCCTGCCTCTTCCTCTCTCGTTCGGGAGATACAAAAATGTCTTTAGCAGTATACACAGAGTAGTATGCCTGTGTGGGCGGGGAGACCTTTATGTGTCAGGAGAGGTTACTGATAGAGTTACAGCCTGTTCTGGCTGACACGTCTGCTGGCTTAGCTTTGCTCCCCTGGGTCTACCTTATTGCCCTGCATACCACTGCTGCCAAGTGAAAACACTGTAAATCAGATCTTCATCTTCTACTTTGTTTTTTACACTTAGATTGAAAATTTAAATCAGTCATAATATGATGTCTAAGTTTCCTGTTACCCAATGAGATGACAAAGGTAAAAAAGAATGAAAAAAGAAAATGAAATGTTGACTCCTGACATTTGTTGGATTGATTTGACAGGGAACAAGAGGGGATTATGGCACAGTGTCACTGATACAGGAACAGTTCATGACTGCCCTGCCAGTAAGCTTTGTGTTCTCGTTTGGGAATTTATTAATCCCATTACATCATATTACTACCATACAAAAAGGAGATAATGAGGTAAATATCTTACCTCAAAAGCAAAGGACAAATACTTTGCATAAAGTGTGAATGATGATTAACCCCTCACACCCTTTACTGACTTGGCAGATGTGACAAACTTATTCTGTATCCAAACATTGTTCAGACATTTCATTCAAAATGAATAGTCAGGAAGCATTCCCTCATAAAACATATGTAAAGCTGGTTGGAAGGTTTGAAACACCTCACCACTTGTTGCATTGTTTCCTTCTTTGGCAAATTACTGCCACCTTAAGACCAGTGGAATAGTTTGAAACCATTGTCAAGAATGTGTTTCACGATACCTGCATGCATATGTGTCTGTGACCTCAGCACAAGAACAAACAGGAAACCACATGTAAAACGTACCACCTTACAAAGTGAAAAGGTGACATATTAGTCTGTAAATGGGTTTTACCTGTCAGGTGTGGTCAGAAATGTCCTGGTAACCACACACCCAAATGTGATGTGCTTGCTCATGGTGGAACTGTTGGTCTCTGTAAATAGTATTATAAAGAGTACAGTCCTGCTCTGTATGAAAAGTGTCATGAGAATTGAATTGAATTGATATCACGATGTACTGAAATCCTCCAGTACACAAGAGATCAAGGTCAGCTGTGCTGCAGATTGGTTGCTTTCTCATAATCCATGGACTTAAATGTCACCTAATGGCCATCACCCCTCATGCTTAATCCGTTTGTATATGTACATGTACATGCTGGCTGACTAAGCATTTATAGGCTTCTGTCCAGCCTTACACATAGGCTTTTATGGTATTTCATCATAAAGTTAAGAGAATAGCAGATGTATCAATACATACTGGTAAACACAGCTAAGGGTATGAACAGTGACATAAACATTTTTTTTACTGCACATGCTTGGCTCTACCCTTATTTATGAGGAAATTCCAAGCAGCAGCCTCCGAGGCTGAGAAATAAAAACAATACTGGAAAACCAAAAAAACTACACTTCCTCAAATGCTCATTTGAAGCTACACTCCCATGTTCAAATGTCCAACTTCACAGCAGAAATAAACATGTTTACAGTCTGGTACAAAAAACAGTTTTGGTCTCTATAACTTATTTCCCCGTTCATGACAACTGTACTGAGGGTGAATTTATATACAACTCACCTGTTCACATTATATTAAGGGTTAAAATTATGCAGAATTCAACTCAAATTCAAACTCAAACTTTATTTTTTTCATAGAACACCTCATGCAAACATGCAGCCCAAAGTGCTTCATGGAGCAAAATAAAACAGCAGTAGACAACAATGAAACGAGTCCAGCAAAATAAATACAACAAAAATAAAGTAAAAGATAAAATTGGGTCATACAGTTATGTTAAAAAAATGTTATAATAAATAAAGTTGGAGTTTAAGAACAACTACATGACAAATATTTTTTTAAGGGCGAGGGAGCTGGAAGAGGCAGGACCGCCGAGCTGGCGGTGGCCAGAGCCACCACACTGAGCTTTACAGCGGCTCTTCAGGACCTGTAGGTGACATCACGGAGACAAAGTCAATGTCATACAGTCTATGAGAAATTCTCCATCTGCCTTACATTTACATCAGTCCACTGTTCTATACTAAGATGCATGTTGTACTCTTTTGGGTTTAAATGCTTTGCACAATTGCACTTCAGTGGCAGCATTTAATCATCAGTTCAGATCTGTCTTAACCCATAAGAACCCAGACCCATTTATCCTTAAAGGAAAATTATGTGGGTTATACCACAGACCAAGTGGACCATATAGAACACATTTCTGAAGTTTTTTTCAGAACAATACTTTTTATTCCCAAAGATCTATTTTGTTACATATATGTAACATTGGGCTTTAGTGGTAAACATATTCCATATTCCTTAAACTTATCAGTTTTGCTTTGCGTCACAAAATATGCAAAGTGCCTCAAAAATAAATAACACTGCCTATTGGGGAGCATTCACAATAAGCTAGCAAAGCTACAGAGAACTGAACAAGAGTCCTAAAAACAATAATTGACTTCAATATAAGGTTTAACATAAAATTCGTAGCAAATTTTTCTTTAAGGTACAAAATATGCAAACTGCATCAAAAATAAATAACACTGCCTATTGGGGGCATTCACAATAAGCTACCATAGCTACAGAGAACTGAACAAGACTCATAAAAACAATAATTGACGGTTTAACATAAAATTTGTAGTAAACTTTTCTTTAAATTACAAAATATGCAAAAATGCATCAAAAATAAACATTGCCTATTTGGCGGCATTAACAATAAGCTACAATACCTATAGAAAACTGAACAACAAACCTAAAAACATAAACTGTGCAAAATATAAATGCTGGAGAGAAATGAAACTGTTGAACATCAGCACCATGTCTGAAACATTTTCTCAGTTATTAGGTCTGTAAAGTATCTTTCGCCGTTTAGCCTAGGCCAGATGGTATGACCTGAAGCAGTTTCGGTCTTCAGTAAAGCAAAGACGCACATCACATTTCTCACAGAGAGTGGTGGTTGCATTGATTTTGCAGAGTTTGCAGCGGCCACGCTTGTCACATTTCACAGGCCAATGTGCTACTTGGTCAATGCGAACATCATCTGGAATTCCAACACGAGCCCTCTTGGGCAGTGGTGGTGGGAATGTGGCACTGAGTGATGGGCGGCCTCTTTCTGCCTGCAAAAGAATGAGGCTAGTGGCAACCTCTGCCTGGAAGCTCCTTTGTTTCAGTGGGTTTTGGACACCAAGTAGTTTACTGTCACGGCGGTAGAGCAACCATGCATTAACCAGACCTAACATGATGGTCTGCCAGAACAAGTAGATGTACCACCTCCGTGACCTCATGTGGTATTTGCACCTTGCAATGCATGCATCAAGGAGGTCCACTCCACCCATGAATGTGTTGTATTCCTTCACAATATGAGGCCTGCTGACCTCCACAAATGCCTTGTCAGCTTTGCTCCAACGTTGAGCGTTATCTTGAGGCTCAACTGCGCAATAGGATGAGATCAGGGTAACAGATTTGTTGTCATACCACTTGACAATGACCATGCTTTCTTCTTTTTCCACCCTGGCATCAACAGATCCTCTGCCTCTCTTGGCAAGACTTTTCTCATCTTCAAGCTGACACCCAGCCAAGCGATTGCCTCGCAGAGTTCCCACAAAGTAGATCTTTCGTTGAAGAAGGTTGAGCACCAGTGCTGCCGAAGAGAAAAGATTGTCGGCAAATACTTTGTAATTTTGGTCAGATGGGAGAGTTTCACAAAGCTTGACCACAACATCACCTCCCATTCCAAGTGAAGATTTTTTGCCAGTGCCACCTTCATAGACTGCAAAATCACAGAGGATTCCAGAGGCAGAACAGCGGCACCAAATTTTCAAACCCCAAGGGTGGGGCTTTCCCTTCACATACTGTCTTATTGGGCTGCGTTTCCCTCTGAAGGACACAATTTGCTCATCGATAGAGTTGTGCTCTTCTGGGGTGATATCCAGGCATTGTTGACGAAACTTATCCAACCATGGCCGGATCTTCCAACACTTATCTTCAGTTTGCCTCTTTGATACATCAGTGTTATCAATGAAATGCAGATTTGCCAGCAGTTTCTGAAAACGATTACGTGACATGACATCAGCCACCATGGGACACCTTGTGTCATTTTCCCAGTATGCACGATTTCCTGTCAGTTGGCAAAGACCCATCCGCAGGTAGAGGCCAATCAGTATTTCCAGTTCTTTTACAGTGGTGTTAACATTGTTGTGCTGTGCAGATTGTTGTACACTGTACAAATTTGTTTGTTCCTTTAGTAACTCAAGCATTTCTGGTGTTATGAATTTTCTGAAGTACTCCAGAGGACTAAGGAGACTGTCTGGAGGTGTGACATGTGGTCCTTTGAATGTACACTCAGGGGCTTCAAAAGGTTTCTTCCTCCAAGAAAATAGTTTTTTCCCTTGGACAGTTCCACCTCCGGTTCCTTGTTTTTGTTCATGGACAGTTTCTTGTTTTTTTCCCAGGACGGGTGTATTTTTCTGCTCTGAGATCACGTTTGGTTGAGGTACATCAACTGATGTACTTGATTCACTACTATCTGAATCTCCACTTGACTCATCACTGTCCCTGTCTTGACTATCGGGATTGTAAAGAGGGTCATCAGGGTCTTCATCTGAGCTACTGTCACATCCCTCAAACTCACTATCATCTCCCATGATGGCCGCCAGCGCATCCTGGAGATTGTAGGACTTGTTCTTTTTCATGCTACAAGTTAAGTAGAAACAACAGAATATTTAATAACAAGAATAAGATATCTACATTGTTATGGGATCAGTAGTAAAAATGAGATGATAGTAAATATAGTATAAATGTGTTATAGTAAAAATGTGTTAAAATTCTGTACAGATTTGCAAAAAAACACAATATTTTGTGTTTCTAAATGTTCAGTACACTTTTAATTGACCAGCAGATCATATTTCAACTGAATATAATTGATACAGCTGAATCAATTGGATGGGTTATTACCATTTTTGTTATTGTGACAAATGGGTCACATCAGATTTTTCATTCTCATTTTAGGCTAAAAGCCCGATGTGACATATATGTTACAGCGATATTTCCGTAACTTGTTTGATATTACTTTCTTCAACAAATATGTTCAGACCAGGTTGAAAGTAATATATGACATGTTATCAAAGCATTGAACCTGTTAAATGTGTTTGAAATTACCTGTAGTGTAAAAAAAACAGCTGTTTGAAATTAGCTGCTCCGCTAAAATTAGCACACAGCCCAAACCAGAATTTTGGAGAGGTCACTTCCTGTCACAGTCACTTCCTGTCACATGGTCATCACATGAGGATGTTTAGTATACGTCACATTGGGACATGATGAGTTAAATTCAGACACAAAACCTTATGAGGAAGAGTCTGCAGCATTCAAAGTTCCTGTTACACCGGTGTCACGGTGGGTCCTTATGGGTTAATTCACGTTCATCATCTAGACATCGGTGGTCTTGGATTTAAACACCTGGTAACATGTGATTCAGGCTTCTGCTGCCTCTTTGTTAAACATGAATAAATGTTCTGCTGATGTTCGCTGTCCAGCATGTCAGAGTTGGCATATAGCATACCTCTGTTGGCTCTGAGTCACAGCCATATGGTGAATCAACAGCTAATGTCTGTTATCTGTGGGATTGGTTAAGGGAGATGTGTGTCTATTATAATATGTGCTTCTGAGCAATAACACTGTATACTGTACAGGCAGGTATATGCACTGGAGGTGGAGACATGTTAGGAGTTGACATGCTCTGTAGTTTGGCTTTGCATCACTGTCATATGGTGAGACAATCCTGTGTGCTGTGCATAATGTTCAGTGTGTCTGACCACACTGATTATTCAAGTGCGGACTGGTGAGTGTAGTGAATGCTACTGTTATGTAATGTGACATGTAGCTTTGTGCTGTTATTCCACAATGGCCTTAACACTGAACGCAATAACAGAGCACATTTCAAACACCGGGCAAAATCAACACTCATTACATACAGAGAGAGTATTAAAATCACAGAGCTAATAATAATTAAATACAATGTAGAATTATAGAGATTTTTCATGGAGGTACATATAACAACATTATTATGATGGTGCTCGTAGGCCTTTGGTGTTATTAGCAGTTATATTTATAAGCTCCTGGCTAATTTACTATATTACTTCCTTTAATAATTAAGCTGTCACTATATTGTATCACTTCATATTAAAAGCTCTGCGGATTCTCACAGTGCTTTTGGTGTTACCTAGTTGAAAATAATGCTGTAGCACTACAATCAGTGCTGCCAAGTATGTTATTGATTAGTGGATTTAAATGTATTGTGAGATTAAGTTCTCTTTTAAAATGCTCAGCAAATCTCGTTCATGTATATCAAGCTACTGTTGCATTTTTAAATTAACAGCAAACAGTCTGTGTAACTCAAACACTAACCTTTTTTTAATGTGTTGGAAATAAATGCTTTGTGACTGCAGGGATGATTAGCGGTGCAGACTGACAGTCATTTTTGTTGACAAAACACTGTTGCTTTGTCTGCATCTCCTTTTCTTTTCCATCAATCTCTCCATGTCTATCTTCCATCTGTGCACCCCCCCCCCCCCCCCTCCCTTCATCTCCTCTCTCTCCTCACACAGACAGCTGATGTTGGCGTGTCAGCAGTATAGTTATTTTTCAGGTGCAAGCTGCTGCTCCTATAGGAGTTAGTTTGTGTGCCCTAAGTGTGTGTGTGTGTGTGTGTGTGTGTGTGTGTGTGTGTGTGTGTGTGTGTGTGTGTGTGTGTGTGTGTGTGTGTGTGTGTGTGTGTGTGTGTGTGTGTGTGTGTGTGTGTGCGCGCGTGTGTTAAGGGGCATATACTGCTATCTATATCGGTTTTCTGCATGTGTGTATCTGTCTTTGAAACGGTGACAGAGGCAGATGCAGCAACAGAAAAGAGTGTTTGTATACATCTGTGAGAATGTCTTGGTGGATATAGAGTACTGTGTGTGTGTGTGTGTGTGTGTGTGTGTGTGTGTGTGTGTGTGTGTGTGTGTGTGTGTGTGTGTGTGTGTGTGTGTGTGTGTGTGTGTTCCTGCTGTATTGCTTGCTGCTGCATCAGGCAGCTGGACTGTGCTCTGCCTGCATTTGCTGCATAAGGTATAAACACACCGTGTGACGCATTGGATAGCTCTATTGTTTTGGTGCATTGAGTATTTTCACAGCCCTGTTTCCATCACTGCACCTTCTGCTTCAATGTATCTGCATTATAGCCAAATGCTCCAGGGTGTTCATGCTGGAAGTAGCACCTGGGATTTCCTGCATCTCACTTCTGCTGCATCTCTTCACCATTTCCAGCATGTTCAGCAGTAGAAGACATAATTGTCCGTTTGAAAGCAGGATTAAAGGTAATGAAGACATTTGCTGCTATAGATAAACTATGCAGAAATGGGTATTGCCATGACACAGTCCATCCACACTGAATGCACATTTTCATAAAAATGCAATGTTTCTGTTATAAGCTACATTCATTTATTCGCAAGAGGCTACCAACAGGCCATGCCTAGCCTCATGTTTACAAAAAAATAAATTCCAGTTGAGCAGTGAGATACACAGATTTAAAAATTGGGTAAACGATTCAGTCATTCAGTCATCACTTTCAATTGGCAAACACCTTAAGTTGCACTAAAGAAATATCAGGACAGAAAAAGTTGAATCTGTGCCTACTTTCTACAGTTATCCAAACCCTTAAAAATGTTTAAGTTAACAAGATGTTTAAATTATTGTAAACTAACAACAAACCAAGTAAAATGGTTTGTAAAATAAAAACAAAACAAACAACAAAGAATAAAGGAAAAGATGAGTTAAAATCGATTTACAAAAACAAACAACTTAACTAAAAGATAAAAAATCCTTTTCATTTGTCTTGTTTTTAATTTCATTCCACTCCATAACTGAATTTTTAATGACTTCACCTATTAAAACCTCATCAAAAGTCTTTATCTCAAAAATTACACCAAGGTTATGGACCTCTTTCGCCAGAAGGTTTTTATAATTATAATGTATAATTATAATAGAGGAATATAATTATTTCTAACTTGGAGTGATTGAACTATAGGACATTTTTGGACATCCATTTTTTTTTATCTCACTGAGGCAGGACATAGTATAGAATACATTGGTGGTACCAGGCTTTATAGTGACATACAGTTGCATATCAACTGTGTATCAATAAAAATCTATGTCTGCGCATGATTTGCCCCTGGTTAGGAGGTATATATTAAATAAAAAGGGACCCATAATAGATCCCTGGGGAACCTCACAAAAGAGAGGTGCACGAGGCATACAAAGAAGGCATGATGGTTGTTAATATAAAACCCTTCAAAAACACTGAAAACTGTACTGTAATAATAGGGAGGCAAAAAAATTAAAGTTTAATACATTTATTATAACCTTTATTTAACCAGATAAAAAACCCATTGAGATCAAGACCTCTTTCACAAGGGTGACCTGGCCAAGAAAGGCAGCAGCACACGTCATAGTGATAAAAACAGACAAACAACAACAGTAACAGTTATAGATACATTACCAATTTAAAAGCTTAGGCACTGTTCAAATGATTTCCATTGACTTTTTTTTAAGATGGAGCGGAATGCTTCCAGAGGAAGAAGTTCTGCAATTTTAAGTTCGCATTGGAGGGCGTTCCAAGCAGACGGGGCAGAGAAACTGAAAGCTTTTTTACCTGTTTCAGTTCTGACTCGCGGCATAGCAAGATGTAGAAGATCACTTGAATGTAGTGCATAGTGGCTTTCGGTTCTTTGAAGGAAGGTGCATAAAAAAGTGGGAGTTAAACCAAGAAGAGCCTTATACACCAGAGTTATCCAGTGAGTGTAGCGTCTCATCTCCAAGGAAGGCATGCCAGCTTTTGTATAAAGTTCACAGTGATGGGTGAGACGGCGACAACCAGTGATGAACCGTAGAGCACAGTGATACACAGGAGTCAGGGGAAGAAGGCAGCTGGTCGATGCAGACATATATACAACATCGCCATAATCAAGTACAGGTAGGAAAGTGGCTGATATTAGAAGCTTCCGAGCTTTGAGAGAAAAACATGATTTATTTCTGTAATAGAAACCGAGCTTCACCCTTAGTTTTGATATCAAATTTTTGATATGCAATTTAAATGAGAGCTCCTCATCAATAGTGAAACCCAGGTACCTATAGCTGGTGACTAGTTCTAGAGTTTCACCCCGGGCAGTTCTGATTGAAGGGATATTTTCAATGGGAACAGATGAATTTGAGAAAAACATTAATTTAGATTTATCAGCATTTAAAACCAGTTTTAGTCTCTCCAAACGGATCTGCACTGCATCAAAAGTGGACTGTAAAAGTTGAAAAGCCTGAGGAATTGATTGTGAGCAACAATAAATGACAGTATCATCCGCATAATGGTGGTATGAGGCGTTTGAGATATTTGCACACAAATCGTTAATGTAAATTGTGAATAAAATTGGCCCTAGTACTGATCTCCAGCCATCCGAACACATTGTGTCCTATTTGCCAAATAATCAGCAAACCAAGAGGCAGCTTGTTCAGAGACACCATTCCTGCCAAGAATTTTTAGAAGGAGATTGTGATCCACCGTGTCAAATGCTTTAGACAGATCAAGAAACAGAGCCACACAGAACTTTCTTGAGTCCAAAGCCTCAAACACATCATTAAGGACTTTTAGGGCAGCAGTAGTGGTGCTGTGATGTTTTCTAATCACCATACCATCTACAGTGTATTGTGTACATTGTATTGTATGTATCAACTGAAAACAGTGTACCCAGCTGTCACTGTGACTTACTGTACTGTAGTATATATTTTTAAACTTTGTAGTGATGTTATCTTGGCCACCTCTTACATTTTGCCATCCATCTTCTTCTTCCACAGTACTGTCTGGCAGAACTAGTTATTTGCTCTGTTTCCATGCAACAAGAGATTTGCACTGCTGAAGGAGGCATCTAGTATTTTTTTAGGAGAAATGACAATGTAGATAAACAAGCCAGCCATTCCCTCTTGCTACATTTGAACACTGGCCCACTATTCACAATGCATGACCGATGTATCTCAGAGACTCTCTTCCAGGCCGATGATCACATTATTTCTCTAAACCAGGGGGATATGAGCACCAGAAAACAAACTCACCACAGACATGCAGTTTTTTTTTTGTCTTTTCTTCACTCTGTCATTGTGCCTCGTTCTCTGTCGCTTTCATTACGTTTCTCATTCTGTTTCTCAGTGCCCCTTTCAAAGTAGTGTAGAAGCGACGGATTGACTAAATGTCTGTCTCTCTGTAGGAAATAAGCCTGCTAATGTGGCGAACTGGGCTTGTTCCATATTCATCCGCAAGCCTGTGAATCACTGTGCGACTATAGAGGCTGCCGTGTTCACGGAGGCACATCTGCTTTGCTTCCAAAAGTCAAATGGTGCGCAAAATGAGTGGTGAATATAAATCTATTTCCTGTCTCTTTCAGGTCTTCATCACTTAATCTCTCTCACTCTCTCTCTCTCAGTGGCACTGCTCCATCTCCTCTTTCACCTGCTGACACACATACTATCATTGTTTTCTGCCACTATTGTTCTTGTGTTCTTTCTCTTCCTCCTTTTTTGTTTTAATCAGCATATCCTTCATTCTACCCTATCTTCTTTTTAACTGTCTGCACCATCATCCTCAGTAATACAGAGAGGTGAGCTGTTCTGAAAAGGTATCAGAGGCAGACAGACTGGCAGACGCCTCTCCAGCTGGCAAGGAGAAGTGAGGGCAGAGTAGAGATGGCTGAGAGTCATTAGGGATAGCTGCAGGGATTAAGGTATAAATAATCCTCATGTCAATCAGACATGTGGTCCAGTACAACAACCTCAGCAGACCTGGCTGGATAGCTGGGCAGCAGGCCAGTATTAAACAGTGGCTTAACCAGTGAATTACAATAGATAGTCAACAAAGAGCACCGGGCTAGCAGGTCTGCTACAAGAGGCCTGCTATCAATGAATGCTAAGTAGCTGCACAGTAGAGTATTATAGCTGAGAGCACAGCTGGGAACAGGTCATTTCACAATAAAGCTTGTGTGTCTTTTTATATTAAACAGCACATTGGTTTATCCATTCTGCCATGGCCTTCATGGATCTGTTCAATAATGCTTCTCATATTGTTGTTTGTTTAGCTGCCCTCCACAGTGAATTATTGAAACAGAACAATACAAGCCTGTCTCTTAAAAAATGTGTTCATTTATTTTTATTAGCAAATATATTTTTTAAAGGATACTCAACAGACCAGATGACTTCTCTTAACCAACACAAACAAGATCTATTGATGGTAAACTGTTTTCTGCCTCAAAGCAGAACTTGCATAATTATTCTTTTGACCACTTGGGGGCGGGTGACTATGCTTTAAACATAACATTGACTATTATTGCCTTCTAAAGTTGCTAAAGCAAGCAGTTGCCTACACATCCAGCAGAACATTTACTTCATGTTTTGGGCCACCTGGTCAGTGTAAGCTGTCATGGTCACAAAAGAAAGCATCTGACGCTTCAGCTGCTAAATGTTCACCCGCTAGTTGCTGACTTTGTTGATCTGCTTCTCAGTACTGCTGCATCTGAAAATGACACTGTTACAAGTACAATGATAAAAAAAAGCTAAACGACAAGCTGAGAAATGTTAAAATGCTCCATAGAGATGTTTGGTAAGACCACTTTTAAATATATATTTAAAAAGTCTTAAGAAATATTTTGCTTCATGTGTCAACCAGTCCTGATACGTTGGTAGTTAGGTAGCACTTTTGTCATAAAAATAAAGCAGAAATAATTTGCACATGCTATAATGTAAAGGTGCAGCCACTCACTTAAAGAATGTAGCCTTGTAAATTTGGAGAGTTACTTAAAGAAGCTTTGAGTCAAAGAGTCTGGATATTGCAGCTCTGTGATTTATGGCGCCTCTGTCATGTGACTAGAGGGCATTGCAGTGAGGCCTTTATGTCTGCCATATTGGCTTTATTGTATTTGAATTTCAGTGACTCATCTCCTGCCAGCTGGGACGACAGACAGGCAGCCAGCACAGGCCACAAGAGAATTCACTTTCTAAACTTTGATTTCTTTCAGGGTAAACTTCTGCAAGTTTGCAGGCCACAGTTCTGCCAAGGGCAAATCCTCATAACACACATTCTCTGACTTCTTTCTGTTTCTATCTTTTTCTCTAATTTTTCTCTGTTTCAAGCTGTACTCCACTATATGTCATCCAAACCTTACTTGTTTGGATCTGCACAGAACTCCATTTCCAGAGAGGTTTGTTTCATTCTGTTCTGTTTGGCTCTTCACATTAACTATACAGAATGAACGATTAAAGTGTTGTACTTGCTTACTGCTAACTTTAATAACAGTCTTTTTAACAGTCAGTGTAAGCCAGCTTTAGTCTGTGCTTTACATTATAAACAGTCCATGTTTCACACTAAATGTTCCCCCTGGAAACCCCACAAACTAGGAACAACAATCCTATTTTTACATTTACTGCAACATGGTAGCAGACCAAGACTGACGGCAATGTTTCTTTTGCTGTACCTGAGAACAACAGTTTAACATCAAACCACCTAAATTAATAAATAAATGAATATGATGTGGTTATAGATGCAGAGTTATGCAATCTCAAAATGGCTGTACTGGGAATCACAGTTGATGTTTTAAGATGGCCTTAATCCTTGTTGTAGTTCATTGGTCATTTTAATCTTTGGATCTAATCTGGTTTTAGTAATATCTAAAGGAGGCAGGAGGGACAGAGAAGTGTCTCATGTACACAAACGTTTTTCTTTTGTTTATGCAGGAAGTGAAACGGATTGAATGAAATTAAAACCACAAATATCCTGTGCAGACGGGCTACATGTTACAAAAGGTGTCTTCAAAAACTAATGTTGCACTTTGTAATCATCAGACTCATCAGAAGTGCATTCCACTAAAATAACTGTCAGCCTCTCCTACACTGTCCCTGTTGTATGCTTTCCAGGTAGTGCAAATTAAGTTTTTCTTGACACAGAAGTAACAGACCATGCAATGATGGATTATCAGGCTATTATGTCCATGCTATTATGCAGAGCTATCCGTGACAGACAATATAATGGGAATGGCAAATTAGTCACAGATTGGCTGTCCGGTGTCAAACTTGGGGAAACAACATCAATTTTCATAAAGTAGTGCTTGAGGTAGTTCAAGTAGGGTACACGATCATTCAGTGTCATTAGGCACTTATTCCTAATCAAGGTCCCTGAAGCATTGACTTCATATGGGTCTCCAGTCCATGTGACCTACTTTAGCACCAGAAGTTAAAGACCAATGTGACGGCCTTGATGAGTCATAATCAACATTTAAAGTGAAACATTTCCCATGTGTGAGGGTAAAGCTGCTTTGGTTAAAGTTAAAGTCATCAGACATTTCCTTTACAGGGATGAGTGAGACATTGAGACAGTATCATTTCATTTAAGCAAAAAGCCCCAAAACATGTGTTAACATTTAAGTGACAGAGCCTTCTAGACTGTAGTAATAGTAATTACAAGGATCTTCTGAACAGTGACACCACTACTGAGATGGAGGCCCTCGAACAACTTCCTCAACAACCATCCAGCCTGGAAAAGGTGCAGGATGCTATCAGGAAGATGAAGTACAACAAGGCTGCTGGTCCTAACGGTATTCCAGCAGAAGTCCTAAAGGAAGGTGGCCTTGATCTCCTTAGACACATCCATGCCCCACTTCTCAAAATATGGGAACAAGAGAAAATCCCTGCACAACTATGCTAATCTTCTCTGTATCGTTCCAATTTTAGTATTTGTTCTACCGGAGTAACACATCACATCAGAGCAATATTTCTGAATTCTAAATATAGGTGACTTTACTGGGACAATCCACCATCAGGGTGATGGCAGAAATCACCACTTCTGAGGGCTCTAGAATGGGTTATGTGATCTTATGCCTTACTTGTCCTACTATCTTGAGTGGCTGGTATGTGGAGGGCTTGAGCTATGAGCCTAGAATGAGCCATAATAACTAGAAATTACATATTTTATGGTTATTTTAGTCACAGAGGGAGAGCACAGAGGGCGTCTGGGTGATCTATGCAATGAGGTGTCACATCACACACAGTCAGGATTGGTGGGTGGAAGGCGGAAGAACAATAGGTTCAGTCACAGCTCCTCCTCCTCCTCCTCCTGCATTCCTACCCCCACTGCTGCTGGACCACCAACGGGAAACATGTCAGTGATGGTTAGGGTTAGGACAACAGGTAAGTTGCTAAAATTAGAGTTAAGGTTAGGACAACAGGTAAGTAGCTAAAATTAAGGTTAGGACAACAGGTAAGTAGCTAAGATTAGGGTTAGGACAACAGGTAAGTAGCTAAGATTAGGGTTAGGACAACAGGTAAGTAGCTAAGATTAAGGTTAGGACAACAGGTAAGTAGCTAAGATTAGGATTAGGACAACAGGTAAGTAGCTAAGATTAGGGTTAGGGCAACAGGTAAATAGCTAAGATTAGGGTTAGGGTTAGGACAACAGGTAAGTAGCTAAGATTAGGATTAGGACAACAGGTAAGTAGCTAATATTAGGATTAGGACAACAGGTAAGTAGCTAAGATTAGGATTAGGACAACAGGTAAGTAGCTAAGATTAGGGTTAGGACAACAGGTAAGTAGCTAAGATTAGGGTTAGGGCAACAGGTAAATAGCTAAGATTAGGGTTAGGGTTAGGACAACAGGTAAGTAGCTAAGATTAGGGTTAGGGCAACAGGTAAATAGCTAAGATTAGGGGTAGGGCAATAGGTAAATAGCTAAGATTAGGGTTAGGACAACAGGTAAGTAGCTAAGATTAGGGTTAGGGCAACAGGTAAATAGCTAAGATTAGGGTTAGGGCAACAGGTAAATAGCTAAGATTAGGGTTAGGGTTAGGACAACAGGTAAGTAGCTAAGATTAGGATTAGGACAACAGGTAAGTAGCTAAGATTCGGGTTAGGGCAACAGGTAAATAGCTAAGATTAGGGTTAGGGCAACAGGTAAATAGCTAAGATTAGGGTTAGGGCAACAGGTAAATAGCTAAGATTAGGGTTAGGGTTAGGACAACAGGTAAGTAGCTAAGATTAGGATTAGGACAACAGGTAAGTAGCTAAGATTAGGATTAGGACAACAGGTAAGTAGCTAAGATTAGGGTTAGGACAACAGGTAAGTAGCTAAGATTAGGGTTAGGGTAACAGGTAAATAGCTAAGATTAGGATTAGGACAACAGGTAAGTAGCTAAGATTAGGGTTAGGGCAACAGGTAAATAGCTAAGATTAGGGGTAGGGCAACAGGTAAATAGCTAAGATTAGGGTTAGGACAACAGGTAAGTAGCTAAGATTAGGGTTAGGGCAACAGGTAAATAGCTAAGATTAGGGTTAGGGCAACAGGTAAATAGCTAAGATTAGGGTTAGGGTTAGGACAACAGGTAAGTAGCTAAGATTAGGATTAGGACAACAGGTAAGTAGCTAAGATTAGGATTAGGACAACAGGTAAGTAGCTAAGATTCGGGTTAGGGCAACAGGTAAATAGCTAAGATTAGGGTTAGGGCAACAGGTAAATAGCTAAGATTAGGGTTAGGGTTAGGACAACAGGTAAGTAGCTAAGATTAGGGTTAGGACAACAGGTAAGTAGCTAAGATTAGGGTTAGGGCAACAGGTAAATAGCTAAGATTAGGGTTAGGGTTAGGACAACAGGTAAGTAGCTAAGATTAGGATTAGGACAACAGGTAAGTAGCTAAGATTAGGATTAGGACAACAGGTAAGTAGCTAAGATTAGGGTTAGGACAACAGGTAAGTAACTAAGATTAGGGTTAGGGTAACAGGTAAAAAGCTAAGATTAGGGTTAGGGTTAGGGCAACAGGTAAATAGCTAAGATTAGGGTTAGGGCAACAGGTAAATAGCTAATATTAGAGTTAAGGTTAGGACAACAGGTAAGTAGCTAAAATGAAGGTTAGAACATCAGGTAAGTAGCTAAGATTAGGGTTAGGGTTAGGACAACAGGTAAGTAGCTAAGATTAGGATTAGGACAACAGGTAAGTAGCTAAGATTAGGGTTAGGGTTAGGACAACAGGTAAGTAGCTAAGATTAGGGTTAGGACAACAGGTAAATAGCTCAGATTGGGGTTAGGGTTAGGACAACAGGTAAGTAGCTAAGATTAGGATTAGGACAACAGGTAAGTAGCTAAGATTAGGGTTAGGACAACAGGTAAGTAGCTAAGATTAGGGTTAGGACAACAGGTACGTAGCTAAGATTAGGGTTAGGACAACAGGTAAGTAGCTAAGATTCGGGTTAGGGCAACAGGTAAATAGCTAAGATTAGGGTTAGGATTAGGACAACAGGTAAGTAGCTAAGATTAGGATTAGGACAACAGGTAAGTAGCTAAGATTAGGATTAGGACAACAGGTAAGTAGCTAAGATTAGGGTTAGGACAACAGGTAAGTAGCTAAGATTAGGGTTAGGGTAACAGGTAAATACGTTGCCCTAAGTAGCTAAAATTAAGGTTAGAACATCAGGTAAGTAACTAAGATTAGGGTTAGGGTTAGGACAACAGGTAAGTAGCTAAGATTAGGATTAGGACAACAGGTAAGTAGCTAAGATTAGGGTTAGGGTTAGGACAACAGGTAAGTAGCTAAGATTAGGATTAGGACAACAGGTAAGTAGCTAAGATTAGGGTTAGGGTTAGGACAACAGGTAAGTAGCTAAGATTAGGGTTAGGGCAACAGGTAAGTAGCTAAGATTAGGGTTAGGGTTAGGGTGTTCAGATCCACACTGGACAACAGTAAAAGCGCTAAAAGGCTCAATGTACGCACACATGAGATTTAGCTGTAACCCTAACACTCTGCTGCTGGCGCCACTGGGCTGCAGTACCACGTTCGACCTGAGATGTCGCTGTTGGGTCGAAATGTTCAAATAATCCTTAAAAAAATCATATTTTTATGAAAAAACTTCAGCAGAAAAAACTTTTGGGCATAAAGAAGGAACACTTCACGAATTTGCGTGTCATCCTGGCAGACTGTTGGAACTACTGTGGCATTTCTCTGCTGTCCACCACAGGGAAAGCCCTGGCTCAGTATTTTGCCAAGAGACTCACCCCTCTGTCAAAAAGCATTGTTCCAGAGTCTCCGAGACTGTGGAGATGAAACAGAACTCTCCAGGGTTGACACACGAGTCAAACAGGGATGTGTCATTGCTTCAACACTGTTCTCTTTCTTCACTGCTGCTATCCTCCATCTCACAGGTAAACATCTGCCCCAGGGAGTCAAAATTATGTGCAGAACAGGTGGGCAACTTTTCAACATCAGCTGTCATGGAGCTGCAGAATGTGAGTACAGACCAAAATCCCAGTCTACAAAGCTCTAATGCTACCCACTGTCATGTATGGATCAGCAGCCTGCCACCATTGCCTCAACACCAGCTCAGATGGACTGCTCATGTTATCCGTATGCCTGACTCTCGCCTTCCAAAACAAGTCCTCTACTCCCTGAGGGTGGTACACTATTTAATAGGGATGTAACAATACACTCAACTCACAATTCGATACGGTTCACAATTTTTTATTCACGATACAATTTTCTCCCAATTTTTTTTTGTTTCTTTAAAATGAGCTACAGACAAATTATGACCAAAAAAATCTTTTTATTTGTAGGAAAAAAAAAATCTTAGGTGATTTCTTTACAGAAACTTTCAAATAGTTTGTGTTATATAAAAAAGGGCAACTTACATGGTCATCTTAAACAACAAAATACATAAAAAATATTGCCCTGCTAATTTCTTGTACTCTTGCGTTGTTACGGGGGAGAGAAGATGCAAAGCCTCTTGTCAGGGTGGTTTTCGCTCTTGAGGTGGCGTAACATTACTTTGCTTCTCACTGTGGTGGTGGCTGATATGCTGCTGCATGTTGCTCGTGTTGTCGCTATATGTTAGCAGTCTCTTGCAATATTTACATGCCGTTTTGGTTTTGTCAGTCAATTTCTCACGGTTGTATTTGTGTTAATAGGGAATCCAAAATGCTGCCACACAGGTGATTTCAAACTGCTTGGTGCATCCTCTATTTCAAAGCTATTTTCTACCATCGCCATGTCTTCCCTCGTTCTGTGCTCTGTACTTGTGACGTAAGTCACGTGACTTGACGTCTGACGTTGAACAAATGAATCACCAATTTTTAATCGTGTCACGATGCATCATTACACATCACTACTATTTAATGATGACCTCCACCATGCTGCAGAACACAAGCGCAGACTGAGAAAGGAGAGAGCATCCACCAAACAGGTCCAACACAAGCCCACAACCACCACTTTTACCTGCCCACACTGCACAAGAATAATCAGGTCCAGGATCGGCCTATACGCATCTGAAGACCCACAAGATGATGAGTAATAGTAGTAGTATGGAGAAAGCTTTTAACTTTTAATTTTCAAACCAAATGTTAACCATAAGATCTTTTAAGCTCAGTAAATAAAATTAAAAAAAGATTCAGTGTGCTCTTCTCACTTTTCCTTAGTTGGGTGACTTGAAAAATATTTTAATCCTGTCAACATTTTTATGTTTTATATTTGTATTTAATTGAATCTAAGTGGATGTAATTGGAAAAATGTTTTCCCTTTAACGATGGCTCTGCTACAGAAAATGGAATGCTAAACCTGTAAACACAGTGCTCAAATATCATCTCTTTGATATGGTGAACTTGCCTATGTACATTCAGCACATAGAGAGCAACAATATCTTTCATTTGGAGTAACATTTCTGTCCTGATGATAAACGTGATCATTTCTGTTTAGGGCTTTAGATGGATAAACTTTGCTGTTTTGAGATATCAGTTATCTTAATGTGTATAGTCATTAGTAGTCCACACCTAGTGCTAATGAGCCAGTCAGTGATGGATAGAAGAAGCGGTGTTGTCCCGTCGACTCATGACTTTGACCAAAACACTGAAATGTTAAAAATCTGTTTCTTGTTTTGTCGCTGGTTGGTGATTTTCCTCTTTTATGGATTTTTGTAATTTGGTTTAAGAGGTCAGCAAGTTTCCCCTGTGCATCTTTACAAAGCTGCTCAAGCTCTTTTAAGTTGCATTGAGACTGTGGGTGAAGAGCGATATTCAGGTCCAAGGGGGTGAATGCTTTTTATAGGCATTATATGTCTCACTTTCCAAAAATCACTTCCACTTTTCTCTTCTGTGTTGCACTGAGTTTTACACTCCTTTGTGCCAATGTGTTGTAGGTTACTTGGTAACTGCCTTCACTCTAAGTGCCATACTGAAACGGGTAATGTCTCTGTGTGTCATTGTTTCTCTCCATCACGCCTTTACCTTCCATCTCGTTCGTCCTCAACATGATCAATTTTATAGTAAAACGTCATCGCTAACATCAAAATGTCCTTTATCAGCAGGCTCTCAAACAAATCAATTCATTTGTTAATTAATCAAACAAGTGCGTTGGGTTGTATTTGGGCATTGATCCACACACACAATCCTCACTACCTCACCCCTCCCTGTTCCACACATCCCATTTTACCCATCCCATTCTCCTCTGTGGGTCTCAGTATGAAAGGGTCCTTCGCTCAATTCTAATTTAATCTCCGATCTCTTTTTCAGCATCGATCTTCATACACTCTGTGCGGCACAAAGTGATGAGAGAGGGGGACTGATGGACATTGATTTGGAATAAAGGAAAAAAAATGAAGGAGGTAGATGTGCCCCAGAGCCTAAAGAAAGTGTTGAAAGGATAGTAAAACACGGAGCGACAGAGACGGAGGGGGAGGTGAGAGCTACAGGGTTGATTAGATCAACTTCTGCTGATACTATGACATTACCTGTTCCTTCCCATTTCCTCTTTAACTCAGAGAACTTCATCAGGAGAAAGTTTAAGTGAATTATGCCTTGCTGGGATGGCTGACAGGTTGTTAGACTTTCTGCACAGGAACCTCCAAATACTAGCCTGAGGTGCAGCGTTTTACAGCAGGGTGTCTAGCTAGGGATTTGGATTTACTTTGTCTGTGTGTAGGGTTAAGATGTAAAAGCCTGCTAACACGGTTGGCTCTTGCTTTTCTGGAAGTGATGATGTGTGAAAGGAAGCAGCCTTGGTGCCTTTTCAGCTTACAAAGTTCCTTTTTTTAACTGGAATGCATTGTCAGGCACTGAACGTTTCACAGGTTAAGTATAAAATCTTTAACTAACATTAGGTGCAATAGCAAATCAAATAAAATCAAATCAGATTTTATTTGTATAGCCCAAAGTCATAAAGTACATTTGCCTCAGAGGGCTTTACAATCTGTACAGGGAGTGACACCCTCTGTCCTTAGACCCTCGGTTCGAGTGAGGAAAAACTTGCCCACAAAAAACCTTTAACAGAGAAAAAATGTGGAAGAAACCTCAGGAAGAGCCACAGAGGAGGGATCCCTCTCCCAGGACGGACAGACGTGCAATGGATGTTACATGTACAGGACAATCAACACAAACATATTGTAGAATTACAATGACTGACAAAATGACAATGAATTACAATGAATGATAAAATGATTACAGTAGCAGTGGAACCTGTGATAGAGATAGAGAGACACCGATGCACAGCAGCAGCAAATCATAAACTAACTATAAACTGTAATGGAGATATGGTAGCAACAATGACAGTAATATTATATGTAGTGGACATCATGCAGGACCTGCTGGACGACAGAGCACAGAAACTCTGGGGAAGTTTGATTAGTAACATTCATTAATGAGACATGTATGTTTACAAATGGTGAGACAGACAGACAGACAGACAGACAGACAGACAGACAGACAGACAGACAGACAGACAGACAGACAGACAGACAGACAGACAGACAGACAGACAGACAGACGGATGATCTGAGCCAGCCCTAACTATAAGCTTTATCAAAAAGGAAAGTTTTAAGTCTACTCTTAAAAGTGTTGACCGTGTCTGCCTCCTGAACCCAGAATGGTAGTTTGTTCCACAGAAGAGGAGCCTGATAGCCGAAAGCTCTGGCTACTTTTGGAGACTATAGGAACCACAAGGAACCCAGTGTCCTGAGAGCGCAGTGTTCTAGAGGGATAGTAAGGTACTATGAGCTCTTTTAGATATGATGGTGCCTGACCATGAAGAGCTTTGTAAGTAAGGAGGAGAATTTTAAATTCTATTCTAGATTTAATAGGGAGCCAATGCAAGGAAGCCAAAATGGGAGAGATGTGATCTCTGATCTTGGTTCCTGTCAGAACACCTGCAGCAGCATTCTGAATTAACTGCAAAGTCCTAAGAGACTTATTAGAGCACCCTGATAACAAAGAGTTACAATAGTCCAGCCTAGAAGTAACAAATATGTGGGCTAGTTAATAAACTGTAATAAAATACAGGTTCACGTGACTGCAGAAGGATGATCATGTTTATTTCTTTTAAGGGTAAGGTCATTAAAGGTCATGACCAGTGGACAGGAAAGGATCCAGATCTACACACCAGTCAGTATGTAAGGGCTATATGTGTCGCAGTCTGAATAGGCCCTGAGTGCTGAACTACAGACTAAGTAGTACTAAGAAGTGCTTGGGTCCATTTGGCAGGTTTTTATTCATCGACTTCATTTCCTCTTTTTAGATTCCCTTCAAAAAGAGCTGGGTGGACCACATTGGTGAAAATCATCCTGTGCTCTAACAGAGCAGCCAGATTCCCACTTTCTAGTTTTTCCTTTACTCATGCATTTCCTTGATTTTGGCAGTCACACACTATGATCTCCTCTGGCATACTCACGTATTATTTCTAAATGAAGGGCAAAAAGCATTCAAAATTCATAATTTTTCATGAGAAGGAGAAGCTTCCTGATGTTTTGTCAAACGTTGTTATTCCATTTGTATTCGTAGAATCTTCCTCAAGGTAGTCATTTTGCTAATAATTTCACTTTAAATAATTCAGTTTAAACTCAACGACAAAAACATGGAGGCTCAAAAAGTCCATGGTATACCTCCACTTGTGATGTGGGGCCCTACAGCAAAGGCGACCTTGTGCTCAGCGGTGGCCTTGGCCTGACTGTGCAGAGGCCAGAAACCTGCTGGGTTCACTTCACCTCCTCTGCTTTCCCCTGACACATCTGACCATAGGACACTGAGAGAGGAAGAAAGAGATGGGTAGAAAGAAGAGAAAGGACTATTGTCTCCTTTCCACCCCCATTTTCTCCCCTATTTTCCCTGGCTCCTGTGGATATGTCTCCCCTCTACCCTTCACATCCTCCCATCCCTCCCTCATTTCTCACAGTGTTTATTTGCAGGGATTTATGCTGTGTGCCTTATCTCCCTCTCTCCCTCCTTCTTATTTTCTCTTAGGAGGTCAGGAGGTAGAGGAGAGGAGGGATGGAAAAAGGGTCAGATGGTTAGGATGAGAGAGGGAAGAAAAATAACAGAACAGAGAACTAAAAGAGATAGATGGTCTCTTCTTCTGCTGTGGGTGTCCTTAACCTTGCTGCAGCCCTCTGTGGGCTGCAGCAAGCCCACTTCCTTGACCTCAAGGTTGTTCGGCTGAGCTGTATGTGTGTGAAGATATTTCATGAAGCTTTTCTCGTCTTCAAACTGCTCTCACTCAGTAATTACAATAACCTCTCACCCCATCAGACTTGTAAGTATCTCCAGTATGTGAAAACCTGTGGGGTGTAGAAAATGTTCTCACTGCCTCATGAAATTCAAAAGGGAAAGCAAGAAATGGGGTCACCTGCTCAGGTATCGACTGATCCTGAAACCTCATTAAAAAAGGTTATTTACAGAGCTAAGATTAGAATTTAAGATGCTGTATTGAATGGAAGACAACTGTACTTTTTCTTAAGTTTTCACATTTGATAATATGAACATGACTGTCAAGTTATGTATGTTTTGGTTGACCACAGCTCTGCCCAAACTTGAAAAATGGCTCTTTTAGAAGGACGCTCGGGACAATTCGAAACTGTTCACTGTTTTTATTTTCCCGGTTTGCATCAAAACCAGGATGAAACAGGGTAGAACAGGGTAGAACAGGGTAGGTTGATAACCTTTGGATATGCAAACAAAGGATATGAGTTCATTCCAAATGAATCTCAATAACAATAAGAGTAACTTCTTACAGTTTTCTTAAAGTATAAATACTGCTTCAATTCAATTCAAACTAATCAAATCATTCAGATGAATTAGAATTTCAATTACTTAATTAACAATAATTTAAAGTTAAATTTTTTTTACATTTATTAAATAATTAAATAAAATGTATGCTTAAAGCACCAAATGCAAAGTTTTCCATTTACATAAAGTTAAACTCTTCAAACTTAAATGCAACTTAAATGTGCATGTTCACCGTAACTTAAATTAAACTTGAATGCACGTTTACCAAACAAAATCATCATCACAGTCAATGTCAATTGCAAACAATCCTACCAGTTGCGTCTTATGGTTGCCCATGAGCTGTGGTTTCTGTGTTCCTTGATGTTCCAGTGAGAGTTAACTGTGTTCACAACCATTTCAAACATTTCGAGGCATGCTTTACTCTACTTCCCGTGCGTATGTGAATGAGGTCCCACAGAGAATTTCCTCTTGGCATTTCCTGGAAACCTCTCTCCTCTGATTGCCCCCTGCTGGCTGGGAGAAGGAGCAGGTTTCCATGAGTTGACACAACTTTTATAAAAACAGTATAACATAGAACAAATTGTTATCATAGGTTGGTCAATGTATATACTGTACATTCGCAGTCCAACTATTTATTTGTTTGGCATCCACTTTTACATTTTTAGCAGTTTCTTTTCTGAAAATATAAAAGCCATTGCTTTTCTTTGAAAGAGCTACTCCACATTTTATGTATAAGCTGTTTTTTGGGCTGAAAGTCATATTTTAGTCGAGTGTCTGTCCCTTTTGTGTATATTCGCTTCAATGTACCAACGATACATTTCACTATGTTACCTTTTGTAGCTATCAGCTGCATCTCACAGTCATTGATAAAAATGGGGTAGACTAAATGGAAACACATTTCAGTATAATGCAATACCATTGTACCATTGCTACAAAATGATCATATGAAATGTTTCACATTACATATGTCACACATATTTTTCCTTAACCTCAAACAGATTGGTCAATTTTTTTCAGTTTTGTCCTTGATTTTTGTTGGAAGCCTTTCCCATCAACATGGATGTATTTTAGAAAACTATATCAAGCTAACCATACAGTGTTTTGGACCCTGTCTTGTGTATGGGTGGAGATTGTACACTGGGTCAGGGTCGGCTCTGCAACTTTTCCTCTGGACCAGCCTACCACTTAAACACCTTCTGGTGTTTAGCTCGGTAGCTTAAGCAACCACTCCATATGCAAAGGCTTGCTGCTACTAAAATAATTTAGTATTTCACAATCTTCAACCTCATTTAAAGTAGAAAAATAATATCCTAATATCCTAAAGCACAGTATGAAGGCTACAGTGTGTCTGTGACCTTGAAAAGGTACATTGTATTTTTTAAATATGACCATCTATTGATTATTTACAAAATGTAACACCAGCACTCCTAATCGGTCTCCTTTCCACCCCCCACATGATGGATTCATTTGTCAAAAAGTCTGTTAGGGATCCAACAGCAAACACAAAATAAGAATTCAATCAAAATCTACTACTAGTATTACATGATGAATATTATGGAATTAGTGACTAGACTGGTTTGCAATGGTAAATTAGAGACATTATTTTGGCTTTCATACATCTTTGATCCTTTAGAAATAATAAGAAAAGCACTAATAAAAGAAAAGCACTGCTTTTAATTTTATGTCACAATCAGAAAGAGTTTCACTGGAGTTTAATGTGATTAATCATGATCTGTGGTCATACGTTGTAATCTTTTGTCAATACCCATAAACACAAGCTTGTATTAGTCTGTTATCATGTCCCACAGCCAGTGAGGTTCTGGGAACTCTTTACAATAGAATTTATTAGAGAAGAAATCCAGACGTTCTGTCTACCAGACAGCCAAACAGCCTTGTTCCCTGAAAGCCATTAAGACTTTAAGATGAGGCTATAAAACCAACTCCAGCCAGCTTTATGCCCCATCTCTGTCTGTCAGTCAGTCCGTCACTTAGTTGGTCTATCTCTCTGGCCCTCTTTGGTCAGCATTAGTATCACCCGGGGGCTAGATAATTACCGCATTATTATTTCAGTAAATCCAGAATGAATTTCATCCCACTGGAAATGGCCATGTAAGTGATTTTCCACAGCCACTATGAAAAAAATCCAGACCTCTTGGGTACTCTACTAATTATTTTTCAATCTTTAAAATCTATCACAGAAGTCTGCTGCAGTGATTACTTTAGGTTTAGAATGAAAGAAATGAATATTTTTGACTTTTGCTTGTTTCAATCACCACGAGGGAGACACTTCAGGATGATTTGATTTATTTTATGGCATGTCCATTTGATGTAGCTTCTACAAGTAGTGTGAATGTCACTAAGCATAGATAGAAAGGTTCTTTATATCCATTCTGTTATTTCAGTTTGCATTTGGATCATTTTTTTTGATGACCTCTGGGGAAATTAACGTTTTGGTGGGACGTCCACAGTTGCTACTGGTTCTTCCTGACTGACACATGCTTCCTAATTATTCCTCAACGTTCACTTTTGCCTTTGAAAACTCCCATTAAATATGAATGAGATTTCCCCTCTTCTGTTTTGACTTTACTCAGCTGAGCACCAGCCTTCCCAATCATTAGCTTTCATGATGTTACATGTAAGCTGCCATCAATTAGATCTCATTTGATCTGCTCCCTCCCTGGCCACCCGGTCTGACGGTGCTGTGTGCCGTTGGCGGTGGTGGCGGGGTGGGATGTGGCCCTCAGCAACTTGCTAATTAAAGCGGTAATTAGGCCTAATCCTTGGCTTTGAAATGAGCTCCTTAGTGAGCCAGGTGTGGCAGGATGGAATGTCCTTATTCATCCACTGGATCTTTCTAAATTTACGTACTTACATGCTATTGTGCCCATTATGACATATTTCATATAATTTCTATTGGCTGGTGTGATTTCTAATGAGGAATGTGACGACAGAGGATTTTATCTTTATATATTACATAATAACTTAAGATTCATTATAGTATCATGGCTGAGGGCTGTGATCATTGACGTCACAACCTTACAGAAGTCCTAATGGCTCATTTAAAACGTTTTTGAATTGACTGGTCTTGCAAAAGCAAAATTTCGGCTTCCATTAAATGATGATTGATTGTGTTTTGTATGGATTAAATAGTCACAATATGATGATTAGTGAACTTTAGATGTGTTGGTAGAAAGAGACAGAAGGCTGTTTCTTTGTTTTGTTTTGGATATCAAACTCCTGTTTTCAAAACGGCTCTTTCTTTTACTGATTTACTTTTGGTGTTCACGTCTAACATTTTTTAGGAGACTATTAACCAAAAATTTTGATATATTGATGTAGATTCAAATATTGATGATGATGTGCTGGAACTACATCCTGACAGTCAAGAATTTAGATTAAGATTAGATTAAGAACTCTTTCGTCCCCTTGGCCATCAGACTGTACGACAGCTCTCAGTGATAGCAGGAGGCACACACTAAATATTAAGAATGAATGAATGAATGAATGAATGAATACACCTCTGACATGCAAGTATATTTTACTGTAGTGTTTTGTATGGTAATAAATAAGAGCATTGTGAATGAGCTGCCTGTGTACATAACTGCACTTCCATCTGTTAGCTTTAAGTGGAAGAGGGAGTGAGGTTAGTAGCTGGTGATACAGGCACAGATGGTCTGTTCTTTCTGATGATGTTTCGCAGTTGGAGCCGTCAGTGGAGAGAATGTGTAAATTTAAAAATCCCAGTTGAATAATAATAAACTCACAGTAGAACGCTGCAGGTTTCTTAGCTATGATCTTTAGCGAAGAACTGGCCAAGTGAGGGAGGGGATGAGATAAAGAGGATGCAACAAAGAGATTTGGAAAACTGGAATAGCATGAAATATATGTAGGAGACACATTGTATTAATATCTTGTCGAGGAAGGAGAAAGTTGGCAAAGAAAGTGTAAGCACAGGATTCATTAAGTGGGTTAAACAAGAGATAAAGAAGCAAGCAAGCCTGGAATTTTGAAAGAAAGACGAGGAGAAAGTGAGAAAAAGCATGTGATTGTGAGATGTTGTAAGACAGGAGGCAAGGGAGACAGGAGGAGATAGGTTAGAAAGATTAGTAGTAAGAGGCTAGCAGGAGGTGAACAGATAGAGGAGGGATTACAGGAATCCCCTGACCTCACCAGGCAGCCATTAGGGCAAAACTAATTACCAGCCAACGACCCTGGAGATAGAAGTCAGTGCCCTGCCATACCACAGTCCACACCCACATTGCACAAGCGCCCTACTCTCCTCGCAAGTGTGTGTGCATACTTAGTTTCTAGCTCTGTGTCTGTCCTACAGACCCAATCCATATGATGTATGAACGTATGGGAGCAAAGGGAAATGGCTAATCACCTCCAAGAAACGAGAGCAAGAGAGAGAGCACTTTCAAGGGACCTTTACTGACCTCCCCCACTGTGTTCCTTGTATATAACCAGATCTTTGCCTTCTGCATTATTCCACTTTTTTCTCCTTTTCATATGTTTTGTAAAAAACATCAAAATATTTATATATAACTGTACACTGAACTAAGTGAGTCAATGTTTTTTTTTTTTTGCATTAATACCAGCGAAGCATTACAACCAGCATTGGTTGGCATTACAGTATTTGGTCTGTTACAGTAGCCGATAGTTAACATGCTTCTCCAAAGATATGTAAATGTATTTGCAAGCTTGTATAGCCTTCATGTGTCCATCTGAATAATAGCTGGCAGCATGCTTCTTCTGAATGCAGGCCAAAGAGGTATGTGAGTGCATATGGTGACTGTATACTGTATGTACATGACATTTAAAAGCATATACTCTATGTTAGACACCCATACATGGTCATACACACAAGAAGTTTACACATTGTGGGATCGTTCCTGTTATGAAATTGGTCACGTGTGGGCCTTGTGGTCCTCGGCAGTATTAATTGTTTGTCTTTGACTAGGTGCCTCCATATCTCAACACTGTGGTGGCCAGTGTTGAAGAGGCCTATTGCTGCCTTCATAGACATAATAGATAGCTGCTGTTGACGTTCCAATCTGCGTAAACAGACATCTGTGTCTCCAGACTAGAATATGCTGACAATAACACCTGTATAAGTAAAAACACTCTCTTTGACTAATTCTGGGCGTATAGTATTTGGGGTGTGATCTTTGGGTTTAAAGTCTATCCACCATCACAAATTCCTCAGAATGTGAGACCGGCTCAGACACTTCTGATGAACTTTGAGAGTGTCTCCAATTATCCTTGATCAAGCTTTAATAAATAATACAGCATAAGACATCAGAGGCTCTGAACACTTTCTTCCCTCCTGACCTCACCATTGACCTTTGACTTCAGCAATTTCTCCACAACAGTTCCATCCACCCCTGCTCCCCAACTCTGGAATGCATTACCCCCTGACATCCGCAATATTGCCTCTTTACCCCTCTTCAAATCCAGATTAAAAACTCATTTGTTTCAGTTAGCCTATGCACTTTGACTTTTCATCATTTCTTTGTTTTATACTATACAGCCTGTGCTTTTGATTGTGTTTTGCTTTTCCAATGTTTGTATTTCCATTGCTTTTATTTTTGTATAGTGTCCTTGGGTGTTTTGAAAGGCGCTCTGAAATAAAATGCATTATTATTATTATTATTACCCCCACACATTTCCTCCATTCTCTTTCCTAACCCATGAACTCATTTCAGACAGACATTTTTGATTAAAGCTGGTGTATAAATTGCTATGACATTTCTTTACAAACATCCCAAGAGGATGAATAAGTAATTAACTTAATCCCTTAATCATTTACCTGTCGCCATCACCAGTTTGTATTTTCATTTGTCTAGTCCTTTGGTTTATGACAAGTGATAACATTCCAGTCAGCCTCAGTTGTGTTTTAGACAAATTTGTATATTTCTTAGCATGCTAGCTTATCAGCTTGTTCATCGATGCATGTTAGCATGACAACCTCAATCATGCCAACCACTATCCTTTTTACACTGACTGCACCACAGATGCTGAGCATCACTGCTGAAACAATCTTTTTTCCAGCTTTACGTATATTCAAATCTCACAGAGATGTGAGGCAGTATAGAGGCAACCATTCTGTTTCAGTTTCTGACACATTAATAATTTGGTTCAAGGTTTGATTAAATATCATGCGTTTTTCAGTGTACACAAGCCTGAAACTGCATGGAAAACATACAATATTTTATTTATTTATTATTATTATTATTTTTTTTACAATATCTAGAAACCACTGAGGCATGCACAGGAGCTAGAGTTGTAGGTCAAAATGCAACCTGTAAAGATTATCTCATAAATTTCTATATATTGGGGAGCAGTTTGTGTTTATAGTGGATGGCAGGGGAATATCAGGGAGGGAAATGTTTGTTGAGCAAGGTTTCCCATGAAAACAGACAGAAAGACTGACCCTTTGCTTTCAGCAGAGGCTTTCGATGCAGTTAATATTTGATAAAGCCAGAGTAAGAGACATAAAAAGGTGTGGCACACTTTCAGCAAACACTGTGTTAGAGGTCAGAGTTCCTTTTTTATCACAAGCCTTATGCTTTCCTGCTACAGTAGTTTGGCTCAAAGCTTAGAGAAAAGTCACACAGGTACTGAAGGATTGTCAGATACAAAGACTTTCTCACACACATGAATTTATACACAGATAGACATACTCAAGCACACAATCTGTTAAAGACACGGTGCTCAACACTTGACATTTCTTCTCCAACTCCAGGTTTTAGTCTAAAGCCTTTAATCTGAGCGTTGTCTTTCATCAATTAACTGTCTAAAGACGTCTGCTGGGAACTCAAGTCCATTACCTGTGAGACGGTGCTGCCCTGCAGCTGACTGTCAACCCCTGAAGTGTGGCCATCATCATTAAAACACCACCTTCACACATCCACCTCGAACCCCTAAAATTATGTTTCTATGTGAATGAAACCTCCAGCAGGGTTAAGAATCTATTTTCCAAAAAATATTCTTTCATTTCAGTGATGGAAGCAGAGTATTCTTTTTTTCAGGTTTCAGATAATATGGTCAAGGTCATTTAATTATGTTCAGTTGAAACAGTCAGTTTAGACAATCAAGCATTGTATCATCATCTCCAATAATGGAAGCCATCATTTTAAAGGGTTGTAACAGGTCTTTATATAGCATGAAGCTCCCAAAACTGGACTTTTAACACTCACCTTTGCTGCACTTTGGCTCCATAACTCAGGAGAACAGTTTGGAAAGAAAATGAAATCAATCATAATTCTCTGGTCTAATTGTGCTTCCTATGTATTTTACACTTAAAGTGTTCAGCAGTTCAGGAGACAGAGGGAATTACTGTGTATAAATGTTTGTAGTGCTAGAAACTGGTCCCCTTTTCTCATTTGCTGTAATGTCTTTACACATCATCTGCTCTTGCCAAATGAAAAGCATGAGATTAAAAACAATCAAAATAAATAATAAC
The DNA here is from genome assembly GCA_004119915.2 of Collichthys lucidus. NCBI lineage: Eukaryota > Metazoa > Chordata > Actinopteri > Sciaenidae > Collichthys > Collichthys lucidus. The sequence goes on from CM014097.1 coordinate 1,493,671, forward strand.
TGCAGTTTCATAGATGGTGATGGTGACGCAAAATGTGTGCTTGACCTACTACAATCAGATTCCTACCAGACATAATGGATTAAGTGAGCAGGGATGTATAGATTTGTATAATCATATAAACCAGTGGTTACCATAAACCGTGTTGACTGTTGCTGTTGATCTCCTTGTATGTTTCAAAGAGTCTCCAACTGACATGAGAAAGCTTCCAGTAAAAATACATGTACAGTTTAGAACTCACTGACTGAGGCTACTGTAACATTAGTTTTTCTCGCATTGCTGTTTCTTGTTGTGGCTCTGATGCTGATTTTAGTTTTTTTGTTTCCAGAAGGCCAGAGCAGAAGATACAATGAGAAATGATCTGTTCATGTGATAATATTACAGCTTTGTTTTGTTATATTTTGTTGTATTGTTTCTGGTGTACACATGCAGGGTAAATGTAGAAGTCATGCATTTATTATTTGAACTGTACTGCACAGATTCCACTTAGCCATGTTGCCTCAGCAAAATTTTATTTTATTTTATTTTATTAAAGTTTATTTGTTGGAAAGACAGTGGGACATTGTGTAATAATTGGCTCTATCAAGGCTTCTGTTGCATATCACTCCCATTGTAAGCTTTTTAATCTTTTTGTTCATTGCATGTCTCTAGCTTCTATGAAAAGACAACAACAATAACAGGCAAACAAGCAGGGTGAATTGGAATATGATGTTTCTAATTAAAAGTTAATTTATTCCCTGCTCACATGCTGTTTCATCTTATGTAACCACAGCTATCAAGCAATTAAAAGATAACCTTGCATTGGGAGGGGTCAATATTTTCCCACTTATTCTCAAATAAAATGCACGCAAATAAACACAAATCATAAAAGTGCGAGGCAAGGCCACAGCGCTCCATGTTTTATTCATGCAGCTATAGCCTAAAGTAAATTTGTCCTATAGTTTCAGGGCTGCTTTCAGTAAACACACAACCTGAGTACACATAGCATCTCTGACGTCCTGCTATAATGATTCCAATGAGCATTTTAATGATGTGTGCTGTAAACATCACCTGTGTCCTGTAGAAACCCCTCCAGTGCAAGTTTTTTATTATTATTATTATTATTTTTTTTTTTTACAATAATTTGATGTCTTTAGCTCTCTGTGTGTACGTCTGTCTACAAGGTAGGTCCCACCAGCCACCATTATCCTAACAACCTCCAATTGTCACTGAGCAGTAGCTGTGTTTGTACTTTGGATGCACACCATTAAATAAAATGATAGAAATCATCCCAAATAATCTACAAGCTACATGCTAGTAAGAATTATTGATATCAAGAATTCATCACATAAATGAGTTATTTGAGGCTGTGTAACACATCTCATTAGACACTCACATGCACATTTCTGAACTTAGCCCACATGTGATCACGAATTGGATACTTAAAGCTGGTGTTTTAAACTTTTTGCAGTGCAAACCATCTCAGGATCTGCCCCTGGTTATCTCAGCGTCTTACTCAAGGCCCCGACCAGGGCGTTACGCTCCGCTCATTCAAACCGTCTAGTTGTACCATCGCCCCTCACAAAGCGCGGTCACTCTAAACTGTTCTCTGTGGTTGTCCCCAAATGGTGGAATGACCTACCAACAGCTACAAGAACTGCAACATCCCTTCCTACCTTTAAAAAACTTGTAAAAACCTTTCTCTTTCAAGAATGCTTCCCTGCCTAAAACTAACAAAACTAACAACTTTTCAGCTTATGTCCTCCTCTGTAAGTCGCTTTGGATAAAAGCGTCTGCTAAATGCAATGTAATGTAATGTAATATAATGTAATGCAGGCTCTGAATGACAAATGTAGATGTAAGAGTCTCATCCAGGGACCCAGGCTCATTAAAACATATTACTGCTCCTGTCATGTGGGACCCACAGGCATTAAGCCTTTGGCCCATTTTGGGTATGCACAGTTAAAGAAATCATGATTCATGTTGAGACAAGCCAGTAATCTTAATTACAACATTGTTTTCTTGTTATGTGTGTGAGAGTGTACATGGTAGCGATCGCGTATGTGTGTGTCTGTGCATACATATGATGTGTGCGTGTGTGTGTGTGTGTGTGTGGTGAGGTTGAAGCATCACTGATATACGAGCAGATTTAAAAAAAGCTTCCACAAAAAGTAAGTAAACCAAATTATGTGTTTCAGCGTGTGCGCGCGTGTGTGTGTGTGTGTGGACAGCAGTACACTCAGTACTCAAAAGCAAGTTTTCTTATAAAGAGGACGAATAAACCTTGAAATAAAGAATCCCTGCAGGCCAAAATAAATCATTTGTTCAGCACTGCTTGACTCAAACATTATGTTGCCAGTAGTAAAACAGTTTTGTTTTTTTATAACAAAGTGACACAACAAGTAATAAAATAAGAAAAATAACAGCATATACAACCTCAGATAAAGAATTTATATCAAGGTATTAAGCATATGTTATTGTTTCTCTGAGGTTGCTGCCATATTTTGTACCTGTAACGTATGCTGCCAAGCTTCATCTTGGGATAAGTAATTTTCCTGCACCAACAGGCACTTTGAAGAAGTTTGATGTAATGAGTTGAAATTCTGGTCATGAGCTGCTCTGTTGTTGGTGTCACAGTCACTTCTCATCTCTGTCACAGTCTCATCTCATGGAGGCGAGGTGGAACCACAACGATTTTTCAGTTTGATCTCTCTGAACTTTGTCCACTGTGTTTCAGGATGTCAAGCAGAATCCAGAAAAATTCAGAATTCTGTGAGTGAGGAGAGGCACACAGAGCTTTGTGTGGTTATTTTGCAGCAGCATGGTGTTGACTGCGCATGATTTAACCAGGGTAACCACAATGGATCATTTTGCATAATGATGCATCACGTTTCAAATTACAGGCTGCAGATGAAACACACATATGTGTCCTGCTGCCTTCAGGGACAGGTGAGGGGCTTCATAGTTCAGGAGATACTGGTAAAGTCAATGAATCTATTCAACTCTTGAGTTGTTTTCACTTCCTTTATTTACAGGCTTATAGCACAGTCCTATAGCCATGCCAAGTAATCTTTTCTTAGGATTTTGTGCTGGCTATACTAAGTAATTAAAATATGACAATGTGAAAGGGGTCGTTTATTTTTATGAAACAAACAAACAAATATTTTTTAGATGAAAAATCTTTATGTACGATTTTTTTATTTTAGTAGTGCAACAGGACATTAATGCATTTTGGATTCAGGTGTAAAAATGATGTTGTTAGTCTGTTTACTGACATTACAGTTACATTACTTCACTCTCATTGGGCAGTTTATGTTCCAACTGTGTGGGTTGTGTTCCAATTCATTTGAATGAATACATTTGAACTTGCTTGGAAATAAAAAAAAAATGGACGTAGACTTTAGATGAAACTATCTGTGCTGTGAAGATTCTGCTGATTTCAGTACGTGTCTGACGTTTGTGCTGTACAGTGGTTTGGTTTGACTTGACTGACTGAAAGGCTCAGTACCAACTGCTATACTGACATTGTTGCTAAACATTCAGTGGCCACTCTATTAGATACAGCGCCATACTTGTGTTCACAGGTTCACTTTTTGCTGACACTGTCATAGAGGTGGTAAGTAAACTTGGTAGTAGTAGTAGTAGTGGGAAACTTCTTCCCCAGAGTTTCTGTGCTCTGTCGTCCAGCAGGTTCTCGTGGATCGTGGCTGCTGCTGTGATCCTGCACGACGCCCACTACACATATTATTACTGTCATTATTACTACCATATCTGCTACTGTGGTCATTTTATCATTCATTGTGATTCATTGTCATTTTGTCAGTCATTGTAATTCTACAATATGTTTGTGTTGATTTGTCCTGTACACGTGACATCTATTGCACGTCTGTTCGTCCTGGGAGAGGGATCCCTCCTCTGTGGCTCTTCCTGAGGTTTCTTCCACATTTTTTCCTGTTAAAGGTTTTTTGTGGGCAAGTTTTTCCTCACTCGAACCGAGAGTCTAAGGACAGAGGGTGTACCCTCCCTGTACAGATTGTAAAGCCCTCTAAGGTAAATGTACTTTGTGACTTTGGGCTATACAAATAAAATTGATTTGATTTGATTTGAGTGTTTCTAACATTCAGCCACTTTCATACAAAAAGTTTGAAACACCTCTGAATGGAATGCTGTCCAATATAAGACCACCTTTAGGTGCAACCTCTATGAAGATTTACAACATTCTAAACTTTAAATAAGGTACAATCTCTGGCAGAGCTGTTGTATTAAACAGATGGCCTCCCAGTGTAGTTACAGTTGATGTCGTTCACTTGTAGAGCTAGATTTGGTTTGCTGATGGAATCACTGAATCATCGAGAGAGTGACTTTGTGCTCAGAATAGTTACTTTGATGTTTATTCATGGAACATTTCCTGCCTCGCCTCATCTGCATGGATCTCCCATTTATAATGCTCCTAACCAAAATGAAGCACATTTCAAAGTCAGAAGAATACCAATATAAAGTAACACTGCATGTTCTCCACTCCCCTTGTCTCTCTTTCTGATGCACTCTATTCCACTCAATCATTGGCTCGTCTTAATTTTCTTGTCTCCGTCTCCTTGAATTGTTCTTCTGTCTCTTTCTTTACTGAACCCTCGTCGCTCTTTCTGTTCATCTATATTTATTTCTATCTCTATCCCCTTATTTTATCTGACTCATTGTTTTATTCTTCAAATTTATGCTCAATATTTCTTTATCTGTCTCTTTTTTTCCCTTTCTCTCTTCCGGTGTTATCCGCCAGTCTCCCCTTACACAGCGAAATTAATTAGAACTCATTCCATTAACTCAGGCCCAGCCTATGTAGGAACAAACCGAGGTGTGTGTGTGTGTGTGTGAACTCAGTAAGATATGCTGTAAGAACGCAATGTACTGACCTGAGCTCGACTCCATCCCCCTTAGGCACCGACAGCCCACCGGGACAAACAGCAGTGGGACTGGAGAGAGATTTGTAAAACAATGAGAAAATGAAGAGGAAAGAGAGAAAGAATGTGGAAAATATGTGTGAAGGGAAATATGTAGGAAGTGAAAAAGACGAGAGGTCAGAAAGAAGTCAGCTTTAAAGAACAGTAAGTAGTAAAACAATGTTATTAGGAGTTATAATGTTATTAGGAGGGAGTACACATAGGTAGTTACCACAATAATAATAATAATAATAATAATAATAATAATAATAATAATAATAATAATAATAATAATAATAATAATAGTACATTTTATTTCATAGGTGCCTTTCTGTCACCCAAGGATACCTTACAATAAATGAGAGTAGACAGCAAATATCAGAAACAAACAAAAAGAACCATAAAAGTATATGAAATTACAAGAATACAGCATTAAAAACAAGTTAAAATAGGACAATGCAATTGAATCAGATGGAAAAAGCTATTTTAAACAGGTGGGTTTTAAGTGCAGAATTGAATTGTGAGAGTGAGTTGATGTTCCTTATGACGGGGGGTAAAGAGTTCCAGAGCTGGGGAGCAGAGGGGCTGAAAGCTCTGCTCTACATGATGGTGAGACGGGCGGAGTGGACAGTCGGGTGAATGGAGGAGGAAGATCTGAGGGAGTGAGGGGGAGCAGCAGCATGGAGAAGATCCGAGAGATATGATGATGCAAGGTTATTGATGGCTTTGAATGTGAACAGAAGGATTTTTGTAATTGATGAAGGATTTGACCGGGAGCCAGTAACTGGCGAGTGACACAAAGCCAAACTAAATCAACAGAAAACACAAAAAGGTGTTTATGTGTTTAATTGACAGTGACTTACAGGTGCCTTCTGGGTAGTGAAGTGAATAATGGACAAATAATAAGAGAAGAAAACAGAAGGAAACTTCAGCAGTTAGATAATACAAGAGGGAAATCGTGAATTAAGGGTAATATAGAGAATTAAATCAGCCATGAGAGAACATGTCACTTCTGAATCTTTAATGCTTACCTCATCATGTACTTAGGTTTGAACATGAAATAAGCAGTAAAGCCATCACAAATTGTTAAGTAATCATGCTATTCTGCCACTCCTTTTAAATGAAATCTATTGGTATACACTGTTATGACTTCTACTTGTTTCAGTGGAATGTAAACATTTTGCGAAAATCCTGAAACATTTGGCTAAGGTTTGTCTGTTTTCCTGTTCAAAGCTAGATATTGTGGATGGTGAACAAAATTGAAAAAACGAAGAAGAAAATGAGTGACAGACAGGCACAGAAAGAATTAGTCAAGCTTTTCTCTTATACCTTCTAATTTGTTTGCTAAAAAACAGAGGGAAATGGTATAAGACAGATGAGCATCGGGCTGCGTAATGAGAACAACACATCATCATCACCTCACATCACTTCCCTCTGCCACCTGAGGACACGACACACACACGCACGCACACACCATCTGTTCCACTGCCCAATGTCAGCGCTCTGCTCTGGGTCCAGCTCTACCACTGAGCGTGCGCACACGCACACACGTCCAGCTAACCCTTGGTTCGGTGTGAACCCTAACCCAGCTCACTGACAGTTGGTGTTTGTCTATTAGGGGTGGAATAGGAGGCTCACCGCATTAAAATTGATTGCTGCCAAAATCTGCAGGGAAAGCAGTAAAAAGTGTGTGCCTGGCCTTATGTATGTTTGTGTTCACTAACTTTTCTTTAAATGTATTAAATCATTAACCAGTAGCTAACCCTCACTTGTTTAACTCACTTTGTTTAGTTGCCTCAATATATAAAAGCTAACAAACTTCAAGGACACTTCAAGAACTGACTTTGTCCCTTTTTTGAATCTGTGTATGTCCTCTTTCTTTTGCTCACAGGTACAATGTTACCATGTTCACCATTGGTACCATTGGTACCAAGGGTACAGATTACATTTGCTAATTAGCTCCAATCACATATCATAGTTGAGACATGGAAATACAGTAGTGTCTGTTAATAAATGTGTAAATCAACTTAAAATTAAATTTAAATACTGAAAATTGAAGACTTTCAATCACCTGCCCTCCTCACTTACTCACTGTCCTCTTAGCTCATAACAATGTGCCAATCACACATGGCGTGTGTGTTTATACCCTGACTTCAAGGACACAAAGTCAGTTGATCCTATTGACAGTTTTAGAGAGAGAAAGACATGAAGAAGGGCGATGCAGCAGGGTTAATGGTTGATTCATCCCGTCTTTGAAGTGTTCTTTGTGCAGTTCATATGAAGACTCTTCTCTCAGATGAAAGTGGAGTTGGGCTTGAGAGGAAAGTGGAAAGTGAAGTTAAGAGGTGGTAGGGTGTTTGGATGGAGACATCTATTTGACAGGGTCATAGTTCCTCCTCCTTATTTTCCATCTGGGGCCTGTCACTTACGCCTTAATTTCATATCTGCCTGTTTACCTGACTCACATGTCTGCAGGTTATTTTCTCTGCTATACAAATTTTATGACAGACTGGGCACAAAAAAGAGTTTGTAGAGTGATTTTGTCTCCCGCATAAAACACAGCCTGTCTGTCTCACTGCCTGTCGATGTGTTGCTCTGCCATCCTGTTTAACTCTCTGCGATGACCGGCCCATTTTAAAATGCCAGCCGACCCTGCGTGCCAAAGAGAAACATTACACAGCTGCTCCCTGCCATGCTGGCAGACATCACCCTAGCTCAGGTTTTAATTTCTATGCTAGATACCACGGGCATAAGAGTGCACATTTGTGTGTGTGTGTGTGTGTGTGTGTGTGTGTGTGTGTGTGTGTTTGTGTGAGACATAGGGAAACCATGTGTTTGTTTTTTAAACCAGCAAAAAATCTGCCAACCACCCACAACGTCCTAAGAGGCTTTAGCCACAAATAAAACTACGATTAAACATGCATCTATTGTGTCAAGCTGAGGATTTGAACACAGATGTAAATTAGCCATTAACAAGGATCTGTGATCAGATTGGATTCAGAAAAAGGTCACAAACATTTGGCAAAATATACTTAGCATTAGCGGTTGACAATGATATTGTCATATTAAGTGCAGTTGCAGCCTGTTTCCAAACCTGAGACCAACCTGAGCAGGTGGCAGGCAGCTAGAAGCGAAACATACTTTTGCATATTTATTTGAGTATTTATTATTTAGCTATTACCTGTTTAATGATTTGCTGAGAAAGATTGTGCCAATCTCAACTTTTGAGCCAACATGAACAAAAAGTTCTACAATAGTTGATCAGGGGCCATGTGTTATGGAATTTTCTATCCTTAGGTGTGGGCCTTGAGGTCCTCGGCAGTATTAATTGTTTGTCTTTGACTGGGTGCAAGTCTATCTCAACACTGTTGTGGCCAGGGTTGAAGAGACCTATGGCTGTCATAATAGATAGCTTGTTGTTGATGTTCCAATCAGATGTAAACAGACATCTGTGTCTCCAGACTAGAATGTGCTGACAATAACACCTCCATAGGTAAAAACTTTCTCTTTGACTAATTCTGGGCGTATAGTATTTGTGTGTTATCTTTGGGTTTAAAGTTGATCCACCAGCAAAAGTTCGGCAGAATGTGAGACCGACTCAGGCACTTCTGATGAACTTTGAGAGTGTCTCGAATTCTCCTTGGCCAAGCTTCAATAAATAATACAGCATAAGACATCAGAGGCTCCTGAACACTTTCTTCCTTCCTGACCTCACCATTGACCTTTGACTTCAGCAATTTCTCCATAACACCATGTTTGTGTAGAACACATTCATATGAATAACTTCTTGGGCGATTATACTAGACGTTGGGACACAAATCTGTTATATTTTTTTAAATAAAGTTCACTTTAACACAGCTTTTTGACCACATAGCACTGCGTTCCTAATCTGCGTTCATCATCAAAATGATTTTGTCTTTGAGATCATCAGTTGTGTTGTTTAGAGGAAGTGTTGGCATACAACCACACTCTTGATCTTGTTCTCTCATATGGCATTGAAATTGATCATCTAATAGTCTTTCCACAGAATCCTGTTCTGTCTGAACATTTTTAATAACTGTGTATACACTGTGGCTGTGAGTTGTGTTCTACTACGTTAGGCTGCAGTACATGAGGTGACGTCTGGAGGGGTGGCGTTGTTAGAGGCTGTGAAGCCTGTCAATCATGGCAGTTGCCATGGCGTCAAGAGGCACGAAGTAGCTACCTGGGATTGGCTGAGGACCCGTGGGGGGTGTGTTCAGGTGTGTTTGTGTAGGAGAGAGCGGAGAGAGAGCCAGAGAGAGAGCTAGTGTGTCCATGCTTTATGCTGCGTGTTCACCTGTTTCATTGTGTTGGCGTTGGCTAAGGCCAACAATAGCCTCTGTTCCAGTTGAGAATAAAGTCAAGAAAACCAGTTGCTTCGTAGCTCAATTATTCCGGGTCGCTACAATTGGTGTCAGAAGTGACCGGACTTCGCCAACGGAGTTTACCACGCCGCTCGCTAGCTGGTTGACGAGGTGCTAACTGCTGCTAAGTGTTCCGCGGGGGTGCAACATGTTGCCAAAGAAACTTCTCAAGATCAAGCGGGAGGAGGTATCTGATGAGGACATGGACACCGCTCAGAGTGTGTCAGGACACAGAGAGCGGGTGAGAGAGATGGCAGTGAGGACGGCTACAGGGCCTGGCTTGGGCTCTTCTCGCCGCGCCAGAGAGGGAAATGCTAAAGGCGGAAAAACAGCAGCTGCCAGAAGCATGGACATGAGCAGACAGGTAGAGCCACACGGTGGCGCCCCCACCCCCCCAATAAAAACCCCCAGATATGATGGCAAAGCGGACTGGGAAGCTTTTCATGCACAATTTGAACTGTTAGCTCAAGCTGGCATGTGGTCCACTGAAGAGAAAGCACTGCAGCTAGCAATGTGCCTTACTGGTGACGCTTTGTCAAGCCTGCTGCTATTAAGCCCGGACGATAGGAGCAACTATGATGCCTTAGTCGGAGCTCTAAAGAGACAGTTTGGACTATGCTCAGCAGCCAGCCTGCTACGATCTGAGCTGTGCAGCCGCCAGCGGCGACCAGGAGAGCCACTGAGAGATCTGGCCAACGATGTCAAAGGTCTGGTTCACCGCACCTATGCTCACATGCCTCCGGCCATCCAGAGCGAGTTAGCCCGAGACCATTTCCTCCAGGCCTTGCTGACAGCCGACCTGCGTATCCAGACACTGTTGGCTCATCCTAGGTCTCTACAACAGGCTTTGGAGCTGGCTATAGAAAGAGAAATGCTGTGTGCCGGTTCCCTGGCAGGCACACTCGAAACATCACCAAAGGTGAGAGCTGCTAATGTAGCTGACTCAAATGCAACAGAACCAGCCTGGATGGACAAATTGACACAGTTAATGCAGGCTGCCACACTGAGAGAGGAACAGAGGGGGAGGCCACGTTCAAGGCTCTGCTGGGGATGTGGACAACCAGGTCATCTAGTCTGAGACTGCCCCCGCACACCCCAGAATCAGGGAAACGCATCGGGGACCGCATGATCGGGACAATGCGGACCCCTAAACCTGTGTCCCAACATCTTTCAACAGTGCAACACTCTAACCAGGCAGTAGCAGAGCGACCAGCAGAGGATCTTGATGGACAGCTGGAACGGCCACTGGGCCACTGGGTCAGTGACTATTGGAGAAACATGCTGCTCTGCACTCGTTTCCTCAGCCACCCTGATAAAACCCAGTGTGCTGAGTGCTGGGATTTTGGTTTTCCCCACCGTGGTGAAATTGCAAACTGTCACCGGAGAACGAGCCCCAATGGTGGGGGAAGCAGTAGTGACTCTGGGGTTGGGGAAGAAGTCGGTTCACTGCCCGGTGTGGGTCGCGAGCCTGGAGGACTGTATTCTGGGACTGGATGTTCTTAAAGCATTGGACTGTGTTATTAACACCAGTAAAGGAACACTCACCTTTCCAGATGTTATCCAGATGTCTAAGCGGACGTCCCAACCTGGCTGCTCTGTGGCCCACACTGTCACAGTTATGGCAGCTGAGACAACAAACAACACGGTCGTCCACTGCACATCCCCCAGTGAACCACCCTTGCCACCCTCCACCCTGACCACCACTGCTTCACACACACATCCACCCTCTCTCCCACTAGTGGATGGGTGTGAGAGAGTCTTGGTCGTGAGGGAGGTTTGGCAGAAAAACTGTGATGGTCTGAGCCCTAGTGAACGGAGTCTGCCGTGGCAGCTACTGCTCGAGTTCAAGGAGTGTTTCTCATTGTCTGAGGAGGATGTGGGCTGGACAGACCTGAACTAGCACAACATTGATACTGGAGACGAACAGCCCATCAGGATGAGACCTCAACGCCTCCCCCTAGCCAAGCAGACTGCGGCAGACAAAGCCCTCCGAGAGATGCAGCAGGGGGGACTCATTGAGCTCTCCATGAGCTCCTGGGCCTCTTCAGTCATTATGGTTCCCAAAAAGGTGAAAGAGGACTGGAGGTTTTGTGTGGATTTCAGACCCCTCAACAAGGTGACCAAAAAAGACACTTACCCCCTCATGCATCGACGAGGCCCTCGACACTGTGGCAGGGTCATCTTGGTTCTCCTCTCTGGACCTGCGTAGTGGGTACTGGCAGGTTCCCCTCGCTCCTGAGGCCAGACCCAAGACTGACTTCATCACCAGTGGCGGCTTGTGGCAGTTTAAAGTCCTCCCATTTGGCCTCTGCAACGCCCCTGCCACATTTGGACAAGGTACTGGCTAACATTCCCCGCCAAGAGTGTGTTGTGTACCTTGACGACATTCTGGTCCATGGTGATTCCTTCGAGTCAGCTCTCAGGGCACTCAGACGGGTGCTGGAGAGAGTGGCAGCAGCAGGACTAAAACTACATCCCCAGAAATGCTGTTTCCTGAGGCAGGAGGTCACCTTCTTGGGCCACAAATTGGGAGGGGGAGGTGTCGGCACTGTGCATGAGAAGGTGCAAGCTGTGAAGGATTGGCCCACCCCTAACTCTGTGCAGGACCTGAAGAGCTTCCTGGGACTGGCCTCCTACTACAGGAAGTTCGTTTGGGGGTTCTCCTGCATAGCAGCACCCCTGTTTCGTCTCCTGCAAAAAGGAGAGACATTCACATGGACAGAGGAGTGCCATGCAGCATTCACTGCCCTACAAAGAGCCCTTGTGGAGGCCCCGGTTCTGTCCCCACCTGACCCCACCCTGCCTTTCATCCTTGACACAGGCGCCAGGAACGTTGGCTCAAGGGCTGTGCTGGCTCAGGCAACGCCTGGAGGAGAGAGAGTAGTGGCCTACTACAGCAGGACATTCAACAAGGCAGAACGTCGATACTGTGTCACCAGAAGAGAGCTGCTCGCTGTGGTCGGTGCCATACGACATTTCAAGTATTACCTGGGCGGCCTCCACTTCACAGTCAGGACTGATCACTCCGCTTTGCAGTGGCTCATGTCTTTCAGAGAACCAGAAGGTCAGCTGGCACGCTGGATCGAAGAGCTACAAGCCTATGACTTCACTGTGGTCCACAGGCCAGGGGCCCAGCATGGGAACACTGATGCACTTTCTCGCCGCCCCTGCAGTGCTGACTCCTGCCAGTTCTGTGAGAAAAGAGAAATGCTTTGTTTGTAGATGAGATGTTTCCGACAGGGTGCCCCATGGAAAGGGTGGGAATCGATGTTCTTGGACCGTTGCCCCGTACAGATAGGGGAAACTGGTACATTCTCACTGCGATGGACTACTTCACCAAGTGGCCAGAGGCATACAGTCTGCCAGACCAGTAGGCTGAGACCATTGTGGACGTGCTGGTAGAGGGGATGTTCAGCAGGTTTGGGGTGCCAGAGGTCATCCACACTGAACAGGGGAGGAACTTTGAGTCCCGTGTGTTTGCAGTAATGTGTGAAAAACTTGGTTCCCACAAGATCCGCACCACACCCCTCCACCCTCAGAGCGAGATTTAACCGCACACTAGCACAGCAGCTAGCCATTGTGACAGCTAAACACCAATGCGACTGGGATACACACATCCCCCTGGTGTTAATGGCATATCGCACTGCGGCCCAGGACTCCACTGCCTGCTCCCCTTCCCTCCTCATGTTGGGCAAAGAGATCCGGACTCCAGCAGAGATGATGGTAGGGAAACCACCTGACACCCCTGTGGTTCCCCCGGGACCGGAGTATGCTAGGAAGCTACAGGACCGCCTTGAATCTGCCCACGAGTTTGCCAGAGGTCAGCTTCTGAGTGCAGGAGCGAGACAGAAGAGGAACTATGACGTGCGTGCCAGAGGACGCCATTTTGAGGTTGGAGAGTCAGTGTGGGTATATAACCCCCAAAGGAAGAAGGGCAGATGCCCTAAGCTGGACAGTGTGTGGGTGGGGGCCTGCAGGGTCCTAGAGAGACTGGGTGAGGTCTTGTACAGGGTCCAATTGCCACCAAGGGGACGGAAAGTTGCTCTACATCGGGACAGGCTGGCTTCCTACCGGGGCACAGCTGCTCCACTGGGACCGAGGAATAAGACACCAGACCCCCCAGACCCTTCCTCTTTACCAAGGGCCTCATGTACAAAGCTTGCGTACGCACAAAAAAGTGGCATACGTCCTTTTCTCCACGCTCACGTTCAAATGTATCAAACGTGAAATGATCGTAGAAATGTGCGTGCCCCACGCCAATTTCATAGCTGGCGTACGCACGTTTCTACAGCTATTATTCCTTTGTTGACACTTAGATGTGACACTGGGAAACTGTTAATAATGTGAAAACAAGTAGTCATCTGATGTGCACATCAGAGACACACTTATGAACAATTAACACACCCACATGTTTGCAATTATATAGGTGGTTAAAAAGCATGTGCAATGTGATGAAGAAAATGATATTAACAATGGCAGAGTTAGCGTTGTTAGAGGACCTTGCAAACGTGAGCGATTTAAGGAATGCGAGGATTTACTTGCAGACAATGATAATTGGCTCATAAGCCGATTTCGGTTACCAAGGCCAGTGTTACTGGAGCTGTGCGTAGAGCTGCGGCCGGCGAGTAGCTCAGGGTTGTGTTGACTACGCTGGGGTTCCTGGCAACAGGGGCATTCCAGCGGGAGCTCTTTATTTAAGTAGGAAACATGCAGCTAACTAACATCGTGGCAAGGTGGCCTGGTTAAACGCACGACTCATTCATTATGACTAACAGCATGGCTGGGAACAGGCTGGAGGCTGGCACGGTGCTATTCGTTTAAGTTGCCCTGTATGTAATGCTGTTTTACATACGGGGCAATTAAATGAATAAACTCTTTACTTACCCAGAAGCCGTGCCAGTGTGCCAAAGCATATTTGGACATGTGCACATTCAAATATCATGTTTTTGGTTTTCTTTATTTCTTTATTTTCCGCTTGTGAAATTAGAGCTGCAGAACTTTTTAACAAGCCCCTGATTGTCTCCCTGTGTTCAGTATTCCTGTCAGTAAAAGCGGGCGTAAAATGTCGCCGCAGCGCCACACCTGTCCACACCTGTGTGTGCGCTGCTCGGATCACACGGCATTTACAGCCTCACACACACGCTCCCACTCACGTCTTTTTTTGGTCATATTTATCCCTGTTGACAGGGAACCAAACAGAATCTCCAGTTCATTCACTAAAATCTTCAGCTCAGACTCTGTGAAATTCATTTTCTTTCCTTTGTTCGTCGCGTTATCTGATCGGACAAAGAGGTGAATGTCAGGTCCAGGGCCAACTTAAATAGATTTGCATATGTAAATTGGGTGTGGACAGGAAGGAGGTGCATGTGCGCTTAATTCCACGTTGATTGGGATGTACAAAAGAAACGTGCTTGGATCCATGCGTACGCACACTTTGATACATCTGAATTTTTTTGTGCGTACGACAGTTTCCGGGTTTTGGCGTACGCCAAGTTTTAGTAGGAAATCCACGCAAGTATTCATACATGAGGCCCCAGGGCCTATCCCAGGCCCTTCTTCTCCTAACCTGGAAATCACAGACTATGAAGGTAGATTAGTGCCATATATCTGAAGAAGAGCAGACTAAGATTTGCACTTTTAAAACCCGTAATTCGCAACTTGTAGACGCGCATCTCAGAGTTTGTAAGTGTAACTTCAGATCCACACATCTGCAAAAAGCAAACTGCAAGCATATTTCACAACTTGTGAAAGCGCGTCTTCGAATTTGCACTTGTAACTTCAGATCTGCAAAGCTGCACAACATGATTTGCATGCGCGTCTTCGAATTTGCACTTGTAACTTCAGATCTGCAAAGCTGCACAACATGATTTGCTTTCGCAGGTTCCTATTTGCTCGCTCAGTTGCGTCATCCTTCTCTCGTGAATTTTGGCACGATTCTCTCGGATGGATTTTAAGGAAACGATTTGCGAGCAGAGACCAGGAATGCCTGTTTTACCACTCTTGTCCAAGAGGTGGCAGTGTGGTTATTGGCCATGCAAAAGTCGGGGATTATCTCCAAAACGGCTGTCCATGACTCTTGGTCTGCGACACACGGCGCCACGAGAACATGGAGAGAAGTGCTCAACAACGTGTAAGTGACATTATGGTTTAAATGTCGTGTAGTTAACTAACTCTGTAATGTACACGGTTAGTGAAATTATCCTATTTTTGAGGTAATGTGCACGTAAAAGCAGCCTTGAAGAATGAGTTAGTTAGTTAGGCTATCTTGACAGGCTAAGTTGGTTAACTATATTGTAATACACGTGTAGTAACATTTACAGTTAGCGAAATTATCCTAATAGAGAAAATGTGCGAGCGATACAGCTTGGAGAGTATAGGTAGTTAATCCTGAGGAGCTACGTTAGCTAACTGTATCTGCTTGTAGGCCTACCATACATATATAGTAGGATAACGTTTCACATCAGTGGCGGTCTGGCCATCAGGAGCATCGCGGCACCTTTTTAAAATACTGTGAATGTTGTAATGCACATGTGTCAAAGTCAAGGCCCGCGGGCCGGATCTGGCCCGCCTAGCTCTTTCATCCGGCCCGCGGCCCATTTAATTTTATTACATTTTTTTTATAATATCGTGACGCAGCGCTTCTGTGCGCGCCGGTTAGCTTAACACTGCATGTGTAGCCGCGGCTCACTAGAAGGCGCTCATGAAGGCTCGGTTCTCTGAGAGCAGGTAGCGGACACTTTGTTTCAATCTTGACACCCTCGTTGGAAAAATGTCGCTGTCGCAAAGGGAAAGCTGGACACCGAGTGCAAACAAAAATCAATAACTCCACTGTTATACAGTATTATGACTTCAAAATCACTCCACAAGTCAACAGTCTCCCCGTGGTCATACTACAACAGCTGTTTTGGAAAAATATACTTTTTTATATTTTGGGTGAATTCTTATTGCAAATATTAATTAATAACTCCACTGTTAAGCATTATTATGACTCCAAAATCACTCCACACATCAACAGTCTCCTCGTGGTCATACTACAAGAGGTGTGTTGGAAAAATATACTTTTTTATTATTTTGGGGAGACTGGAGGTCTAACTTGGCTTTGATTTTTGTCATTAATGTAACCTGGAACATTTCTTACATATTTTTTTTATTGTTCAAAGCTATATTGTTAAAAAAAATCAAAGCTCATGCCCCCCATGTCATCTGCTTGCTCTGCTATGAGCTCTTAAATAAAAAAGATTTTGTATTGCACTTGTTTCAGCACATTTTTTTATCCATATATTTTTTTATATTTTCAAATTTTTGCAGTGTTTTTCGTGCTCCGGCCCCCTTGAGCTCATATATAGTTGTATGCGGCCCCTGGACCAAAATGAGTTTGACACCCCTGTTGTAATGTGTAAAGGCATACGGGAGAAAGTGAAAGTTTACGTATGTGGAAACATTTAAATTTCATCAGTCATTACGTTTTTCACGTTTCTTTTCCAAACAGGTCAGCATACGGGATGCAGCACAAAACCTCCTCTCTGTCTTGCAACCTATTGTCCAGCAATTGCCAGATGAACCTGTGGGAACATCTCAACCCCAAAGTAACTTAACTGTAGGGCAACAGCCTACAGTTCATCAGGAAATGAACAGGTTTGACCTTTGAAAATCACATTAACCAAAATAAACTGTTCAACAAATGAGGAAATAAACACCATCCACTTTGTGCACATGCACCTGTCCCTATCTTGTAATACTCATTGGAAATATTTGTGGCATTGGTGATTGCTGACCTTGTGTTTTTGACTTGTGCTTTTCTGATAGTAACTCAGCTGAACTTTGAAAACTCAAATTTACACCCTTGATATTTCATGTGAAAGTTGTCACAGTCAGTTAAATGGGAGCTGCAGTGCTTCAACACATGAATTGAATAGAAATATCAATGACTGTACTACAGCTGCAAAAAAAAATGGTTAACAAAATGACTGTCTTTTTTTCAGGTCATTTCCTGGATTTTTCCAGAGAGGTCAAAGAGGTAGAAAGAGGCCATATGTTGGAGTAAGGCCAAATGTCTCGGTCTCCAAGACATGCTCTTTTATTTTTTACCTCCTTCCAAAGACCATGAGCCGCACACCACAGTCGTCGGATGAAGTATCCTATTTGATGTCAGGGCTTGGCCGGAGGAATGTTTCTATGTCAGAGGACAGTGGCCATACCCAGGTACAAACTAATAAACAGCTGATCCTATATTAGCATTTCGGCCTGTATTAGATCTGTCTTGAGCTGAAGTTTTATCTTCTCTTAGATCACATCACTTCTAACCCAAGAGTTTCCCAAAATGGGGAATTTAACTGGGGGATGGCTCCTCTACAAAGCCTCAGGTAGCTTTTATTGAACTAGACCTCACGTTATTCAAATAAGATTAAAATTATTATGAAAGAGTAATATCTGTGTGTGTGTGTGTGTGTGTGTGTGTGTGTGTGTGTTTTTGTATAGGAGGCACTGGACAGCGCAAGCTAAGCTTGCTTCCACCCGAAGCAGAGGGGTACTCTGCCAGACAGTTAAAAATAGCTTCTAACAATGGCAAAAATACAGTATTCATTATGCCTCTGCAAGAAGAACTTGATACAACTCCCCTCCCACTAGATGACAGTGTCTTTTCAAAAATGCCAAAAAGTAGCTGTAAAAAATGTGGGTCAAGAATGCCGGTGCATGTTCTGCTCGTCCACCTGGAGAAATGTGAAGGGACACTACAGGTTCACTATTTTACAACAAACCTACAATGATAAATATCTGTACTTTTTTGTTCAGCACATTAATAGGCATGCCATTTACAACACAATACCCTATACAGTTGTTGACAAGCTTCATAATGAGGTGTAAATTACTTCTTGATTTTTTCTGGTGTGCTTTTAACGTTATGAATCTGTTAAATACTAACAAATATATTAATATAACTGTACTGCTTAGGTCATCACTTCACTTATCAAGTACATAAAGTAATTTTCCCGTAGAGGTTGTCTTTCAATAAAGATGTCCCTTTTTAAAGTGAAAATTCTTTCTTTGATTGTATTTCTGGAATGTAGTAACGCACAGTTTCCTTCAAAATCCAGGACTCTGAAGCATGTGATGGGATCCCAGAGGAAAATGCAACATGTCCAGTGTGTTCATGCGTATTCTCCTCTGCCACAATTGAAATGCATGCCAGCATGTGTGGTGAGAGGTAAGTACTTTGCTTTATTCAGTCAGTTTAGGAAAAAGAAACATGTTTGTGAATGTCAGGGTCACGGATTGAGCCGTGACGCTTACGCACATGCACATACAGTTACTCACAAGCGCAGAGGCAGCTACCTGCCGGCATTTTCTAACACCTGTAGCTGACCTGTGTTAGTGAGTAGCTTTTCCAATTCCACCGTTTTTGTTTTGGTTCAATTGGTTTTATGCATTTCACACTTCACCCGTTTTCCATAGTTTTACATTTGTTACCAGGTGCAGGGAGGCCTACCAGCATTAGGTAGCTTACAGTCCAATTTACACTTCACAATTCATCTGTTTAACATTTCTCAATTTTGGTAAAAAACCACACTACAAAATGGCAGTTGACAGCATCACATTTATTTATTTAGCATTTAACAAAACATAAAAGTCGTTAAAGAACTCACCAGTATGTTGCAGCTCACTTCCTGGTTCAGGGAAACAGAGGTCCTGAACCACTAGGATTATATAGGGGGGTTTTGGGTGCCCATGGTACCATTTTAACAGGGGTGTTTGCTGGTGTTGGGAAATTAAATGTATTTTATGTGTTCACTGAAGTGTTTTGGTTTGTGAAATTGATTTTGGGTGTTTATGTATTTTGTGTCTGTTCTTTTCAGTTCTTGTTTTGCATTCTGAATGTTGTTGTTTAGTTAATTGATTTAGTTTTCTAACTAGTTTAGTCTGTGTGTAAAATGTAAAAGTGTTTTTTTGGGGAAAAAATGCTTCAACGCTCTCTGTCCACCACCGTCGTCCGTACTGCAACAGTCAGAATTACTTTTAATCATTGTGTTGTATTTGTACTACTAGGGACATCGATCCATCAGATGACACGGTTGGAGGCGAGTGGGAGGCCCTGGAAGGTTCATCTAGAAGTTTCTCAGTAGCAGCACCCACTGATTCTACTACAGATGGTATAACAAGATTTGTTAATGTAATTGGAAAAAATATTCATGGGATACACACATTCAATCCGACTTATTTTTCCTCACTCTACTATTTGAACAGAGTGGCAAGTAGCCTCGGACCCTGCTAAAGCTGCCAGACTGTTCAGAGAGGCTCTTCTCAAAACGCATGACTCTGGACCCCCACTGTGTTTAAGGATGGATTTAAGAGAGAGCCCAGAAGACCAGGACAGGACAATTGTTGCATTCTATAAAGCACACCAAAAAAACTGGGCAGGTCCATTGAATTGCAGATTGGAGGGTAAGAATTACACACACTTAAAAATGATGTGCTCTATTGAATTGAATATAACACTTTTTGTGTCCATCCTAGGGGACACTGCTATTGGAGAGGGGGTGACTCGTTTCTTCTTCTCCATCTGCATGCAAAAGCTGAGATCAGGGTTTTCTTTGAACTGTGGTGAATATAATTTTATTGTGCTTTATTTTTTAAGAATGGTATTCGATGAACAGAATGTTCATCTGTTGAGGTTGGTATATTTGTCATTTTGAATGCAGGAAATGCCAATATCACTCGGCTTTTTGAGGGTGAGCCAGACTACTTGGTTCCTTCGTCATCATCACTGCTCGTTGACAGCGACCTTTTCCAGATGGCCGGAAGGATGCTGGGACATTGTTTTCTCCATGGTGGTCCAGGTTTTGTGGGAATGAGCCAGGCAATACTACACGTCCTCCTTGGCGGAAGCCCTGATGTGGCAACTGTAACCATAAAGGACTGCCCAGATATCGACATTCGTGAAACAATCACTTTGGTGTGTTCAGTTGAAATGACTGTTGGCCTTGCATTGTCCAAAATGGTGTACATTTTCCAAATGTCATGCTTGCATTGTTTCTGTTTTTACAGCTTGATGGAACATCAGAGCTATCGGAACAAGACAGAGCGTGTGTTCACAATTTGGCCTTTGCATGGGACCTTCCCAGAGTAACCGAAAATAACCGAAGATGGTTATATGAAAAAATGCTTGTTCATTCGGTGAGTCCTACTTTGCACTTACTGTATTACTAGAGAGCAGTGCTGTGGATGAAGTAAAAGATTCAATGTGCACCTAGTGTAGGCATTTAACACTTGTCTCAAATACAGAATTTTTTTTTCCCCATTAGGGTTCCTTGGGGAGAAATCTTTCCACATAAAGACTGCCATAACAGATAATGAGTATTTTTAACCAACATTAGTCCTGTTAACATGTAACAAAATATAAATTAATTTTCAGGATTTCATGGCCATGTCGATAGCTAATTCCTGGAACCTTATTTTATAGAAGACATTATCCATGGACCAAGGACACTGCATTCCTAATATAAAAATATTTCTAATTTTTAAAGGTCATTGGACGCACCACCAGACAAGTGAAGCAACTGCGCAAGGGTCTAAAAGAGACTCATCTCTGGCATCTCATGACTGAAAGACCTGATGTGGTACCCTTAATTTTTCCAAGGGAGAAGGATGCCTCATTGACTTCAGAGGTAAGACAAAAATGCTTACGTGCCAAGTGCATAGCCTTTAAAGGATAACTGCGTTTTTTTCCAACATTAAGCCTCATTTCCGAGTTGTCTGCAATGCAAAAGTTTGTTTTCAAAAACAACAACTCACCGGAGTGGTTGCTGGTCTTCACTGGTCACCCATATCAAATTTTGTTGCGAAAAGATGCTTCTGTCGTGTTCAATTTGGCACATCGTTCATGCGCTAACTAGCTATTGTCTTAGCCGTCACACAGCCATGGAGTGTATGTGTACTTGTTGTTTTTGAAAACGAACGTTTATGGTGCTTTTAAGGACCGTCGGACATGCAGGTGACGTGCCATTCTGAAGCAGGTTGGGATGAATCAAAAATAGGCAAACACCGGGGACAGCAGTAAACATCAAAAAAACGGTGAGGGGGGTTCTACAACATTGCAGACAACTCGGAAATGAGGCTTAATGTTGAAAAAAACGCAGTTATCCTTTAAGGGGAATTGTGGTTGATCTCAGATCTAACACTAACCGTCTGAATGTTTCAAGGCCATTCTACATGCAATTACCTGGCCCGGTGCTACAGATGACAACTCTGAAGATGAATGGCCAGTTGAAACTACAAGTCGCACAACGGGATACCTTCGTGAATTCATCGAGAATGGTTGGTGACCAGTTATTTGTAACGTCTAAAGAATATTTTCTATATTTTACTTTGTCATGTAAACGTGTCAGTTAATGTCTGACTGTTCTCGGTTTACGTCCATGTCCACTCATAATCAGTATTAAGAGTGTTAGTATCTTATACCATCCATTAACATGCTGCAGCTAATACTGATTATGACTGGACATGGATGTAAACAGAGACCACCCAACTTCAATTTGTTCAAGAATCCATCATCGTATGATCAACAGACATCTGGTCTTTCACCTGCAGTATCCAGCAATGACCGGAAAGAACTGCTGCGTTTTTGGACTGGATGGGAGGTCTTGCCCCGTGAACTCATTGTCGCGATGACTTCATCAAAGTACCCAACAGCAGCAACTTGTATGGAAACACTCCGTCTTCCCACTCATTACACTGATTTCAGGCAGTTTCAAAAGGACCTAGAGGCGTGCATCAAAACGAGCAACACTGGATTTGGGCTCATATAACAAGTGACACAGGCATAAAGATTTTCTTATTTTGTTTGTTCTACAGTATATACAAGCTGTCACTCAGTATAGGCAAGCTGTCACGTAATTTCATTTTTTAACGTTTTAGGTTCTCTGGAATGACTTGTCTTTGTAGAAGCACTGCCTGTTAAGTGTGTCAACCTCAAAATTGAATGGAGAGAAAAAAACATTAAAAGAACTAAAACATCAGCATGTTTGTTTATTTAAGCAACAAAAGGACATTGGACATTAGCATTGTGGTAACAATATTTTAATTTGCAAGCATATTCTGCACCACTTGCAGAGTTGCCAGGTACTGGTCTGTGCCAAAGGACGAAGATGGAGCCGTTGGATTGACCCTTTGTTTCAACTCCTCCATTTGTGCACTGGTCAAAGGGCAAGCAATTGAAGGCACAGTAACCCCAGGGTTTGGATCTGTTCTCAGTCCAATGCTTTCCCAGTCAAGCAGAGGAATGTTTAGCACCTGAAAGTGATATTAAAACAGTCATGATCCCATGTGACACACTTGTTCACTATCTTGGGATAAAATGTATATTTTAAAAAGGTGCAGTCTTTTCCAATTTAAAAGGATCTTTAGGTTGGAAAACTGGTTTAGAACAGTACATTATCATAATTTGACTGTGGAAGAATACAAAAATCCATTTGCCAGAATGGCAAAATGCACCTTATAGCTGTCTGTGTAGATTCTCGTTCATTCAGGTCATGGTAGTCAAAGGAGTTAAGTGGTAAGCAACTGGACTTCTTGTTGGAGCTTGAAGACCTTTTTCCAATATCAGGCCAGAACTGAAAAAGACTTGGATAAAAGGTGTACCTTAAAGCTCCAACAAGAAGTCCAGTTGCTTACAACTTAACTCCTTTGAGCACCTTTATAGCTACAAAATGATTAACATACCTCTGTACCCTCTGGTTCTGCTACTGGATTCCGCGCAAGGCCGAGATGCCACATCTGGTTTGGAGTCAGATTCCCTTCAGTACTCAACGGATGATTGTCCCAACCTTCAGTGAAAGTGTCCAAGCTGGCTTGTAGACGAGGAAGAAAGGTGTAGTGACAGCAGAAGAGGTGCACACCATCCGAAATGTCCAGAAGACCATCATCCTCGAGGGAATGGAGGGTGTTGTAGTAGGCACTTGTCACTGACCATACATCTCGCCACAGCCGCTCTATGCTAGGAGTACATAACACATGGACAAGACCAACTCAGTGTCACAAATGATCTGTATGAAAAGACTCGTCACTGAAATATTTCCATCTCTTTTTGAATTCTTCATCAGTTGGTTAAAGACGGTCATGTTGCATTATTTTGTGTATTATATCATACCTGTTACATTAGGCCCAATAAGTTATTAGTTCTGAAAAGTACACGTGTGCCTCTTGCACATTACATGTTACACCAGTGTTTCCCATTTATGTTATAAACTGGCAGCGTCGCATTAAATCAATTTAAATCATTCCTGATCCACTTCTAAATCAACTGCAACGCAAGTTTATTATTGCAAAGCAAAGCCAATGACAAGAATTTCAGTCATTGCATAGGTATATTTACATTTAGTGCATTTAAGTAAAGAGACTGCATTTGAAACTTATCTTAGAACTTACCGCTGATTGTGCACACTCTTCCCTGCTATGAAGCTGCCTTTCCCTGTGCCTCGGACTGAGAACATCAAACGAGCCACGTCAACGTTTTCCACACCATGGTCTCCCCGTACCCTAAGAGAGAAATTCACCAATTAGTTGTATTCATATTTTCCAACTTTTCACAACATTGGTATCTATTCAGTCTTATGTTTCAATGTTTATTTACCAAAAAAAAAAAAAAAAAAAACATTACCTTAATGGAAAGCCAAACTGCTCCACTGCTGCCATGAAGAAGCCCAGGGTGGTTGAGGCTAGGTTATTGGGGGCAGCCCCCAGGTACATGATCTGCACAGAAACATCCATTCACTAATGAGATTTTGCCATGCCTAGTTGACACTTATCCTTGATTGATTGATTTGTGCAACAGGCCTCATGGTACTGTTGCAGACCTACTGTCTTGCCTTTTCCCATATGACCTGGGTGTGGTTCGAGAAGGGGGTTGGTTTTGAACCATCAGCATAGTAAAAAGTTAGTAAAGTTTAACCAACTAACCAGCAAGACAAAAAACAAATCTCTTCTTCACGGCAACGTCCACAATGAGCATCGGGTAATAAAATTGACTTTCAGGGCTAGGGAAGTAAGTGTGTGTTACCTTCCAATGTCAATTTTAGATTGTTATGTTTAGTGTAAATCAAAATCATTCCACAAACCAAAACAACCTGCCATCTTCTGATCTCACTGCCAAATAATCACCTTTTAACCACCACAGCGCCATACCACTGTAAAGCACAGATATTTGCAGACACCTGATGGATGTAGTGCAACAAGTAGCCAGACAGCTGAAAGGACAGTGATTAAAATCTGGACACACAGCAAGTTGTTTTACCTTGCGTGAATATCCATCAATACCCCCGAATATGACCATGTTGTACCTGTGTATTAAAAGAGAGGAATGTTTAAAAGACAAACTGTCAAATTAACTCTATACATCACATAACTTCACCTGCATATAAAAATAAAATATCTTTCACACATACGTCTGTGTAGATTCTCATTGTTGTTTCACATTTTATCCCAAAGGCTTCTTCAGTTCTGGCTTGATGTTTGGATACCAGGAGTTATGGTTGTTGTGGTCAGAATTATTATCAGAATTGTTATGAACTATCATGTGACCCCAGCGACTCTCACTCCAGTTTACACCTTGACGGGTGACTTATGTGACCCTTTGTCATGGAAATGATGGGTGTGGTTTACACCTCCAGTGATCCTGAGATATAACTCCTGGTTTTCCAACATCAGGCCAGAACTGAAAAAGCATTTGGGATAAAAAGTGAACGGTCTTCAATCTCCAACAAGAAGTCCAGTTGCTTACACCTTAACTCCTTTGACTATCTTCCACACAGTTATGTAAACTCCTTTAGTTAGGTGGTTGTGAATATGACCACTTTTAATTAAACATCAGGTATGATTTTAAAAAAACAACTAACCTGATCAGTTTGTGATTGGTGTCAATGTGCATGAGAAACCTTGGGCTTGGAACAAAGTAGCTCCGTCTCACCACACACCCAAGGTTAATCATGCGGGAATACACACCAAGGGTGTCCACCCTATGCAGTGATGCTCGGATACGATCCCACTGCACTTTCTGTCCTTCTGCCTCCAATGCCCCTTTCATCATGCGGTATCCTGCATGTGGCATCCTGGTTTTGATCTCAGACACAATCTCATCAAGCTGCTCATTTGAGAGGTTGCTGTCGGAGGCCCTAACACTAAGGTTGAACTCCTCCATCCTCCGACGCACTGTTCTGATGGACACCCCAAGTAAATCAGCAATTGTTGGTACAGGGAACGACAACTCCAACAGGCTGCTTATTTGCTCCTCGGAAATGAGTGTCTTTGGGCGCCCTCTTGCACCTTGCTCCATACTCAATGGTGTTACTTTAACTTGATCAAGCTCTGTGTTGATTGCACAGTCCAGTTCATCTATTCCAGCAATTACCTCTGCTGGAATAGTGACTTGACCTGCTATGGCACTGAGAAAAACTCTCTCCTGACAACATACAAACTGCATGAAGTCCATGTCCAGGTGTGGCTGTTGCAGGACATGCTCCAGGCGTCTAAGCAGTCTTTGAAGGACATGATGCAACAGTGCCTGTAAATAAAAGTCAATTTTCCATTGTTATTGTACTATACACGCTTTTATGTCACTTACTGTGCTTTTATCTCCCTTAACAATGGGATTCTCTTCCTTGACTGGCTGATGGCCTACCTTTGAAGTAGTCCCCAAAAAAGTAATCACCGTTCCATATCAATGCGTTTATGAATGGTAACAAAAACAGTAGTAAAGTACCGGTAGCCAAATAACTATTGACTGACAAATCATGGACAGCGGAGAAAACACAACACAATAATTTCGCTAACTGTAAATGTTACTACACGTGTATTACAATATAGTTAACCAACTTAGCCTGTCAAGATAGCCTAACTAACTAACTCATTCTTCAAGGCTGCTTTTACGTGCACATTACCTCAAAAATAGGATAATTTCACTAACCGTGTACATTACAGAGTTAGTTAACTACACGACATTTAAACCATAATGTCACTTACACGTTGTTGAGCACTTCTCTCCATGTTCTCGTGGCGCCGTGTGTCGCAGACCAAGAGTCATGGACAGCCGTTTTGGAGATAATCCCCGACTTTTGCATGGCCAATAACCACACTGCCACCTCTTGGACAAGAGTGGTAAAACAGGCATTCCTGGTCTCTGCTCGCAAATCGTTTCCTTAAAATCCATCCGAGAGAATCGTGCCAAAATTCACGAGAGAAGGATGACGCAACTGAGCGAGCAAATAGGAACCTGCGAATGCAAATCATGTTGTGCAGCTTTGCAGATCTGAAGTTACAAGTGCAAATTCGAAGACGCGCTTTCACAAGTTGTGAAATATGCTTGCAGTTTGCTTTTTGCAGATGTGTGGATCTGAAGTTACACTTACAAACTCTGAGATGCGCGTTTACAAGTTGCGAATTACGGGTTTTAAAAGTGCAAATCTTAGTCTGCTCTTCTTCAGATATATGGCACTAATCTACCTTCATAACAGACCCCCTGCCCATCTGAGAGACTTTGTTTGCCCCCTCGGGGGCGAGGGACTTTGAAAAGGGGGGGGTAGTGTAACGGGCTGTGTATACACTGTGGCTGTGAGTTGTGTAGCAGTGCATGAGGTGACGTCTGGGGGGGTGGCGTTGTTAGAGGCTGTAAAGCCTGTCAATCATGGCAGTTGCCATGGCATCAAGGGGCGCGAAGTAGCTACCTGGGATTGGCTGAGGACCCGTGGGGGGTATGTTCAGGTGTGTGTGTGTAGGAGAGAGCAAGAGAGAGCCAGAGAAAGAGCTAGTGTGTCCATGTTTTATGCTGCGCGTTCACCTGTTTTATTGTGTTGGCGTTGGCTACGGCCCACAGTAGCCTCTGTTCCAGTTGAGAATAAAGTCAAGAAAACCAGTTGCTTTGTAGCTCAATTCTTCTGGGTCGCTACAATACTGTATATTGTATGATAGTGCTGTAGCCAAATTTAAGGAAGTAATTCCTTCAGCATTGAATTCAATGCCATGTCTCAATGTAACAGAGGACTTGTCTGCTTCCTTTAGCCCCTCACAAATAGACCATCTTGTTTATAGTATTACAGGCTCATTACGGACAACTCTAGACTCTATTGCACCTCTGAAAAAAAAAATTAAACAAAGGAGGTTAGCACCATGGTATAGCCAGCAGACTCGTAAATTCAAGCAAGAGGCATGTAAATCTGAACGCAAATGGCGTGCCACTAAACTGGAAGAATCTCATCTAGTCTGGCAAGATAATCTCAGAACATACAGGAAGGCTCTCCGTAATGCCAGAGCAGCCTACTACTCTTCTTTAATTGAGGAGAATAAGAACAACCCCAGGTTTCTCTTCAGCACTGTAGCCAGGCTAACAGAGAATCACAGCTCTGCTGAACCATCTATTCCCTTAGGTCTAAGTAGCAATGACTTCATAAGCTTCTTTAATGATAAGATTATAACTATTAGAGACAAAATCCATCACCTCTTGCCCTCAACAGGCATTGATCTGCATTCTGATACAGCAAGTTTGGAAACAGCTGTAAAACCTGATATGTATTTAGACTTCTAAGCCTTCAACCTGTCTCTTAGACCCCATCCTAACCAGACTGCTCAAGGATGTTTTATCTTTAGTTAGTCATTCTTTATTGGATACGATTAATCTGTCTTTATTATCAGGATATGTACCACAGTCCTTTAAGGTAGGTGTAATTAAACCTCTTCTTAAAAAGCCCACTCTAGACCCAGAGGTCTTAGCCAACTACAGACCGATATCAAACCGTCCCTTTCTGTCTAAGATACTTGAGAAAGCTGTAGCTAATCAGCTGTGTGACTTGCTCTATAACAATAGTCTATTTGATGATTTTCAGTCAGGATTTAGAGTGCATCATAGCACAGAGACTGCATTAGTCAAAGTTACAAATGACCTCCTAATGGCATCAGACAAAGGACTCATCTCTGTACTTGTCCTATTAGATCTTAGTGCTGCATTTGACACCATTGACCATCAAATTCTTTCACAGACTGGAACATCAAATTGGCATCAAAGGAACCGCCCTAAGCTGGTTTAAGTCATATTTCTTAGATCGATCCCAGTTTGTTCATGTCAATGATGAATCCTCCATGCATACCAAAGTTTGTCATGGAGTTCCACAAGGTTCTGTACTTGACCCAATTATATTTATCGATCAATCAGTTGACTTAACTCCAAGCATGCCTTAATGATATAAAAAGTTGGATGACCTACAGTATAATTTTCTGATGTTAAATTTAGACAAAACCAAAGTTCTTGTAATTGGACCCAAACACCTCCGAAACTCTCTTTCTAGAGACTTAGTTACTTTAGACGGGATCACCCTGGCCTCCAGCTCCACTGTAAAGAATTTTGGAGTTGTTTTTGATCAGGATTTGTCCTTTAATGTCCACATAAAATAAAAAGAGGACTGCATTCTTCCACTTACGTAACATTGCCAAAATCAGACACATCATGCAGAAAAACTAGTCCACGCATTTGTCAAATCAAATCAAATTTTATTTGTAGAGTCCAAAGTCACAAAGTACATTTGCCTCAGAGGGCTTTACAATATGTAAAATATAAATATAAATAATAAATAAAAATATAAAATTGCCTGTATGTTTTCCAGGTTGCGTGAGTGAGGCTAAGAAGACTTTCAAATTAAATATATTTTAGTTTAGGTTTAGAATTTATTAATAGATTTGAGTCAAGTATGGCTCCAACTCCACCACCTCGACTGGTACTTCAAGGAATATGAGTATTACAATGACTGGGAGGAGTGGATTTATTTAAGCTAACATAGTCATTCTCCTGCAGCCAGGTTTCAGTGAGACAGAACAAATCAATATCATAATCCGATATTATTGCATTGACTAAAACAACTTTAGGTGGACTATTGTAACTCTTTGTTATCAGTCTGCCCCAATAAGTTTATTTTAAAATTCTTTTTCTTACATATAAAGCTCTTCATGGTCAGGCACCATCTTATCTAAAAGAGCTTATAATACCTTACTACCCCTCTAGAACACTGCGCTCTCAGGACGCTGGGTTCCTTGTGGTTCCTATAGTCTCCAAAAGTAGATTGGGAGCCAGAGCTTTCAGCTATCAGGCTCCTCTTCTGTGGAACAAACTACCAATCTGGGTTCAAGAGGCAGACACGGTCAACACCTTTAAGAGTAAACTTAAGACTTTCCTTTTTGATAGAGCTTATAGTTAGGGCTGGCTCAGGTCATCATTACTTTAAGACATGAAGGTCAGTCAGTCCAGAACATTTCAACAACTATGAATGTGTCTCATGTGCAGTCACAAAAAACATCAAAAACTCAGAAGAGACTGTTCAGAGGAGATGGTGTTAATCTTCAGACCAGTGGAAAACGAAGGTGAACAGATAGTATCTGCATGTGTGGTTCCCACCATGAAGCATAACCAGCATGGCTATCACAATCTATCCCAACTGATTTGAGGTTAGTGGGATTTGTTTTTGAACAGGACTTGATTATGAACCAAAAAAATGAAAATAGTCAACAAAGCTTAAAGATCAAAAGCCATCCTCGTTTAACACAGGATGCCAACCATTGCCTTTGAGGTGAAAGACCTGTGCATGATCTATTCATTTGCCATGATCTAAATGGACTGTATTGTTCTTAGTACATCACTTGAACTTCTAAAGGCTTTGTGGTTGCTATTTAACAGACTGAATCTTTGTATCTTTGCAAATCTTGCAAAGCAAGAATATTTTGAATATCACAGAACACATACACATATGTCAAAAATTTTACAGGGTTACCATCTAGCCATGACCATATTGATCAGTTGATCAGTCAACTAAAACCCTGAGATGTATATTCACATGAGTTTCAGAGCCCTGCTCATTCATAGTAAAATTATTTAAACTATCAGTAGAGAGATGTATCACCAACACATCAATGTTAAGTTTCAGTCTAATTCAATTCAATTTTATTTGTATAGCCTAAAGTCACAAAGTACATTTGCCTCGGAGGGCTTTATAATCTGTACAGGGAGTGACACCCTCTGTCCTTAGACCCTCGGTTCGAGTGAGGAAAAACTTGCCCACAAAAAACCTTTAACAGGGAAAAAATGTGGAAGAAACCTCAGGAAGAGCCACAGAGGAGGGATTCCTCTCCCAGGACGGACAGACGTGCATTGGATGTCACGTGTACAGGACAATCAACATAAACATTTTGTACATTTACAATTACTGACAGAATGACAATGAATGATAAAGTGACCACAGTAGCAGATATGGTAGTAATAATGACAGTAGTAATATGGTTTTGGTCAGCTAACCTAAAAGGTGGCTTTATTGAGAACTTATTTAATTACACACACAAAAAAAACATTAAATGTGTTCTTAATGAGCTAGTGTTTTTCTCTGAATTCCCTTGTATAGAGAAGCAGCTGTAGTTGGTTTTTCATTAATACACTGTGTGCAGGAACACAATTAACTGGCACATAGTCACATAGCAGCTGTTACTCGAGCCCTTGCATTTAATTGCATGATGATATGTGTGAGGTAAGTATTTGGACTTAAATTTGCATGTCATAACTGCTGTTTGTGAGTCCATGTGTTTTGGATTGTGTTGTTTCCAAACAGTGATAAAATAAGAGGTTTACACTGGGAGGAGGTAAGAAAAGATGAGGAAGCAAAATAAGATGTGAAGAAAGAAGGCATAAGATAAAAGAGGAAATTTCAGGATCCGAACAAGAAAAGGGAATAAAAAGAAAGGCTGGTAGTAGTTGAGTAAGTGGATGAAAAGAAGATAACAAGAGAGATCAGGGCAGAAACAGAAGTGCAAGACAAGAAGGGCAGAAGGGAATAAGAGATGGAAAAATGAAGGATGCATCACAATAAACAAACAGAGTTGGAAGTGGAGGGAACAGGGGACACAAGAGGAAGAAGAAGGGATAGTCAAGAAGAAAAAAAAACAAGCGAGAGGGAGAGATAGTGAGCTTTCACAGGAAAACAGAGAGATGGAGGGGAAGGGAGGAGAAGATATAGTAGACATCCTCCAGCAGGACTAAAAAGTTATAATGAGACAGTTGAGAAGGGAAGCCAGAGACGGTGTTGAGGGATGGAGAGAATAAGGTAATGCATGCAAGAAGATAGTGTCTCTCTCTTTCTGTCTGGTGGGTTGGAATGTTAACTACGTCGGCTCCTTAAGGACTCAAACACAGGTAACTTTGAGTAAACACAGTTGGGGAACGAGGAGAACAGAGATGAAGTGAGTGAAAGAATGAGCTTGCAGCAGAGAAACAACATGCCGTCTGTCAGATTAATTTCTTCTTCACTTTTCTGCACTTTGTTTTTCTTTTTGTCGTGCTTTCTCAGCATCACTCACATTTTCCCACCCTATCTTTCTCCCTCTGAACCGGTGGGTGGCGTATGTGGATGGAGGAGTAGGTTGGCAGCCCTATGGTGCTGACAGCTCCTGATAGAGCTGTTCAAATGGGAGCAGATGATGATTGACGGCCACGCAGCGAACTGACAGCACATAAAGGTCACATTAGCTCCCACTGCGATAAATAGAGAAAAGATGGAAAGAGGCAGGGAGAGAGAAGCTGAGAAGGAAAGGGAGTAAAGACAGAGACTCAGGCACACAGATGAAATGTCAGAAATCTGGCAAGATAGGGGGAGGGGAAATAAAAATAGAAAGGCCAAACAGAGGTAGAAAAAAAAAGTTAAACCAATCAGAAAAGTCTGCCAGCACAAAGATTCAAAACGATAACTGCAACTTGACCTCCAACACCAGAGCAAATCTGTTGGCCTTCAGGTGCCAGTTCATTCTATACGACAATGCTCAGTGTTGAGATTTATTCTGATTGGTTTGTTCAACTCATGGATTCAAGTGTGTTTTTCAAAAGAGCACTATTATGCAAAGCAAACTTTTCAACATAATGAACAACAATAATCTTCATTAGTGCCTCGTTATCTACTACCTTAACTGCAAACATTTGCCATTGGTATCATGCAAGTCATGGCGTAAAACATTTGGGATGTAGCTTAATGGGTTAATTGTGTTCAGCACTCGACAAAGCTGGAGAACAGTGTATTGTAAACGCTGTATCTGCAGCAGGGTGAAAGGCCTACACACACACAGTCTGCCCACACATGCGTTTTCACTTACTAATTAGAGCAGTTCTCAGGACTGTGTGGGCGTGTACAAACTCTGCTTGACTGACATCTCCTGTGTTATTGTGTGTGTCTGTTAGTGTTGGACCACTCTTTATCACTCTTCTGGTTATTGTTATATTGTCTTATGTGTTTTTTCTGCCTGGAATTCAGAAATGAGTAGTTTCTTAATAATGTCTTTGTTAAGGTTATTTCCCAGAGATCTTGATCAATATAACAGTGTTAAATCATAAAGAACCAAAATGTATTTACTATTAAAAGTCCCCAGATCCCTGGTGGTAAGAATAATTGCACTTGTCTGCTGTTAGTGTACAAGCTAATATTTCTTTCTTTCTTACAGTAGCTTTCTCCATGAAGATGTTTTATGGTTCGTCTCAAAAGAAACACATGTTGCTTTGAAAACTGCCAATAAAGTGCTCATTTCTAGACATTTAAAGCTAAAGAACTAATTAGTGACTTGGTATAATTCCTTGTTTTCAGTGACTTCGTTTTTATGATTGACTTTATAGAGACATCTTTTTCCCAACCTGTTTGTTACATTGTAACCTTCACACACACACACACATACTGCACCAAATCATTTTCTCCTTTCATACCTCCCTCCTTCCATATTTCTTCACTCCTATTTTACCCTTCTCATACATTCATACATATTGTATACTCCAGTTATTCCTGCCCCAAACTACATGCAGCCTGACAGTCCCCCTATAACAGCATCCTGACATTTCCTGATGGATATGGAGACAGTCATGAGAGCCTCTGCTTCCTCCACCTGCTGTATCTCACCTCCCTCCTGTTTCTCCCCCTTCTCCCCTCATGCTCCCTTGTGTGCTGTGTGAGGAGAGCAGGAGAGAGAGAGAGAGAGAGAGATGATGTGTGGTCTGTGTGTGTATTTAGAGAGGATGGATATGTGAGTTTGTTTAGTGTGTGTGATGTGTTTGTGTGTATTGCTATCTCTCTGCAGACTGTTTATACTAGTCTGGAGTTTTGGTTTTTAACCGTATGACACGCACACGCACACACACACACACACACACACACACACACACACACACACACACACACACACACACACACACACACACACACACACACACACACACACACCAAGACCAAACATCTCATTAGAGCTAGTAGGATGTGGTGTGTGTGTGCTCATGGTTGTGTTCATGGCAGAGAGAGGCAGTAAGTGCACTTGCTGTGGTCATTTGTATGTGACGGAGTGAGAAGAGGGAGAGAGCATTTGTATGCATATTTCTATTTGAGTGTGTGTGAAGGAGGAAAAAGTGTGAATGTGTGTTTTTTACAGAGACAGGGCATTTTACTGTGTGTGCATGCTCGTGTGTTTGTGTGTGTCACTGGCCAGATGGCTGTGAAAGCTGTAGCATCATTTTAGAACAAAGACGATCAACTTTTGCAGGGTGATGATGATGATGATGATGATGATGTGTGTGTGTGTGTGTGTGTGTGTGTGTGTGTGTGTGTGTGTGTGTGTGTGTGTGTGTGTGTGTTCCTGCCCTTTTATGATTATGAAAACCAAGAATATTTGAGACATTGTGTGTTGTTGTAGGTCATCATATAAATGATGTTATAATTTAATCCTGCAGTCAGACAGAGTGTTAACATGTCAACAGTTTACTTAGGTTATTTTAATCCAATTGATGTAAAATTGAAGTGAGCACTAAATGTTGGTAATAATCTCTCATTACACAACAGTGCCAAATGTGGTCAGACTTTGAAGGTGAGTTAAAACAAATTTTATCATTAATTTATTTATATGTTTAAACCTGTATGAGTGTATGACAGCTCCATTAGCAGCAGCATTCATAGCAGTTGTTTGCGGTCGGTAATTATGTAACTTTAAAAACCCACATCATTCTCATGCTGCAGCTTATGTGTGAATATTTGACTTGTTTGAATTGGCTCATTACCGGCTGGTAAGCAATTGGAAATAATGTGTTTGAGAGCACAGTGGTGCCATTGTTGTGTTGTGTCTGAAAGGCCCTTCAACACCAAAGACACTGAATTGGACAATTTCTTTAATGTAACTCAAAGGCATTTTCCCAGGTCTTTAGAACTTCAGAACACCTCTTTGGCATTTGGCTGCTATCCTTTAGGAGGCCCACATTTCCCTTCTTCAACACTTCCTCTGTTCCTTAGATATCCACATAGTCCATCTGTGTCCACACTTACTTTCACACATTTCACACTTAAACATGCACTCCCCCATCACTCTGTGTATTGGGTTTCTTTTAGCAGCATGTTTTTGTGCTATGTTGT
Organism: Collichthys lucidus; assembly: GCA_004119915.2. NCBI lineage: Eukaryota > Metazoa > Chordata > Actinopteri > Sciaenidae > Collichthys > Collichthys lucidus. The sequence continues at coordinate 1,528,411 of CM014097.1, forward strand.
GTGTGAAAAACAAACTTTACACAAGATGTTTGTAATACAGAGTTTCTGTCGCCAGTCCATTCTGAGATAACCCTGATGACATGATTTGGAGCTTTAGAAAGCTTCCTTCAGAGCCTCCAAAGACATTAAAGTCTGTATTTTAAAGTCCTCTCCATTCAAAACTGTACGTTTTGTTTATAGTTGTTAAATTTAGATGTTTGACCTTCACTGTGCAGAATGATGTCTGTGAGTTTTCACCTGCATCTGTTGAAGGACGAATGTTTTTTATGGAAAAATTATCCTATCTTTATTCAAGAGCGCACATTTTCAGTTTGAGAGCATGATTTCTCCTTCTCGTGCTCAGATTTATTGTCCTCGTGCTCACATTTCATGCTCACACTCAAAACGTATGTGCTCGCGCTCAAAACATGTCGTGCACGCTCAGATTTTTTCTGCTTGCGCTCAAAACATGTTCTCTGCGCTCTCAAATTTTTTCTGCTCTTGCACAAAACAGCACGTCCTCTCAGGTTGAGGTGTCTGCACAGACTAAAGGGTGTCCCACCCTGCGCTTAAATTAGTGTGTGTTCACCAGCCAATAGGGAGACAGCTAGAGTCTTGGGTGTGTTCCTTCACGCTTTTTGAGCACTTCGCAGGGGCGGGTATATGGTCTGTTTGTAAAACTGCCTTTCTTAAAAATACACCAATTTACCTTACTAGCCAGCTATTTGAATCGTCACCTATTTAAGACGCCAGTTTATTTATGTATAATTAATCTCAAATTAATCTTAAATAGAGTTATCATCGTTTAGACACCGTATGATTCCATTTATCATAGACTGTTTCTAATTTTATATCAGCGGGATGTTTTGTATTCAAATTCAAATAGCTGGCCCCTGCGAAGTGCTCAAAAAGCGTGAAGGAACACACCCAAGACTCTAGCTGTCTCCCTATTGGCTGGTGAAACGCATTAATTTAAGCGCAGGGCGGGACATCCTTCAGTCTGTGCAGACCCCTTAACCTGAGAGGACGTGCTGTTTTGTGCGAGAGCAGAAAAATTTTGAGAGCGCAGAGCACAAGTTTTGAGCGCGAGCAGAAAAAATCTGAGCGCGCACGACATGTTTTGAGCGCGAGCACATAAGTTTTGATGTGAGCAAGAGAAGGAGAAATCATGCTCTCAAACTGAAAAACTTGAATAAAGATAGGATAATTCTTCCATAGTGTTCACCTTAAATCTCGTCTAAGAAGTGCACAGTTCAGCAAGATATCTTTTAAATAGTTTGGAACCAATCATGACTGAGTATGCAACTCGATGCACATCCTCTGAGCACTGACTTTTCACTGAAGTGTGAGATATATCATGATGAACGAATCAGTAAAAAAACAGTAGAATGCCTCCACAGGCAGAGCACAACATATGCATGCATGCACACTTTATGGAGCATTTTTTCATCTTCACAACTTAATTTCTAAATTGAGTTGAAAAAAAAATGATGAATGCATCCCCATTGTTCCATATGCTAGGTCACTTTAACTAATTTATAAAGATAAAACAACCTGATCTTGCAAATTACAGATAATGAAGTAAAAAGGATGAAGGTTGAATAAAAGAGAGAGAAAGAAGAAATGTGTGTGTTTTAAAGTGGTTTAAATCTGCACGCATGACAAAATGACACTACATCCTGTCCGTCTCTCCTCCATTGCCCCACATCATTCACCTAATCCGATGCTTACCCGTACTTCCATGCTCATGTGTGTACATATGTATAGATTTTGTATATAAGCCACTGGCCATGTGGCTGCATAGTTAAATGGCTCCTGGGACAGCTGATGCATAGCACAGCATTATCATAAATAGTGATGAAAATGAACAGTGAGATCCTAAATCCAACAAACTGTTTGTTTGTGTGGTAACGGGAGATAAACTGTAATGCATTAGCTTTTCCTCCTTGTTTCCTCCTCCTTCCTTGTTGTGGAGGTTTGTTGTTGCTTCATGCATGTTCTCTGCTGTTGTTTTAGGTTTGAATTTAAGAACAATTTGTTTGAATCTCATCTCTTTGATTCTCTTTATCTGAAATTGCTTTGGGCTGAATAAGATAGCTACTGTAAGGTTAGGACTAAAATAAATAATCAGATCTTATAAAAGTAGAAATCAACACAAACAAAAAGAGAAATGTCTGCCTTCTGTATGCTTTTCCTTTAATTCCATGTATTTGTGTGATGCTGGACAGTTGGAGTTCAAGTGAGGGAGGCCACAGACAGAAATAAACATTTTGTGTGCCTCCAAGTCTCCAACTCATAAAGAAGGGATGAAAGTGTAGCATTTATATTTTTGTTTAGGGTCTTTGTGTGTGCGTGCTTCTGCTTAAACTGCATTTGTGTATTTTTTTGTGTCTACATTTTGGTGTAAATGCTTGTGTGTATCCTTGTAAGTTAGGGGAATATTTAAATAACAAAAACCATTCATACATAATCAAGTATTTTTTTTATTGACAAACACTTTGAGACAGATTACTTTTCATAGAAATGTGTATTATCTTTTAATGTGTGTGTGAGTGTGTGTGTGTTCCATTAATAAACTCATTCGTCTTGTTTTTTTGTTGTTTTCTTCTCTCTATGTGAATTATTTAGAATTAACAGTGCATTCAAATTGCTTGAATTATTGTCCTTTAACGGAATATTCATGAGGTGGAAAAAATTCTTTATCCCTCATTTGACTTAAGTACTTGCAGCCGCAACAGAAACCAAACAGCCAAGAGCTCATTAGAAATGCTGAGTCATTTCTGGTCAGGGAAATGCTGAGTTGGCAGAATACGGTACTGCTGCAGATTTGTGCACATGATGTTAAATGACCTAGCCTATACTACGATTTCCTTGGTCCTATATCCTGATTTCTTCTCCCTGTGTAACAGATAAATCTTGATCTCAGCTTTTTTTTTGTTCAATTTATTCATCGAAATGCATATTAATATTTTCTTTTTAACTGCCCTCTTGTATAGTGGAGACTGAAAGCCAACATAGAAAACACTAATACTTGGTTCCATGGTTACATCATTGGTTTAACTAATGTGACATGCACAGAGGAGCTTATTATTATGATTATTTTGTGGTTATATCAAATATTGCTCTGTAATGGGGGCAGTAAGTAAGTATGTGAGTATAAGAGGCATTTCCAAATCAGAAAAAAAGTCTTCAAGTACTCTACTATGACCTTTGATTGGTCAGCATCATGGAGTGGGGTAGGGGTAAAGTTTGGTTTTGTGTTTATGTAATGAATGTAAGTAAGTGAAGTGTCATCAGGAAAAAACAAACACTGCAAAAAGATGTGTGTAGTGAAGTAAATAAGGGTTACAGGGTGTCAGCTTTGATAGGTGTCAGAGTCAACTGTGAGGCATCGCCTCTCTCAGCTGCTATTGATTGGCCTCAAGGAGAGTGTAAGTGAGGAAAGAGAGAAGGAAAGAAAAGACAGCAAAGAGATAAAAGAGAAGCGGAATCTGTCTGAGGTGAAGAAAGGAGGTGAAAGAGGGAGCCAGTGTATAAGGCAACATAAGGGGCTAAAAAAGTCAAACTGAGTGTGGATCTGACAAGGAGGGGCAGTGAGGAGAGATGAAAGGACACAGAGGGAGAGAGAAGGAGTGTATCTGGCAGGAGGATAGCTGTAAAAGAGGTGAAATGAAGCTCACTGGGGAAGGAAAGGAATCTTTCATATTTCCATAATTATCTGTATTTGTCTGAATCTCAGCCCTCGCTGCCCACACCCATTCCACTTTCTCCCAATTTTTGTCTTTGTTCCTTTCATCTTTCATTTGTCTCTCTTGCACATTCATAGACACCATTCAACACACACACACACACACACACACACACACACACACACACACACACACACACACACACACACACACACACACACACACACACACACACACACACACACACACACCTCTGAATGTGTCCTAATCTCCTGGACATGTTGGCGCATTAGATGAGATGAATGTCAGCCAAAATATGCACAACCTCGCTCATCAAACAAGGCATATTATTAATGGTTTGCTCTTTGACTACATCTCCTGTGTGTGACGCACACACACACAAATTCACATATCAGTGGTGGTTGTAATTTTGTAATTTCTTTGCTGTCTGTCATTTCCTTCAAGCTACAACTTTTGAAACAAAACACTACTGCTGCTCTTTTGGCTGTTTAAATAGTTTTATTTGTCATGTTTGTGCTTGTTTTTATGCTGTTTGCTTTGTTTTATCTAGAGAGAAATGAAAAAAGAGATGAGTGTGTTTGTGTGTGTGTGTGTGCAGTGAGAGAGACAGGCAGAGGTGGACAGACAATAACACTGTCAGACAAAAAGACAAGCTGTGAGTGAAAAGGAGACGTGCACGGGGAGAGGTATAAACTGCAGTAATAGTTGAGGAGGGGAAATTAAAAAGGCAGAGGAGAGCTATCAGAGAGCCTTTTAATTAGCCATCCCGTTTATCACCGCCGGCAAAACGAGCCAAAGTACTGTCTGTTGTCGTGTCAGGAGAGAGGAAAAGCACTTTTCTCTGAGGCGGCAGGCATGAAGGAGAGAAGGGAGATGAAAGAGGACGAGATGAGAAAGACAAGGCCGAGCTGGTTCTTTTATATGAATCACATTTACAAATACAATATGTCATTATATGAATGATATTATATTCTAAAAATATAATATTCAGAAAATATGTTATATATACAATATATTCATAATATATATATTCTATATAGCCATGCTTGTCCCAGCATGCATTGCAATGAGAAACTGTGCTATGAAACAAGCATGACACAAAAGTACACATTTCTTTCTTTTCATTATAATAAGTTTTGTTTTTTATTTGAATGGACATACTCTGATTGTCTGCTGCTTCACTTTAGAAATCACAAATGTAGTGTTCCGTCTCTAAGAGGATTAAATCCAGTGGATGAGGAGGGTAACAATATTAATAAACCCAAAATAGAAGAAACACAGAAACTGTAGTATGTGTATATTAAGTATACTATCTAGTAATATTGATATAACTGTATTTAGGAGGAAAGTAAGGACAGTGCTTATGTTATATGATACTATGCTAAAGTACAACACCTCGTGGAAAAACAGCTAGAGCTTTATTATACTCTGCCTGAAATGGAAACACACCAGCTGCTGCTGTACTGTGTACTGATGTGATGTGCTACTGTGTTAAACTGTTGAACAGGCCACACTAACACTGCGTGCTGAGCTGAAGTATTCTGAAGCAGTGCTGCATGTTCAAATAGGCTCCATGCTCAAAGCATGCACAGTGTTTCTGCACACTAAAGCAGTGCTATCAACATTTTCCCTATGTGAGCTCTACTAGAGGTCTACATGTGACAGAGAACAATAAACCAAAGGTTTATGCTGCACATCATTAAAAGCTCTATTTCAATGCACCGATAACAGGTAGAACATGAACATGAGCTCCATCTTTTCTTAGTGTATGTAATTGATGGTGCAACACCACTGGCAAAACACTGACTTAGACTGGGGGAAATAAGCATCAGTAAATATCTACAATGTAGCTCTTCCCCACATCTTCATCTGTGTACTTTTATTGAGTTATTACCAATGTCTGCTCTAAATTTCATGTGACTAGCTGCATGGGAAATATGTCTAATGGAAACAAAATGGCGACTTGCTGAATAGTTACATCACTTCCTTCCTTGTGCTGACACACACACACACATAGCATCCATTCTAGCTGTCCTCTCTGTACTAGCTAAATCAAATTGAATCTAATTGGGACAATTAAAGTGAAATTGGACCAGAAGAATTTATTGAACCAGTTATCTGTAGTAATTAGGCAGTAATTGGTCTATTGTTATCTTTACAAGTCTCCGGAAGGGCTGACAAAAACCCAGCACACAGACCTATAAGTGAGATTGGCATATATTGCATAAGAGACCATCTTCCTGTTGATCTCTCTCTCTCTCTCTCTCTCTCTCTCTCTGCTTGGTATGTACGTGTGTGTGTGTGTGTGTGTGGATGTGGGTTTTGTCCTACAGTTGTACCTATTGATGTGCTGAAAAGTCATCAAAATCAATGAGAGTCTACTCACTCATGGAGGACATCTTCCAGTATTCTTTTTTTCACTTACACTCGTACATCTTCTTCCAGTTGTCATCCCTCTTGTCCTTTCATCCCTTACCCCATGCAGCACATTTAGACGTCCTTATTGCTCTCATATTGAATTAAACAATAATACTTAAGATACTATGACAGAAATAGAAAGGAGTACAATAGACTGAAGAATGAGGGAGATGAGGACAGGACAAAACTGACGGTGAGTGGAAACAAGACAGGAGAGGTTGGACAAAGAAGAGGGAGGGAAAGCGACTGAGAGATGAGATGATGTCTTCACATTCGGACAATAACCAAAACCTGCAACATGTTTGTGATCAAAGCTTCTAAAGGTGCCATTGATCATAATTTGGTAGATGCTTTTAACAAGAGCCTCATGTACATTTATGTGAATTTATGTCACATTAGTGCGATGGGAATCATTTGTCACATTTATCGTCCTATTCAGGTATTCCTGTCACACAGCACAAGAGTTAATGTTCTTTATAACATCTAAAATAAGTTTTTGTTCATTATTAGAGGAACACTGCAACATATCGATTAATGGAAAAGAATCCAAAAGCACATCTTTTTTTACCATATGTGAAGGAAAACAAACCAAATTTGTTGCCTTCAAGTCCACTACATTATAGAACAAAGCTGACTGTATATGCAGTATATTATATGCCTTTTACGATGAAAAGAGGGCGGCATGGTGGTGCAGTGGTTTCCTCACACCTGGTTCAAACCTCAGCTGGGGAGTTTGCATGTTCTGCCCGTGTCTGTGTGGGTTCTCTCCGGGTACTCTGACTTCCTCCTGTAGTCCAAAGACATGCCTAAACGGGTTAATTGGTGACTGTGAATTGTATGTGGGTGTGTATGTTTGTTTGTCTTCATGTGCCCTGACAGAGAGTGGATTGACTATGATAAAAACATCTCAGCAGAGCAGGACAGCCTTGAGAGTATGTTGAGTCTTGGATTACCTGCAAGTGTGACTTTACGATGTATTTGTTTAACTATGTAGCATACTGAAAAGGAGTTCTTGAATATGAAGTTGTCACAAAGACATCACTTAATGACTTTATGGTAATTACAGCTGATTTAAATAATAGAGATGAGGATTATGTGTAGCTTGAAGGCTCAGAGAAAGATCACGATGGGAAAATAAAGGTGCCACATTAGTATGCTGTCTTAAACTGTAGAAATCCAAATCAAATGTAAAATATTCCATTAAAATAGTTAATGAGATGAAAACAATAGTGAATGTCTTTCTGGGGAAATGTATTACCTCCATTGCATTCCCAAAATAGTGCAGAGCAGTGCACAGGCACGAAAGCTCCTTCAAACAATAGAAGACAAAGTAATGACAGCAGCGTTCCTTTATGGAGGGAGTGCTTGTGAGGATGGAATGAAAGATGACTTCCATCGCTGAGACTGTTGCTAGTAAAGAAACTTTTAAAGGGACAGTCCTCTCTAAAATGAACGATGAAACAAATGCTGATGCCTTATTTCATGTTTGTTTCTTTATTCAGCCTTACTGCTCTTATGAAAGATTACAATAACTCTGGACATATGGATGTGTGAGCATTTCTTAAAATGTCTACATCCATCCTTTATTGTGTCACCCCACTCTTTATATCTTTAAACCTGTGAACACATGTGGAGACGGGGTCTTTTTTTTTCAAACTCTATGAATCCACATGAGGCCATCTCTGTAGCACACAGTCACAGCTGGAGGGCAGATTCAAAGTGGTGATCCCCAACAACTTTACTGTTTCTCTTTTTGTTACCAAGTCCTTCCTCCCTGTGCCACACCCTTTTCCTTTTTTATTATTGATAATGGTACATCTCCTACCACTCCCTTTTGCCTTTTGTCAGGTGGGTTATGCACCCCTTCCTTCTTTGCTTTTATGTCTTCCCAGCGTCGTTTTTGTCAGGACAAGAACACCTCCAACCTATTTTTCTTTCTTTCTTTTCTGTTTTGCTCACACTTTTCTTCCCTGAGGACTGCGTGTAAGGAGCAGCCTGAGGTAGCTCCCCCATCAGGGTTCTCACTTACCTCCTTCCTCCCCTCTCCCTCCTCTTCCTCCTCCTCCTCCCCTCCACTATTCCATCTTATCCTCATGGGATTCCCAGGCCTTAATTATTCATTGTAATTTGTAGATTAATTCTGCATGGCTACCTCCCTCGTCTCTCTCTCTCTCTCTCTCTCTCTCTCTTTCTCTCTCTCTCTCTCTCTCTCTCTCTCTCTCTCTCTCTCTCTCTCTCTCTCTCTCTCTCTCTCTCTCTCTCTCTCTCTCTCTCACACACACTCACACACACACACACACACACACACACACACACACACACACACACACACACACACACACACACACACACACACACAGAGTCATTCCTTCGCCTCTCTGTCTCTGTATTTCTCTTTGCTCCACCTCAGGCACCCCTCTGCTACCTACCTTGTCCTCTTCATCTTGCCTGTGTGTCTCTGTATGTCTTGTTCTTTCTTTTTCCTCTCTCTCTTCTTCTTTTCTGCCTTTATATTTCCCCTATAATCTTTCTCTTCCCCTTCTGCCGTCTCTTATTCACTCTTTCTTAGTGTCTCTCCTCCCTCTTTCTGCTTCTCTCAGCCTTTCTAGAGCTATACCACCCTCTGTTTTTTCTGTCTTTCTCTGCCTATACATACTCCCTCTTCCTCCCTCGTTCTCTCCCCTCTCCCTCCCGGTGACAGGTTCCATTATCATGTTTCTCACGGCTCGCCTGCTCTCCTTCTGATGGATGACCTCACGCGAATATTAATTTACTGTAGCATTAACAATATCACATCTTATTCTACACTTACACTCCTCCCCCTGCTTCAATCTCCTTCTCCTTCTCTCTCTACCTGCTGTACCCTCCAAACACCCTTCAGCTAGTTCTCTCATTTCTTTTGTCACTTTGCTTTCTTTCTCTTACTCTCCCCTTATGTCTTCATCTCTCTGCACTTTTGGCCAAACGTTAGCGCTCCTCATTCAAAGTAAATTCCTTCACATTACTGCAAAGTCATTCAAAAAATCTTTACCACTGAGCAATTCTTTAACGTATTGCAGCTTATCATCTTTCCATTTCGAATGCCAATGCAATCTCCACACAAACACAAACCTATACTCTACCTACACTGCAGGAATACAATATTAAATTCAGTGGCATTTACAGAGGCCCGTGAAATCGCTCCCTCTGAAGCCAAATGTTGAGGAAGTCTACATAATTCATGCAGTGCATCATGGCATGCGATGCATATTGGAAACGTTAAGTGAAAGATGCTTGCATGTTATATAGATCGGCAGTGTGAACGGGGAAGTTGTTGCCGTGAGAGGAGATGGATGGAGAGGAGGAGGAAAGATGTGGAAAAGATGAGCGCTGATGTGAGGAGAACAGGCGGTTGGCTCTGCCACTCGTTGCTCATACACTCTTTATCTGCTGCTTTCTCTCACGCTAACTTCTCTTCCTCTGTTCCACTACCTTCCTCCTCTCTTTCTTACTCTACTTTTTCCTCTCACATTTCACCCATTTCTCACTCCTATCCTCTCCCTTTGTTCTCCAAATCTCACTTTTTATCCCGTCATCCCTCTCCCTGTCTTGAGAGGCTCATGTTCATGGTATTCATCATCCCCTGTCAAAGTTTTGATCAGGAGGACTCCTTTCACGACTTGGCTGCCAGACCTATGCAAACTCACAGAAGCTGATAAATACAGTATATTTTTTCAGATTAGACCTGTTCTCTGGTCAAAGTTATGTGAGGCTATGCTGGGAATTTGCTGAGGTCTCCAAACTTAAAGGAATGTAGGTGAGCCATCTGTGCTGTGGTCTACATCCTTCTGCAAGGTCTACTTGTAACAAAAGATTCTGGTTAATGTCGCACAGTTGTGCAGAAATTCCGAGCAATGATAAATAATGTTTCAGGAACTAGTGTTTGACTAATGACTTCTGTCGCTTTAATGCAGATCCAAAATTCATAAATCAAAATTAAAAAGAGGTGTACACCATGTGATAATCACTGGATAAGAACTGTGTGATGTATTTTGTAAGAACAAGAGGAAACAGGTGTGCTCCTCCTGCAGGGAATCTGAGTTTGATGCTCTGCCTCAAATATTAAAAAAGAAACTTCAATTAGTTTTCTTTCCACAAAGATGGTGGCAGTGGTGGCAATGAAAGAGACACCTTAATTATTTTTGGGTGATTTTATTTCCAGCTAATGGACTGCCAAATGATGCTGATGCATTTCAGTGTCGCTCAGCCTCCATCACAGCGTACTGTACATGACGTAGAAGTAGGGATAGGAATCGGTTCCGTGTGTTTCAATTCCATGGAATCGTTTGGCAGTTTATCTAACGATTGTCTTATCAATTCCAGAAAGCACGAATCACGTCGCGTAACTTATGCAAGTTTGGCACGTGCGGTGCAATCAGTAGTAAACAATGGCACCCACTCGGATCAAACGCTCCAAAGTTTGGCTGCATTTTAACAAAAAAAAAATAGCAACAGCTCAACTTGCAAGCATTGCAATGTGGAGATAACAGCGGCAGGAGGGAACACGAGAAACATCGGACTTCAGACTGGAGATGAATCTTAACCTAGCAGCAGCAACAGCAGCAGCAAGGCTATGACCACCCCTGCGGTTACTACGGAAGGTAAATAACACACTGCCTCCCATGTTAGCGCCATGTGCTTCTTTGTAAAACATGCTATAACAGTTAACATTAAACAAAGCTGTACTAGTACTCGCTCCAGTTCACTACCTCCTCTAGATGATGCTGATCAACCTGTTTGTTCTCCTATTTTTCCCAAATGAGAATCGATAAGAGAGTTGATAAAGAATCGAACCGTTAAGCAGAATCGATAATGGAATCGGAATCGTAAAAATCTTATCAATTCCCATCCCAACGTACAAGGTAAAAAAAGGAAAAAGGACACATCATGCAATAAACAATCTATTCTATTCACATCCAAAATATAACATGTCTCCCATGTGTACAAATTGTCTGTGGTCTAAATAATAATGCACAAACAATGGCAGATGTACATAAGGCTCAGTGTATTATCATCTAAATACCTAATGTAAATTATTTTAGAGTTTGGATTAATCTTCCCCGCAGGGATTTACAATCACACTAAGCAAAACACCAAAACAGATGGACCACACACACACACACACACACACACACACACACACACACACACACACACACACACACACACACACACACACACACACACACACACACACACACACATTATCTTTTTCTTTGCCTCTTATTTATTTTATCTTTAATTTATGTACGACAGTAACCATAACAGTGGAAGATTAAAAAGGATCCAGGACAAAACAGAGGAAACATACATGACAGTTTCATGGACAAAAATAGTCACAAATGGATTGTTAGTGAAGAAATAGGACTGAGTGTTATGTGTTTATTTCTTTGCGTGTGCACAACACACTCAGAGACAGAGAGATGAGAAGACATCATGAGAGAATAACAAACGCTTTCTGTATAAATACTGCAGTGAAAGGTTGGCCTGCAGTATAGTGTGTCTATAGTCAAACACTAAAAGATGCATGAAAAGGAGCTGCCACATTGGAAATAGAGAATGTTATTGAATATTAACATTTTCACTGGGTTTGCGTGAGCTAATGTGCACAGGAGACAAAAGCTTCCATTAGGCATAGGCAGGGTGGATTGTAGAGAGAAGCAATTTTAGACCTCAGTCAGCTACAAGGTTGAGTCAACAACTGACATAAGTCCAGCACTCAGCAGTTTGTCTAAAATGAAACCTTTCAACTCAAAGTGGCACAGCAAAATGTATCTGTGCATCTTCACACAGTTTGCTATAGGGACTACTCAGTGATAAACTGGTGTAGCTAGCAAGACTTTAGCAACATGCTGGTGATATTTTGATATGCTATGATATTTTATCTTCTCTGTACTGTTTCCTCTACTCCCCCTGGCCTGTTTTACATAATTCAGTTCAATTAAGAGCTATTGAAGAGGAAAATGACCTTGCTTGCTACCAGAACAAGAAGTTCACACAGTTAAGTGAAGAGAGTTGTACCATTGCCTCCTGTGCAGCAGTTCTCCAACAGAGACTTCCTTTTCGAAAACTTTGCTCTCACTATTTATCAGCAGCCCTGAGAAAATGTCTTATTTCAAGTTGTTTGAAGTGTATTAGATCTTACTTTGACAATATGTACTTCATACATACTGTACAATCCCAAGGACAGTGTCTGCAATATTAAAACAGGATAAATTATTGAGGAGCTGCAGTATCAACTTTGTCCTCCACGTACAAAAAAGTTTCTGCATCCTTGAACGACTATTCTCCTGCTGACTTAAATGTCACTTTGTCCAAGTGTCTGCTAGTCTAACCGATAGCCTTAATGTACTGGAGGTAGTACACTGTATTGTAATCTATGACCCAAGTTCAGACAAAGATCAGAATTGTAGCAAAGTCAAACTGAGCCTGGGCAAAGAGATGATTTGTACAAGAACCATAATTAAAGGTAAAAGATATGTTTCTGTAAAGATGAAGGAACAAACCTGCCCTCATAGCCTCAATTAAACTGTGTTAAACTGTTATCATTACACTTGATTATTTCTGTCTTTCTTTTCGTCATCTTGCGAGTCTACTGAAGGGAATTCATCATTTTACTCTTGTAGTGTGTTTAATTCTTGTGTGCACTGACTTCAGTGTCCTGCTTAGTGACAAATCAATAGGCACAGATGAGTGAGAGCAATTTCAGAGTCACATTGAAGCCACTGAGGTTGTCAGCTGAGATTCTCTGTTCAGCCTCTGTTCCTTCAGACAACTGGCTGAGACAGCAGACAGATACACACCGGGATGACACACCTGCTGTCGGACACACTAACACACACTCTTATGCGCTCACTGGTTTTATTGTTTGCTTACTCTTACATGAAGGAACAGTTTTAAAAAAAAGCAAGTTCATTATGTGTGTGTGTGTGTGGCAAGATCGGGCATGTGTCTCATGACATATGTAAAATATCTCCACTTGAGACACACACACACACACACACACACACACACACACACACACACACACACACACACACACACACACACACACACACACACACACACACACACACACACACACACACAAAGTGTGAGACTGAGAGTTAACAGTTTTGGCCTCCAGCAAAAACCTTTTACCTCTCTTGCCTCCCTGAGCACTCACTGGATAGAGACTCTACTCCATTCCTGCTCAGTCTGTCTGACAGATTCTGAGTGAAGAGAGCAACTTAAAGCAACACTTACACACTCTGCTGGGTAAAACACACTTCAATGGAAGGAAAAGACTTTAAGCCCACTGGAAACGGGTTTCATTTCATTTGTCTCCAAAGTAAAGGATGTGATGATGCATGTTCCTGACAGCACAGGGAACCTAGCCTGTCTTGGGGTAGCAGGTAAATGTTGTCTAAACAGATAAAGTTTGTAGTAAGTCAAGCTAGTCTGCAACACTTTAGAATCTTGAAAATCCATAAATTCCTGCCATGAGATGAGAGACATGACAGACTACATGTTAGTCTTCGACCAATCATAGCGTGCCGTCTTTCATGATGTATATAATGTCATAAAGAAGGAAGTGCTAGCAACTGGGAACAAGGATGTAAGCAAACAATCGTGTTTTAAAGCCAGAAGACGAAAGCTCAACCCTGCGGCATCAACACCATTTCTCTTTTGCGTTGCCATTTTTACAGTTGTGGTCAGAAGAGTAGTGTGTGCTCCTGTTGGTCTATGTTTGGAGCATTGATTGTGCAAAATGAAACATTTTTTTACTCTTTTGTGATATTCCAGAAGATCAAGAAGCCCATTATTGCGATTCTTTTAGGAGTGTGGAGTTCAAAACACTTGCACTCATTTCTACTTTAATAAAATATGTTGTCTGACATGTCACATCAATGCTGCAACAATTTTAGAAAGCTGGTAACCTTTCTTTGTAGGGCCTCAGAGGTTGACAAAAGTACCTCAGTGCTGCTGGGGCTGCCTGGTTGAATGGTGCTCTGAGAAAAATGCCCCTGCTGAGAATAGCACAAGGTGACAACAGGTTGCTACAAAACAGCACCTAGCTACTGCGAGTACTACAGCGACTGTTATATGGATATATGTGATGGACAAAATCAGCAGACATACACTGTACATGCACACACACGATGAGCGTGGGTAGAAAGAGAGAATGTAATACTGATATATTTTCTAAATCGATTGATGACTGAGTAAATGTCCAATTAATCTGCTTTATGATAGCAGGATGAGCTCTGAAGGATGAAATATGTATGAAGGACCTTCAGACAGCTCAGTGTTCAAAAATTCTTTTCATCCTACGCCCTAAGGAAGTGTGTCAGATTAGTCTGTGTGTGTGTTTCGATGCATCTGTATGTGTTCCTTCTCCTCAGACCTCAAGAATGCTCTCACTCATGGATGCAGTCTCAAAGGGGAGTGGGCTTCCTGCATGCACATGCAAACATTACCATGCACATGTATGCATGGACATATCAAGCACGTGGACATCTTCTTAACTTCCGCTTAACTTCCTCAAACAATTGTTTCATGCATCGGCAGATAAGGACAGTGGTTCCTGTGATACACACTGCACATAACATAGCTGCTTCCACATATAGACAAACATACACAGGTGAGCAGGAGCACAGTCCCAGGCCGAGTGATCAATCGAGCCCGATTTCATCTAAAGACAATAATGGGAGAGGATCCAGAGGCAGTGTGGGCAAGGTAATCATTGTGTTTAGGTACACCACACCACTGACTCCCCTGGGCTCACTGCTGCGCACACACTTTGTGTGTGTGTGTGTGTGTGTGTGTGTGTGTGTGTGGAGTAATCCTGTTTGTATTGGAGTAATATAGCTGTGTGTGGGCTCCATATACACTCACACTGTGTTTGTCTGTGTGTGTGTGTGTGTGTGTGTGTGTTTGTACAGAATTGCACTTCTGGTTCAAATTCTCCTCTTGACCATGCGTCCCCAACAGCCACATTTATGTCCTGTGTCAATGTGACTGCTCACAGAAAGTTTCAGTTTCTATATGAACAGGGATGGTTGTAATGTGTGTCGTTTAATGCAACGTTGTGTGTGTTTTTGTGCCTCTGTGGTAAGGAAAGGTCTAAGTGTTGTGTATGCTACAAACCTCTCTTTAGAATGTTTTAAATTTGCTAAACATTGATGCAAGACTTACTTTTCTCTGTCTTCTTGTGCATCATTGTCATGTTACTGCTCCACCCCTACGTACGTCTACTGCACCATTTCTGTGTGCGCAGTGAAGACAAATAATCAAATAGCTAATGCCATCTTAGATGAGAAGCAGCTATGGAACACCTTAAAATCATGTTCTATATTCGCATTATATACTTCCAATAAGGTCCACATGGCACCACAAACACACACAACTGAAAAAATGCACACATTTCAGTGAAGATACAGTTTGCTCTGTTTGCTCAGCCGCATGTGCTTTAACTGCATTTGCTTTTGTGTGTTTCTCAGGTGTGGGTGTACAGGCATTCTTACGTTTGTGTTTTGAATGGGATGTAAAGGATGTCGTACAGAGAAGAGCTGTAAGACATCCTTTACATCTGGCCTTGGCAGACTCAGGAACAGTCCTGCTGAAAAGCGTGATTGTTCAATAAGTGGATAAAACAAGCAAAGCTTTGAAGTAGACAGTGATGCACAAATTGTAATTATGTTTCTATCTTGTCTTTTTTCCCCCTGAAGCGACTCTCAAGCTGTAGCAGCAGTGTGTTTTTTCCTGCGTATCACATATTAAATGCACATACTTCCATTCATATTCTCACCACTGGTTTATTTATTAGTTAATTTGACCACAGTAGATTTTGAAACATTTTCAACATCAAACCTTATCATACCTGATCAAATTTTGTTTTCTTCCTTGTGTTTCAGCTGAATTAAGTCCATCATTGTGTGATTGTACAACATGGCGAGAGTACCGATCAGTGAGCCAGAAAAGCTCTAAATCTCTGATCCTCTTATCTTCCCTCCATATTTATAAATCCAAGATCTATCTCTGTTTTTTTATTCCCTGTGTTCTGCTCTGTAAACTTCCACATGCTCCAGTATTTCCTTTGAGCATGCATGTGTGTGTGTGTGTGTGTGTGTGTGTGTGTGTGTGTGTGTGTGTGTGTGTGTGTGTGTGTGTGTGTGTGTGTGTGTGTCCAAATTGGAAAAGCCATGATGTCTGGCATTATGCTTTAATTTCCATGGAAATAGGTTGCGGGAGAGTGCCCAGAATGAGATGGGAATTTCAGAGGGCCCAGCACACACCAGTTGGAATTTACCAACCGGCTTTTTGGTAAACAAAACACACACACACACACACACACACACACACACATATTTCCTGTGTAATGCAGGATGGAATGATGAGAATCAGTACATCGTATGAGAAACATGTCGTGAAATGATTAAAAAAAACACTTAGTTGTTACTGATATGAAAAAAATGTGAGGCCTTTTACAGAGAATGTCGAGGAACTATCTTATCTTAGATCCAAAAGAGATTACAGGTCCCAAAAATGATGCTGCTGGAATGGTCATGACAAAATGCAGTCTCCTAAACTGTGCCTAATTTAAACTGGCTCAATAAGAGCCTTTTCCAATATCTTACCCACACCTGGGGCCTCCGCTGCCACACCAAAATTACTCTCAGACACTGCCTAGAAGGCATGCAAAGCACCCTCCTGCAGACACTCACATAATTGCAGAGGCAAACATAGGCACATCTGCGCCTATAGAGTGAAAGAAAGTTTTAATATTACCAAAAAACACATTCTGCCATGGGAAGGTGATCAGAATTGAGGTAAAAGGCGGGAAGGGTGTGGCTCAAATAGACAGGTGCCTGGAATTATCAAAGATACAATATGTCTGTTTTAATAAACAGATGATTGGGGTGAGGGTGAAGGTGGAGGACAGAGAGACAGGTTGAGGAGAAGGAAGAATAAGAAAAAAAACAAGTTGACATGCTCTCAGAAAGCCTGGCATAAACAAAAGTAGAGACGCAGGACTTAAATATTCATAACCCGGGACCAGATAGGCCTGGTGCTTTCATGTGCACAAGGAAACAACAGAAGGAGGCAGGAAGGGAGGGATGAAAGAAAGATGAGAGAGGAGGTGATAAAGGCCGTAAATGAGGAATTGAGAGGGGAATAAAAATTTGTCGTTAAGTTAGAATATAGGGTGGTTTTAAGCTCAATTACAGAACACATGAAAGCCTTTCATGTCCTTGTTCCTGTTCTCTTTGTCCTTCAGTTTTTTTCATCCCTCCATCCTTTGTCATCTTCAACAGCCGCTTCTTTCTCCGTCTGCCTTAAACTCTTGCTCTCTGTCTTTCCCTTGACTTCTTCTCATTTCATGTGTTCTCTGTTTTCTTACTTCTCCTCTGCAGGGCATTTCTGTGACTAGGAGCAACAGTCTAGTTGATTTCAATATATTTTGAAACTGTGGGTAGAGCCAAACCTGGACGACAATATCTTTGAATATCAATTCCAATAATGAGATGCCCTTTAGATGCCCTTTATTTGACTCACAGACACCTCAGTGCAGGTAGCTTGCAAAGGAAAGTGAAATCCAATACTTTTCTTCATATAAGAGTTATAGCTTCCAACTTTTCTGGTGGTGTAACATCATTGAAAGCCGTGAACTGGCCTCAGGGGGAAGGAAAGAGGAATGAAAAAAGGGAAAATGGATGTCAGGGTTTGAACTGAACAGAAGAGTAGGCTGGAGAAATGGCTGAACAAGAAAGGAAAAAAAACATCCCTGGTTGAAATAAACTTTCTTTCCAGGATGTCCATACAGGAAACTAGGAAAATCATGAATGAAGGAGGTTAGACACCCAAATCTGGTCTAGTAGCTGTCATTTAACCCACAATTATATCTCCATTAATTAACTGTCATTTTCAAATGTTAACAAATGCCCTACTTCACTGTGACAGCTGACAATAAAAATGATTTGTTTCCATCCATCTCCTCTCACAGAAAACCACCATCCACACCTAGTGCACCAAGGTAATAACCATGCAATATCATTACCAAAGATTAATAGAGCTTTTAATATAGTCATTAAACCCCAGTCTGAAAAATAGATGACAGTTGTCAGCCGAGATAGTATTCTACTCCATTTCAGGATGCTTCAAAGCTCCTTGGGCTGCTAGAGTTATAGGTGCCGTTGGTGCTATCAACAGCTAACAACTGCCTTTGGCATTTACACTTCACTGGTTTCCAAACTATGAACACTGAACTCATGCAATGTTGTTCCAATCACAGCATTTCAAAATGTAGCTTTTAAAAATGTAAAATACAGCCAGAGTTCCCACCTGAGGGCACTGATTTAAAGGACACTGTTTCCCATAACGTTGGATTGGAGTTGAGAAGATACACTTAATCTATCAAAAATAAATCACATTGTCACAATCATTTCAAGAGAAGAGGTAAAAACATTTATTACAACTTTACGGCCAACAGTGTGTATCACGTCTGTCTTATTCGACAGTGGAAAGCAGCTGACAGGTTCCCAGATGGATTTCAACCTGCACCTTAAACCCGAAAACAACTAGACACACCCATTTGACGTATTCAAGTGTTCTGGAATATACATTCACCAATGGATCGAATATGTAAATGTAAAATCTAAAACATATTCTGTCAGATTATCTAAATGTACAATTTGCTGGACTGTCACTTATGCTGCATGCACAAATTTGCACATTTGTTAAATGTTAGATAAAAATGTCAGTCACGACAGATCTGCTCCATCGGATCACAGAGTGATTCCAAACTCTAGTGCTGAAACCAGAAAGAGGCTTGTTGTAAAGCAGATGTTTGGCTCTTTTTAGAGAAATTAAAGTTTGATTATGGTTTTGTAACTATTGTTTACACCTATTTACTTCAACTGTATCATTACTGGTCCTTATCCACTCATGATCACAGAAAATGAAGGCAGAGTCACCCAATTCAAAAAAGACGGGTTAGGCTTTCCTCGTACCAAAATAAAGTACACAACACATTTTTTAAGCTATATTGTCAAGACAAATTCATTTTATGCATGAATATCATAGTTGCTTTCCTGCGTGTTGGTAGTTTTATCCAATTTTATCAAAGAGCTGGCTGGAGGTAGTGAACAGTTCCAGTTCAAAATACATAACAAATCTCGAACAACAGCATTTATCTCTTGTTGCTCTTTTAATTAACAAAGATCAACATGCAGAACACTCTCATCTTAGCCAGCATCATTACTCTAGGTAAAATGACAAAAATCATCTTAGATTATATAAGATGCAGCTAATTAATGTTCATTCTGTAAAAGCTACAATTAACCATTGGCTGTTGTCTGGTGAATATTCTGTCTGAAGGTGGTGACTGCATTCAGCCAAAGAATGTTTTTGAGGGAAAAGACACATAACTGTAACATTTATGTGTCCAACATGATTCTTTTCCAAATGATTTCAATGCACGACATCAATCACAAAAAAAAAAACCTAAATATATCTCTTACATTTTGTGGATTTAATATCAATATAATTTAAGATAATATACTTTCAGCAGATGAACTGAATGAGGATTGCATATGTAGTTGTTTTAGGGTACACCTGTTTTTGAGTGTGTCATATACGTTTATATCTAATACTGCTCATCTTATTTGCAGGTTGAAGCTACAGCTTGTGAACACTAATTAAGTTGTCACTAAAAACTGCAGCTCTTCTGCCTTCTCAGCCAACAAAAGGAAATTACAGATGTAGTTATCTATAACTTTAATTACTTGCAAATGTTGATAGCTGAACCTTATTAGATTTGACAAGGGATTCAATAAGTGGAAACAATACCAGATTCTGATTGCATAAATTACTTTCAAAGCCTGCTGCCACTCTTGGAAGTTGAGTTCAATGCTGCATATGATGGCAGTTACAGCCCAGCTGCTGAACCGAGCACCATGATCAAAACAATCAGCATCAGAATAAATAACTCCTCCACAACCGTGTTAGACTCACTAAGAGAAAACTGCACTTCAGAGAGACACAAAGTATTTTTTGACCTTTACAGGAAAGTAAATTGACTAACATATTCTTATCTATAGCAACAGCCTGGGGGAGAAGTATGCGGTCAGACAATTGCTATTTAAATCATTTCACAGTTCTATGAAGATTAAGTCAAATGCTTGAAGGCTCTTTGCCTGATTCACTCCTGACCTTAACTAAAAACAGCAGAACCAGATAAAACTTCTATTTTATAATGTTTGTCAGGACATAAAAATATTGTTTCCACGGCTATAGCTTCTCCTTATATGAACTAAAGAGTTGCTTTAATATAAAATCCCCTCAGCAGTAATCATAACTCTGCTACTTCTGAACCTTATTGCATCTCCAGACCTTTTGACAAGGAGGTTTGAATTTGCCCTGTGTTAGATTAAACAGAGAAAGATATTTCAAACACAGTGCTGTAAAGACTTGGAGAAAAGCCAAGTATGAAAAGGCAGAAAGCTCAGAGTGGGAAAAAGAGAAGTCAGTTGGAGAAATCAACATCTATACTGTCAGATCTGTAGAGCTACAAGATGCAAAAAAGAACGACACCAAAGATGTGATTTGATAAATTACAAGTAGACCAAAGGGAAAGCAAAGTGGACTCGAACAGTGGAGTAAACAGTGAAGGTGTACAAGTCGTTAGCCTGAGGTAAATAGTAAATAATGTCTGGCTAGGCTAACATTTACTGACAAAACCCTGAAATTCTGTTAAAGCTCTTCCTCCAAGTTTATTGAAATATTATAACAGAGGAGTAAGTGAACAAACTGCCTTCTTTCTTTATTTGTTTGTTTGTTTGTTTCTTTCTTTCTTTCTTACTTTCTTTCTTTCTTTCTCTCTCTCTCTCTCTCTCTCTTCGGTGTGAGAGGAGTGTGTGTGGAGGAGCTGGATGAATTTGAGTGTTTGCTCTCTTTCTATTTTCTCTTCTCTGTATTTTTGTTGTGTGTGTTTGTGAATATAGTTATGTTAGTTTGGTGTCTGTTTGGTTGTTCTTTGGTTAGTTTGGTGTTTGTTTGTCACGTGTTTTGCCAGCCACACTCTGAGGAGCTGGCATGGCGTCCAGCAGCGTTTTCTCCAGGCTGACACGGAGACACGGCATTAAAATCGGAGCCGGCTCTCCGTGCAGCGTGGAAGAGGTCGCACTGGCCGTGGGAGAGGTCATCGGGCACGGCTCGGTGAAGTCCGCTGCCCGTATGAACAGCGCGGTGGTCCTGTTCCTGGAGACGGTGGAGCAGGTGAACAGGTTGGTGGGGACGGGCATCACGGTGAACGGGATGTTTGAACCGGTGATGCCGCTGACACAGCCGGCAACATAGATCACCTTATCAAACGTCCCCCCGTTCATCAGTGATGACTTTTTGATCAGAGAGCTGTCCAGACATGGTAAGGTGGTGTCACCCATTAGAAAGGTGTTGTCAGGCTGCAAGTCCCCCCTGCTGAGACACCGCAGGCAGCTCTTCATGTTGCTCAACAACAAAGAAGACTTTGACGACCGCTTCCGTGTCCGCGTGGATGATTTTGAGTATGTTTTATTTGCAACATCATCCACTATCAAATGTTTTCGATGTGGCGGGGAGGGACATTTGATTAAAGCCTGTCCCATCCGCGGTGCCCCGGCGGCGGGGGCCGCTGCCACCGCTGACCCATCCGCTCTTGCGGGGCGGTGGGTGGTGGGGTACCGCCGGGGAGAAGAAGGAGAAAGACACGGGGGCTACCGAGAAACAGAGCCAGGCTGGAGGGAGCACTGAGGTGAATGGTGAGAGGGAGGAGGTGGGAGATCAAACAGGTGAGGACACAGGTGAAACTTCAGGTAAAGGGGCAGGTGAATTGGTGAAGGATGTGTGTGAAAAAGGTGAGGAGGGTGAGGCAGGTGAGGTTGTTGGTGAAGTAGGTAAAGGTAATAAAGTAGCAGGTGAACTGGGGGAGGTAGCTGAAACAGGTGAGGTGGAAGAGACAGGTGAGGCTGTAACTGAAGCTGTGGGTGAGGCTGTGGGTGAGGCTGTAGGTAAGGTGGGTGAGGCTGTAGGTAAGGTGGATGAGGCTGTGGGTGAGGCTGTAGGTAAAGTGGATGAGGCTGTGGGTGAGGCTGTAGGTAAGGTGGATGAGGCTGTGGGTGAGGCTGTAGGTGAGGCTGTGGGTGAGGCTGTGGGTAAGGTCAGTGAGGCTGTAGGTAAGGTGGATGAGGCTGTGGGTGAGGCTGTGGGTAAGGTCAGTAAGGCTGTGGGTAAGGTGAGTGAGGTAGGTAATGTAGCAGAGGAGCTGTGTGGAGCAGCTGAGGCTGAAGAGATGGAGGTCTGTGAGGCTGGGTGGGGGTCTGCTCCTCTGAGACGGCGCAGTAAGAGGAGAAGTGTTCTGAATGTGATGGTTGGTGGTAAGGCCGGGCGACTGGCAGGTAAGCCTGCTGTAGAGAGCGGAGCAGCTCTGTCTGGTAGCAGTGACAGTGAGGGCTTTGTGTCTGACAGCAGTGACCTGTCTCACACTCAGCAGGCTGCTCAGGTGTATTCTGCTGAGCTACTGAAGGCCTTTTTGAAACAGACCAAAGGGATGAAGGTAATGTTGGAACAGCACTTCCCTAATTTGCAAGGTTTTTATGACTCAGTCAGGTACATTCTTAGACATAGAGCAGAGTCAGACCTGACAGACCATTAAGTATGTAGACTGAAAAAACAGATGATCAAAGTCAGGAAGCAGCTCATTTTGTAATCATGATGAATGTACAGATTTTATTCCTATTTATTTCACTGATTGTTTTTACTCTGTGTTTTAACCTCTACATCACTATGGATGTTTTTAAGATGGGCAGTCTTAACGTCAATGGTGCCAGAGACGCTAGGAATAGCGCGTCAGTGTTGGAGATGGCCAGAATGAAACAGATCAATGTTTTATTTCTACAAGAGACACACAGCGATGTGAGCAACCAGGCAGACTGGAGCAGAGAATGGAAAGGTGATGTGATTTTAAGCCATCCCACTGCGCAATGAGAAGTTGAAACGACGTATATTTAACGTCATTTCTCGACGTCGAAATCAGGTCGCCTGAAGGTGCAGAATGAAAGTTTTTTTCACGTCTTTTTCGGACGTCATATGGAGGTCAGATTCTGACGTCCTGTCGACCTCCAGTTTGGACGTTCACCTGACGTACTAATTCAGACTAAATTGCACGTCCAAATCAGGTCGCCTGAAGGTGCAGAATGAA
The DNA here is from genome assembly GCA_004119915.2 of Collichthys lucidus. Classification (NCBI taxonomy): domain Eukaryota; kingdom Metazoa; phylum Chordata; class Actinopteri; family Sciaenidae; genus Collichthys; species Collichthys lucidus. The sequence goes on from CM014097.1 coordinate 1,551,775, forward strand.
AGGTTTTTTTACGTCTTTTTCGGACGTCCTGCCGACCTCCAGTTTGGACGTTCACCTGACGTACAACCAGAGCAACCAGAATCCATAATGTTCTGTAAAACTACAGGTTTTTACCCCTGGAAAAAAAACTTGTTTTGCTTAAAAATTAACATTAAAACATTAAAGAAAATTACAGTTTGTGTCATGAAATACGAAAGGATTAACTGTAAATTTAAAAGTGCAAATTTACTTGGTAAAACTGTCAATCGATTAAAGCAGAGAAACAATAAGTTACTATTTTTGTCTAATGGTAAAAACATGAAAGAAAAAAAAACTATAAGCACGTTGTACATAAAACATCCAAAAACCAAACTTTTTTATTGTAATTTTTCATTTAATGAACGCTTGTGAGGCTGTACAAACTTATCACAACACTGTGTACACAGCGAATACACAGAACATGCTACATGAAAGTGACATAAGTGCACAGTAATAAGAACTTTCTAACAGATGTGGCCAGCACTCTATCTTTTCTGAAATAGCAAGTAAAAGCTAAAATGCTACTGACTGTTCTTGCTGTTCAGATCTTTTAACTTGTAACAGTAAAATCACCACAGGTTCATTAAGTCGTGACAGTGGTGCAGCATAAAACCAGAACCCTGCTTTTTGTTTGTGTTATCAGTGTTATCTGCTATTTATATATGTATACACACATATAAAAAAGTCTCCAACATAAACAACCACCTCACCTCATTTGCAAGGCTGTACATGAAGATGTGTACAAGAAAAAATGTACACATCTTACACTGTGTACACTCATACATACTGCAACATTACAATAACATTACACCTCACATCACATGGCTCACAAAGTATGTTCCACTCAAGTCCACTCATGGTCTGCAAGGTCAGCGATGAGTGAGGACTCCTGGGTTCACAGTAAAGACATCCTCCTTTTGCTGTGCTCAACTTTCGTTCCTCTCTCCGGATTTATTAAAAAGAAACACCTTGAAGCAAAGAAGTAAGGATAAATATTACGGTGTCTAATATGGTATGTTTTTAAATATCTTAACAGAAAGATACCACAAGATCCAGCTTCGTGGTGGACACAGAGCTGGACTGTGGCAGAGAGGATGACTCTTTACACAGAACGTTCATTAGACAGAGGAGTGTGCTCAGTGACAGGCTTTTGTCCCTATCCTGCTGCACAAACTGACTGAAGAACTCTTCTGTCCCCATGACCATAAAAAATATACACTATAACACTGTTCAGCGACAGCATAGAAACAATAACACAAAACATTTGCAGTTTGTATTGGCACTGTTTCAATTATGTACATTTATATTTGGCACAGTTTTTATTTCGATTTCAATTGTCTTTTGTATTTATTCTATTTCTGTATTTAATAACATTAGAATCTATATGGTGAATATTTTCTTTATCTTGCTGGTAAATATAGTATGTATGTATGTATGTATGTATGTATGTATGTATGTATGTATGTATGTATGTATCTAAGAATTACCTCCGGAGGAACTCCAGTGTTCCAGTATATTGAAGCAATAGTAACTGCCAAACATCAGGCAGATGGCACAGGGGGAGGCAGTGATGTGGTCGTTGACAAACTTCTGATCAATGCTCAACATGAAGCAGTCAGCAGTGAAGCAAGAGGACCCTGAGAATAAACAACATGAACAAATATATATTACAGATCTGTGCATCTGTGTCAACCATTTAACTACATTGTAAACTTGGTTCAGACATACCACACACAATAAGGCAGGGTGTTGCTGGCACAGCCTCCATCTCAACCTCTTTTGGTCCGTCTGTGACTTTGTCTTCTGCATCTGGCACACTGGATTCTGTGGTAGCACTTGCAGCACTCTGAGCAGTTTCAGTACCTGTTTCACAAATCACATTTTACAAACATTTTTTATGTTTTCTCGACATGTGAGAGGTAAAGACAGATTTTACACTCAACACACGGGTGCACCCTCTCACAGGGCAAGTTACTTGCCGCCCCTCTACTATATGCTCCTTCACAACCCGTTCTCATTCCCAACTCGTAAAATACCGACGCTTTGTCACGCCCCTTGGCGTGTGATACGCACGCAAAAGGTACCCTTCCGCGTGTGTATGAAACGCTCTGGGTTGTCCATTGACTCCAGTATAATCTCTTTGCGCTGGTAAGAGACGCTCGGAGCAGAGCTCCAGCTGTCCATTCCCTCCAATAATAACCCGACCACAGCGATACATGACGCTGCAAGCTACAATCTGATTGGTCAACCGAGGACCCTCTGCCCGGAACTGTTTTTCTCACTATGTCAAGGATTTCTTTTATTGAAATCATCAACGTTTCTCAGCACAAACACGCCAAAGTGTCACTGATAATTCAACAATAAAATAGCTTTATGTTGTGGCCCTCGGTATTGTTTTTTTTCTCCTTCTAGCCTGAGAAATAAACTTTTATTGCTATGTTTTGGATAGCGGAAAGGCCTACACTACCCAGAATGCTCGACCACTGACGATTTGCGAGCTACAGTCTGATTGGACAACCGAGGACCCTCTGCCCAGAACTGTTTTTCTCACTATGTCAAGGATTTCTTTTATTAAAATCATCAACGTTTCTCAGCACAAACACGCCAAAGTGTCACTGATAATTCAACAATAAAATAGCTTCATGTTGTGGCCCTCGGTATGTTTTTTTTCTCCTTATAGCCTGAGAAATAAACTTTTATTCGTATGTTTTGGATAGCGGAAAGGCCTACACTACCCAGAATGCTCAACCACCGACGATGTATGACGCCCCTTCACGTAATGCATCTTGGGAGTCGTAGTAAACCTATGTTTCAAGTCAGGGTCCATCGACAAGATTTTCTCATCCTGACACGAGCCAGATCCCAGCCAGCAAGTAAGTTGTGATAAACTCCGCGCGTAATTTGCATGTTGACAGAACTATTAATCAGTTATAAAATATTTTCAGAGAACAGTCTGTGTACCAAGAGAACTACCTCTGCAACAGTTTTTTTTTCTTTTATAATGTATTCGCATGTGAAAGACACTAGCTAACGTTAGTACTAGTTTATATTAGCATTGTAGTTTTAAAGCAGTCTTTAACAGGGGAGAGCATGGCCCGGCCACCTTAAATCAATACAAATATTCAGATTTACTAAGCAGTAAATTTGTATTTTAATAAGGTTAATAACTACTACTTTGTACATGAATTATTATCACCCATGCTGTCATTTTAACACACATAATTACCTGTTATATTTGTTATTTCTTTGCTCAGAAATTCTTCTTGTAATCATCTCACAAAAACAGACCTGAAATAATCCTTACATGTTTTATTTTCATTTGCAGAAATGACAAAGCCAAAAACGAAAGTGTGCCATTCCTGCCAGGCTTCAAACACACTCAACAGGAAGACCTGCATTGGATGCCTAGGCAGCCTTGTAACAAAGGCGAACTTAAAAAAAAAACAAGAAGACCTGAAAAATGGCAAATGGGCTGCATCAGTTAAAAAAAACAGAAATTCCAGCAAGGTCCTTAATTCTGCCCAGCTGTCAGTAAGTTTCATAGTTCTGATTTAACAAGTGGTTGGCTTACCAGACAATTATAAATTCATCACAGTTTTCAATGTTTTCTTGTACATCATGAAGTAAAAACTAACAAGACAGGTATATACACATACAATATTTATTTATAAAAGAGCATAAATAAAAAAGGTATTCACATCAGAATAGCATCATCACACTAAAGCCATCAAACTAGAAAAAACTTCAGCTATTTAACTTCAGCTACTTCTGATTTGTATTTTAATGACCATTAACTTAAAGAGACAACATTTCAAGAGGGATTGTGACCAGAAATTTACAGATTTGGTCACCATAATTCCTTTATAACTATCTACAACAACATAACAACAAAGATGTGAAGCTTAAAAGTTTGTTATGCATCAATTTGATTACATAAAACTTCACTTGTTCGTGATTTGTAAATTCCTGAGATACATTTCTGGCCATTCTTAACCTTGTATCAGATCAAAGCTAAGAAAAAACTGATTTAACGTTATTTATGTTGTTGCACCTCTGGAGTTGGTGTTAATCGGCCTGGCCTATACATGCCAACACTGTAAACCACTCCCCTGTAATGATAATCTGTCAAACCAAAATGGCTGCATAGATTTTTCTCTGTTGTTCTTGCAGGTTTCAAAACTGCATGCCCTGGGCTACCAGCCCATTTTCTTTATTGGAGAGTATGACCGTAAGGGCCACATTGTGGGGGATCTCATCAGCCACCTTGAGCCAGCTGGAGGCATCGCAAAGGAGATCCTCATGAAGATGAGGAAGCTATATGAACACCTGCTGAGAAGTAAGATGTCCTTTGTCCATTATCTATAACCATTTATCCTTATCAGGTAGCCTATCCCAGCTGACTTTGGGTAAGAGTCAGGGTACACCCTAGAGAACTCTGCAGTTCATCATGGGGCATACAACATAGAGACATAGACATAGAGACAAACAACCACTCACATCTACGGACAGTTTAGAGTCACCAGTTAACCTGTTCTATTCTTTTATTCAGCCAAGGTTCAAATGAAAATAATGTTTTATATACTGTACTATACTAAAAAAATGTAATTGTAATAATTTTCTTGAACACCATACCTGATAATTCTCTCCAAGACTTTCTAGTAATAATATATAATAAATACATATGTAAACATGTTATCAATATGAACAAGATTCTCATAAGAGCATACCTGATTACCTCCCTGAAGTGGTTAGCATCACCCTTGTACAAAACTATATGTCACAGTACTAGGTTGATGTGTCTTATGCTATGCGCTACAAAGTCAGGGAAGCAGTGTCATCAGAGCATTTAAGTTATTAGCTATCTGGAATAATACTCACACTCAATAATGTACAATGTAAAAAAAAGCACTGAATCGTACACTACTTGTACTTATTGATTTGGGTCAGTGGGGGTGTCAGATGACTTATTTTATCCCAATATTTACAAGTTGTAACTTTGGTTAAAAAAAATCTTAAGACATGCAAAAGATTTCTCATTTTATGTTTATGTGTACTGTACAACCCTTTTTAATCAATATTTCATATTTAAAATTTTGCAGAATTACAAGCACCACCTGAACAGGCAGCTAAAAATGGGACACCAGCACCTGGACCATCCTCTGATGCTGGACCAGTCCCAGAGACTGGGGTTCTAAATGATGAATATGTTCTTCATTTAGAACCTGTACCAGCATCTTCCCTCTATCAGCCTCCTGCATCCTCCTCTCTGTCTCCGCTTCCTCCTGCATCCTCCTCTCTGTCTCCGCTTCCTCCTGCATCCTCCTCTCTGTCTCCGCTTCCTCCTGCATCCTCCTCTCTGTCTCCGCTTCCTCCTACATCCTCCTCTCTGTCTATGCTTCCTCCTGCATCCTAGATTTACGTTATGGTACTTTAAATGTGCAAAACCCATGACAGGTTTGTTATGGTTTGATGAGATTTCTTTTCTTTTTTTAAATTATTTTGTACAATTTTACAGACCTCATGTAATATTTAATTTGTCTTTTTTCAGAATGCAGAAAACACCGTACCCAGAAGGTTTTCCCGTATGAAGGGATTGTTGACAGGAGAGTTGTAAATGTAAGCAATTTCCTCCTTATTCCTGTATAAATATTATTGTGAAATAACATAACACAGTTAATAACATGTACACAGGTTAACATTTTAAAACAACAGACATGGGTACAGATTTATCAAGTGTTATTTTTTTATATTGAAGTCATTGATTTTTTTAAATACCATTATCACTTTTGTACACAGTGTATTCTGTATGCCAAAAATAAGGTGAAGAAATTGTCCTGTGACCCTGCTTGAGTCAGGATTTTTTTTAAAGGGCAATTTAAAAAGCAATGATGGCAGGGCTCAACGATAACTTTAAATAGTGGTTGTAAGGCTGAGAACCAGGCATCAGCTTTTAGTTGCCAAAACAGAAAATATGGTTTACATTTTGATTGACCTTATATATTATATTTAATTAGAACACTGTTACAAGTTCAAGTTCAGTTTAATTGTCATATATAAAACTGCTACATCCATAGTAAAATGTATTTATTTAAGCTCTAACAATTTGTTCAGTTAAAATAGTGTAAAAATGGATAGTTGTAAAGATTAGACAACATAATAAATAAGTATTAAGGAAGTAATTTAGGTAAGTACAACTGGAAGTAAATCATGATGCTAATAAGAAAAAAAAATCAGTAAGAAAGGTAAAGGTGCCATCTTTTTCTTGTCTGTTCTGGTCTATTTAGTTTCACCTGTGTCTTGTTATTCTGCCTGACTTGTTTATTTAGTCTGTGTGTTCCTCGGTTTTTGTATCACTCCTTCTTAATTCCATATTTAAATGTTCCAGCCATTCCTCATATTTTTTTCCTGGTTTTGAATGCTACTTGGTGTTCTTGGACCTTGTCTGTTTAATTGACTTTGAATTTAGCCTGCCCCTATGTGGATTGCTTCTTTGGACTTCCCAGTTTTAACCTGTGCCTGCCTGACTATCCATAAGCGTTTGCACTTGATTGATCTACACTAATTCAGCCACTGAATCTGCATTTGGCTCCAATTCTTCATGTTCCTGAGAAATAGGAACATATTACCTGATACTACCTGGTCTTGCTGCCTTCCTGATGTTTACGTTCTTTAAAGTCCTCCTGACATCATGCTCAGAAAGAGTGATAGATGTGGAGGTGCTAAATAAATGTGGCTTAGCTCACTTGCACTTGATGCTGGCAGTAGTATTGTAGTGGTTGTTAGGTTTTTGAAACTAATTGTATAATATATTGAGCTATTCAATAGTACAAAAATGTCTAACAGCTCCTTTATATATGCAACTTGCATTTCTTTTTTAATTAATTGTTTGTTTATATCATATCTTTCAGGGAAAAGAGGAAGTTAAAGTGAAGTGGAAGCCCTGCGCAACATGGTAGATAGTAACCACTGTATTGGACTGGAAACAGACGTTTATATTGTTGAAAATAGTCAAACATCACATCAATTTGAATTCATGTATTTGGACTAAAGTAGATTGGGAGCCAGAGCTTTTAGATATCAAGCTTCTTTTCTGTGGAACAAACTACCATTCAGGGTTTAGGAGGCAGACACGGTCAACACCTTTAAGAGTAGTAGTTATGCTGCTATAGGACTAGACTACTTTCTTTCTTTCTTTCTTTCTTTCTTTCTTTCTTTCTTTCTTTCTTTCTTTCTTTCTTTCTTTCTTTCTTTCTTTCTTTCTTTCTCTCTCTCTCTCTCTCTCTCTCTCTCTATCACCATCTGTAAACATATATGTCTCATTAATGCATGTTACTAACTAAACTTCTTCCCTGGAGTTCCTATGCTCTGTCGTCCAGCAGGTTCTCGTGGATCGTGGCTGCTGCTGTGGTCCTGCATGACGTCCACTACATATATTATTACTGTCATTAATGCTGCCATATCTCCATTACAGTTTATAGTTAGTTGGTGATTTGCTGCTGCTGTGCATCTGTGTCTCTCTGTCTCTCTCACAGGTTCCACTGCTACTGTAATCATTTTATCATTCATTGTAATTCATTGTCATTTTGTCAGTCATTGTAATTGTACAATATGTTTGTGTTGATTTGTCCTGTACACGTGACATCCATTGCACGTCTGTCCGTCCTGGGAGAGGGATCCCTCCTCTGTGGCTCTTCCTGAGGTTTCTTCCACATTTTTTCCCTGTTAAAGGTTTTTTGTGGGCAAGTTTTTCCTCACTCGAACCGAGGGTCTAAGGACAGAGGGTGTCACTCCCTGTACAGATTGTAAAGCCCTCTGAGGCAAATGTACTTTGTGATTTTGGGCTATACAAATAAAAGTTGATTTGATTTTGATTTGATTTGATTTGAGAAATAACTGTAGGAGGGGTGGCTTCATGGCTCCATAGTGCATAACAAACAGGCTCAGGGGACACTGACTAACCAGCCATGCAGTGTCATGGTAAATAAAACCTAAATAACTTTTTATGCTCTGAATATAACAGTTATCAGTGGTTCCATGTGTTGTGTTAACTGCTGCTGTAAAAGAAATAAATCTCTGAAGAGGGGGGAACGATGTCAAAGTCATTTTTAAAGATTGTATCTTGGATTTTCGGCCCGTAATGACAGAAACAAAGGCGTATAGTGTAACAGAAGTGAGACTAACTGTGAACAATCTGAAAAGGAATGTTTGGTTTTGAAGGATGCTTTTATCACTTTTATCAAATTTTTAAGGACCCACCCTGAGTGCATGGTGTGCCACTCCACCAGGTGGGGCTATCCCAAATGAACAGTTTTTATACGATTGTGTATTGTTTGGAAAATGTATATATTATATTAACATCATAAAAAGAATCAATGTGATTATGTGCCCAGTGCAAATAAATAAATAAATAAATAAATGAATACATGGGTGCTCCAAATAGGGCATTTAGGGAGCAGATAAAATCTCCAGATGATTTTTTTCTTGGTCATAAAGGCTGGACATAACAATGCAGGTTAAACTGTAACTCAGACAGTAGTGCCTGCTGGTGAATGTTCAACTGATATCAGAAGATACATTTCATCTGACTAGTTGAACTTTAGTATTCTGTATATGCGCAAATGTTACATGCTTAAAAGAAGAAGGTGTGAAAATGGGAGCAAATGTGTCCTTTTAATAAGTGCACATGCAGAAACTTATACAGTTAATACTGTACTCTGTGCAAATGACACCTGTTTTATATATAGGATGACATCTTGTTGCTATGCTTCACAGGAACAAAATGATAAAGAACTGGATTACAGTCATTTACAGTGTATGTCATGTCTCATGTACTCTGTGTGGGCGATAATGCCTCAGATCCTTTTTCTCCGAATGTAATGTGTCATTATCTTGTTGTACATATGAGAATGTACATATGAATCGTCTGCATGTCCTTAGGTTGATGACAAAGCACACAAACATGTATTCTATCTCCCTGTTATCACAAAATGATCATGGGTCTTTTCTTGATTCCTCTGTCCCTATGTGTGTGTTCTCTTACTTTTAATATCTAATCTCTGCCACCACTTATAAGTTTGATTTAATTGGATTTAAGCTTCATGTGTCACAGTCATGGCACATTCCTGGGACAACTTGTCTGGAGCACGGTAAATATCTACTGTAACGGATTACAATTTATTGCAGTATATTACAATTTTAAATAAAGTGATAGAGTTATTAATCCAGGTAGCGTCACAGTAAGTTTGATGATTCGTTGAATTACCTTATTTAGGGCGTGGGGGCACTCCACTGTTTGGACAGAATTTCAGAACTTAGTCACCAGGGCTAACATGAAGACCATTAGCAGCTATGCTGATAGTCAGAAAATCCCTTCAGACCACATGCTATGGTCGTGCAAAAGGACAATGTCTCGTTTTCTGTGTCTCATTCTTACAGAGGATGTGATGTGTGGGTGTGGAGGTTTTGGAGTAGTTCATGCGCATCTTGATGTTGATGTATTGAGCAGTGGAAAATAATGTAATAGTTATGTGACTACATTTGCTATTTAGTTTTTGCTGATTTGTAAAGTAAGTGAATTACTTTTTAAATAATATATTGTTTTCCAGTAACAAAGATATCACAGTTGTTGTATTGTATAAGACAACATTTTTCTGTCTTCCAGTCAGGGAAGTTATGTGTCTGCAGGGGTGTTGTGGATGAAAGTGTCAAGTGATGTGTTTTATCCTCAGCAGAGCCTCCATCGTGCGCTTTAAGGTGTTCTTTTCGGCTGAAATTAAACCCAGTCTCCCCCATAACAGAGATTACAGAGAAATAGCTGACACAATATAACTGATGACCTCTGTCTGCCTGTCTGTCATCCCGTCTCTCTCCTCTCCTCTCCCTCCTCCTGTCACAACTCTGATTGGATGAAAACCACTGACATCATGAACCACTTTTGTATTGTCTCCCCGAGGCTACAGCTCAATGATGATGTCCATCAACCTTGTACACAATCAATAAATCTATCAATCAACCAACCAAACAGCCAATCACTCTTATATTGCTCAGGACACTTCTCATTCAAATGACTGACAAACAGTTCTCTTCACAATCACTGACAGACAAGCCGTTCGGGATTCAGAGTTTCATGCAGAGCACCCTGCAGAGGCTTGACTTAACAGGACAGCCTCTGACAGCAGGGGGTGGCGGATTTTCCACGAAATAGAGAGGATGCAGGATTGTGGATTGGTTGCTGGATTTGGCTTTGGCTCATTACAACATGTGTGCAAGGACATGGTGATGTGGGATGTCTGGGGATTTTTGCTTTTTGCATTTTTTCTTCATTGTCTCGCATCCATTCTACTCCTTCTTTCATTTTCTCCATTTCATTCCAGCAACAAATGAGGCAGATATGTACACTCAAAATAATGTTATCACTTAAAGCTGCTTTATTTTCTTCCTCCTTTGTCTGTTTTGATAATTGATTGTTCTGTTATGACTACAAGACATAGAAATATATTCACAATACCAGGGCCGGACTGGGACAAAAAATCGGCCCTGGCAATATGGACCAGACCGGCCCACAACATTTGATAACACACCTTTTCAGTCTTTTCAGTACAACTGTGCAAGTCTTTAAAGCAACATACCATGAGCCATGCAATGACTTAAATACTTCCAAACTTGTAATTTATGAACACTATTAACACTATACCACTACTATAACACTACTATAACACTACTATTTAATACACTGCACCACTGAATCACAGTAATGAATGTGAAGGCAGCATTCATCCAGTAGAATGCTGCCTAGCCTATGTGTTTCGGGGAGGAAGAAAAGAGAGAAAGAATAGTGATGAGAAATGATAGATCAGATCTTTGGGGTGAGGTTTTTATTCTATATATATAAATATACATAAAGATGCAGTCAGGTCCAGAATTATTGGATTATCTGGTAAACAAACACACAGCTGCATTGACATAACACTAGCAATGAACAAAATTATGTCATTATAAAAAGTGTTATGTTCTTTCATTGCAGGCTAACTTACATTGCCTTTAGCCACCTGGCTACATAAACAGCCCATTGTTTTCCAGGCCTAAATAGGAGCTTACCCGAGGGCTACTAGTTAAACAACCTAGGCATTACTGGAATGTACAGATACCTGCAGCTGCATTCCCATAACAGACAAAATGATATAAAAAAGTGAGATTTTCTATCAGTTATGTAGCCTACATTGTCCCTACCACCTAGGCTACATAAAGAGCTGCTATATCTGCAGGACAAAAAAGTTGCTTAGGCTAGCCTAGTACTCACCCCACAGACAATAATAGTCGAATAAGAAATTAGACTTATTGTTATTGTTAGTGAATAGTGAACAAGTTTTCTCACATTAAAGACTATTTCATTTAGAATGAAAGACATAAAAGTAGGCTACTGAGCTGGGCTTAGTACAATGTCTTACAGCCTACAATGTCTGACAGTCAAAATAACGCTAATGCTCATTTTACCTGCATTAAATTAACCAACTTGGCCATAGGGCAATAGACAGAATTATTTGATTGAGTGTGTTTGGGCTGTGTGATCTACTGGTTATGGGTCGGTCAGACCAATATAAAAAAAAAAAAAAAAAAAGCCTGAGGGTTTGTTTTTGCAAAGGAAGATAATATTTCTGACATCTCTCATGAAAAGTTTTTTGCTCGTGACCTCGTCTAAAAGCACACTAACAACAAGAAATCCTGCTGGGGGTTATATGATTTTAGATTTAGAATACCAACACCTTCTTTTTTTGCTGTTCTCTACAGTCTTGAATACAGTGCACGGGCATCGAACATGCCTGCAGGCACACATTCGTACACACACCTAACCTCTTTATGTAGACATTGTGACTTGTGGTTTAATGATGACTTGAGGCTGTTTAGTTACATCGACTGAGCTCTTCTGGCTAGCTGATTAGTATTTCACTGTACCTACAGCTGAATTAATTCAACGATGGTCTGAATTATTTAATTCTTTTCCTTCTCTCACTGCTGCATTCACATGACAAAGATTTATGCAGAAGATATTCTCACCTCCAAACAGGGAGCTCATCCATTTTACATGCAACACAAGGAGAGACATGGTTAAAAAAGAGGCTTGAGATGCTGCAAGGCTAAAACCAAAGTTTATTTATTAAGTAGGGGAAGCAGGTGGGATACTTTATCATACACACTCATCTTATTTGCAACTAAAATGTTTTTTCAGTTGAAGTGGCTTCTTAGATTTGACTCCAACATTTCTTAAAAGGGGAGTATTTAAATTAATTAGACATTTTAGTAACACCCGTACAATTAAAATTAAGTATTTATTGCAAGGGCTGACTGTGTCTGCACTATTTCCAGGTCATAGTTTTGTTCAGAACAAACACAATAGTGGTCTTCTGGGGAATTAGGTTTGTGCATATATTCCTTTGCATAAATGTTTACTGTGTTTTTTGAATTTGGTTCTTGCTGTACATCTTCTTGTTCACACCTTGTGTGTTCTGTGAATCTTGAAATGTCTGTTTGCTTTTCAAGATTCTAGAGGTATAAAGGTAGTTTTCCTGAAATATTCGACACAAAACATTTGCTTCAACTTACAACATCCTCTGTTAAGCAAACCCTATATCCAAAAAATTATTATGGTAAATTGACTGTATTTACATTGCACCTTTCTAGCCTTCTGACTAGGGCTGCACGATATGGCCTGTAACCAATATCTCGATATTTTTAAGCTATATCGCGATACACAATATATATCTCGATATTTTTGTTGTTGTTGTTTTGTATTGTTTATTTCTAATAAATAATAATGTCATTATTACCTTGATAGCATTGTAATTGCTCAGAATCAATGTAGATTGATTTACACTTGCTGTATGAGACACACCTCTTTTTATAGCATTCTAACACTTGTCATATTTTTTTTATGAATTGTTAATACATTTCATAATGTAAATATGAGCTTTAAAGCAGTGCAGAATAATACTTGGCTTATGAGACACTTTTTAAATCAAATTTTAACCATTCTTCATATTTTATAAATAAACGTTTAATACATTTAACACCCACGTCTTATTTTGAAAACTGGAAGTGTCCACACGCTGCTAGCACTGACTTTCTCAGTTTTCTCAAAGTATTTGCCATAAAGTCGGCAATAAGGGCGCACTTGAAAATATTGGAGCAGCTGACGTGACCACGCAAAAACGAGAGACGGCTGGCGTGACCGCAGTTGTTTTTGAGCTCTTCACTTCACTGTGCTGCGCGCTGTGAGCAGCACCAGGAGTGAGTGACACAGGCAAAACTCCAGAGAATTAAATACAGACGTCTTAAAACATAAAACACACGCGACAAGTACTCAATGGTCGCGACATAGTCATTTCATACATCTCACGTAGAGTATATTCGATATATCGCCCACCCCTACTTCTGACCATTCAAAACGCTTTACACTACATATCTCATTCACCCATTCACACACATTCATACACTGATGGCATTGGCTGCCATGCAAGGTGCCAACTGCTCATCAGTTTGAGGAGCTGACCATTCACACACATTCACACACTGATGGTGAGGTGAGGTCTCACCCAAAGACACTTGGACATGCAGACTAGAGGAGCTGGGGATCAAACCACAGATCATCTGATTAATGGACGGCCTGCTCTACCTTCTGAGCCACAGTGCTCTTATATTATTTATTACTTCATCAATCAATACTTCATCTTCAATATCTGGTTAATACAGGTCAGTCCAGACCTTACCATGGTAAGGACCATGGTCAGTTTGAATTAAATTAAGCCCTCATAAGTCAGCAAACCCGTGTAAGGTGTGTATGTATGTGTGTGTGGTTTGTGAAGATTCCTCAGGGGATAAATTGACAAAATGATGTCTGCATTAATGCTGTGTACTGCCTTTAAAACTGCATGGGGCCCTCGGCTTCACAAGGGCTCATCAATAGCAATTTCCTTGAACACAGAACGAGAGGAAGGACTCAAACCTTTTTGGTACAGAACACACACACACATACACTACACACACACACACACACACACACACAGAAAAACTATTAGCATTGATCAAGACACTCTCTCTGTTGTTCCTGGCAAACACGATTACAGAAAAAACTGATGATTCCTTCACGCAAACACACACGCACACTCACATGCACACACACAGACAATGACAGACTCCCGGCCTCCATGGAGCTCGACTGGAAATAATTCATGATTGGCTCCTATTGTTAAAGGCTATGTCAAGCCCCAGCCTGTGAGCTGCAAGGTGATGAATAGCAAAATAAACAGATATTTACCCCCTGACAGCTCCTTTTCAATTAAAGGGAAACACTCGTGATTTTCAACATTATCAGCACCAATAATTGTTTCCTCCATTAGCATGGATGTTGGTGTGCTGCTGGAACACAAATTCATTGTGGAAAAACTTATTTGCCTCATAAATACTGCAGACTGAAGCATTTCAATTAGTTTGACAAAACAATCAGAACTTAAGACCCACTTACTGGCTTTTTTCAGGACTTTTATCGACCTCTCATGGTCTTCAATCAGTTATCATGGAGATGGATCTGGTGTCACACAAGTGAAGGAGTTGTTATGATTTTATCTGTAGCACTTTTAGGACATCTTATCTCTTGTTGGTTTAAAAGTAAACTTCTTTCTTGACCTTGGGATGTTCCGACCTTTCAACTATATCACACAATGTTCATCAAAGCTAGTGAACATGTCAATATCTTAAGTTTAAGTTAAAGTTTATTTCAAACATGTGCGAGTAACCCAACAAAGTAAACTGAAAAACAAACAAATCCAATAACACTATTCAAAACAAAAATGATATCATGAATGAACTACAGTTGCAGCTCAGTTGTAGTTCATGATCGATTGATTTAAACACCACATCACAGCACACCAGTGGTGAGCCTTTTGCATTTGCAGCATCTCTAACTGTAACTACTGAGTATCCTCAACAACATTTTTTTTGTCAAAGAGAGGTGTAACTAATAATGCCTGCATTTTATTAAAGCAGTGTTACTCATTGCGTGGCTCGCCAAGCTTTAATCATCAGCTCGGAGGACAAATAATTATATGATACTGCAGCTAATACACGTAATACTCAATACTCAAAACAATCTGCTTGCTGAAACACAAGGTGGCAGTAAGGGCTCCAAACACAGGATCATACTGAACTCACTGCTTAGCTGTCATTCATGTCACAGCCATGGAGGCTGACTGAAAATTACTATACAGTACACTGAATTATAAACAAAGTATATATTTGGGCTATTTGCGCTAAATTCATTAATATTACTGAATTAACACTAGAACTGCCAAGGAGGATCAGCCACGAAATGTATAGCGCAGTATGCGCACAAGGGTGCGCCTGCTGCCGGTTTTTCATAGGAATGGTAACCGTATCTTCTCTTGGACATGCTTTCTGTGCTGCTGCCACCACTGTATCGCTGTTGTCTCATTTGTCAAACGGCCAACAGCCAGTAGAAAACAAAAATCTGGCATTGTGATAGGCAGACATACTGTCCACTATACTAACAACTTGCTGCATTGTTGTTTTTTGGCACACAACCGAACTGGTGCCATTGTGACAGCGATTCCAGGGACTATACAGGGAGGCGTGCCATTTCTTGATAGGCACTGCAACTTGTGGCTTAACAGCCATCTTCTCCTCTTCGGTCAGGCATTTGATAATCTGTTTGCGTTTGGGGAGTTCACAGTCTGTCTGTTCAACATATAGGTCCGACTGGTCCCCTGTTCAAAACTGGGTGTAAACAGAGCTTGTTATGTATGTTGTATTTACACAGAGTAACGTAGTCAAATCATCAGTGGACCCGACCTCGGGCAACGCTGCCAAGGTTGCCAAGAACTCAATCGCAATTTCAAAGGCTTTTCCTACTTCTAATTCTCTTTAACTTACAGTACATTACTATTTCTTCATTGCGAATTTTTCTTGTTTTTCTGCTGTCGTTGTTTGTGCTTGAGTGCTGTTTATTTTTCTCTCCCTTTTTGACCAATGGTTAGATTTGCCATCAAGGATTGTTTTCGGCAGAAAGAGTGTTCCTGTGCCTGTAGCATTTGCTGTCACTAAAATCAGTGACAGAGTAACTGTGACTTAATCCGGTTCCAAACCTCCCATCCAATCTTGGAAAAAAAATGCACACTTAGTCCAGCAATTGAGGGCAAGGAAGTACGTGTATGGACACGGTTGCACCCCTGACACCCCTTCCATAGCGTAGTGGTTATCACGGTCGCCTCACACGAGAAAGGTCCCCAGTTTGAAACCAGGTGGAAACACAGCTTGGCTCTTTCCTGTCCATGAGGATTTAAATTGACCTGTGGTAAGTCAACTGTCAGACAGCCATGCAACGTGTAGTGCAGTGTGGGCAACGACCCAGCAACTGCGACTGAATCCAGTTTGAAGGGGAGGACACTGTCACCAGTCTGGGAACACTGCTCACTTGAGCAGCATAGCATTATGACATTGACATTATTGAAAGGTCCCATGCTAGCTCATATGTAGTGAATGAACAATAAAAAAATAATTCTCATCAAACAAAGCTGCACATTAGATGAAAGAAACAAGACACTGTGTGAGAGATGAAAATCAAAATGAAGAAGCTGCAGAAGGGACTGGCAGTTACACTGCAGGTGGTCAGACTGAAAAATAAAAAGGTACACAAAAGATGAGAATAGAAAATTTCGAGAAAAATGGTCAAATTATTTTTCTTTTGTCCTTGATGGATTCAACCCTTTGTGTTTCATATGCACTCAAACCTGCTCCAGTTTGAGGAAAGCAACTTGGAGTGCCGTCTCAAAATCACACATCCAAAATTGACTGACTGAATGAAACTTTTCCCTGCTATGAAAAAATAGTGTCCAATGTTAGAGTTCTGCTAGAGGTCTTTTTCACAAAAGACATTTTGACTTGTCACAGCAGGAAAAGCACAGGTGTAAATATGAAATAAAATGGTAGCTCATTGTCACACTGTCACTGTCTGAAGTTAATTGACCAAAGCCATCATTAATGTTATTAGCAACACCTGTGTTTTGTTACACATGACAAATTCAAATTTCAGATAAAAAAAACTTTCAAACATTATTCATTCTGGCTCATTGGCATCTCTTCATTAAATTAACATTGTGTGGAAATTGGCATTTTTGCAATTAGCACTTCCAGTTTGAGAGTGTAATCTCAATATGGTAAATATGGGCAGCTGTACACGTGTATTTGTTCTGATTACAATACTTCAAAAACTAGCAAGTCGACAACTTTGCTCACAAACAAACATCCAGTTAATTTTGCTTACTACTTCAACAGCAAATAGCCCAGCTTGGCGTCTGTCTTTCAGACTAAAAGTCAGTCCTAGATTTACTCGTCCTTTTCTGTTTTAGCTTCCTCCATCAACCTCCTTCTCCTCTGTCATTATATCTATAGAGGCTGCTGAGCCTGGTTACAGTGCCTGCTTGCCTAGCTTCAGCTTTGGCATAACACTGGCTCTGCTTTCCATCAGCAGATCATCTTCGCCACACTCCCTCAGTGTTCTGAGCTCACAGCACAGGCAGCCCGGTTAACAAACTGAACTAACATTAGCTAACAGCAGCTACAGTTGGCAGCAGTTTGAGTTGAGGCGGAACAGCTGGAGGACACCAGAGGCTTCCTCCCACAGTCTAAAGTCATCCAAGTTAATTGGTGAATATAAACTGCCTGTAGGTGTGAATGGTTGTTTGTCTCTATGTGCTCTATGTGCCCTGAGCTGGCGACCTGTCTAGGGTGTACACGCCTCTCGCCTAAAGCAATTTGGGATAGGCTGCAGCCCACTGTGACCCTGATGAGGATAAGCAGTTTCAGATAGATGATGAATGGACGATATTTTACCCGTAAAATATGATCTAGTTTAGTTGGTTATAATGTGCTTCATAGCAGCAGTGATTGTACCAGCAACCCAAAGTTTCTTCACCCGACGTCCTTTATGCACAAAAACTCAAAATGAGGAGTCACCATTCACCTGATTATGTCAGTGTAGCATCAAAATGCACTTTTAAATGTAATGGAGCAATCTTTGATTTATGAATACTTCTACCCATTATGTTCCTTTTGTGATCTTTTCACCTAGAGAAAACTGTATTGTATTGTCACCCTATGCAGGTCACAGTGCATTAATGGAAAATGTGGAAATAGAGTACTTGAATTTAACAATAATTAACTGCCTAATTAGTAAAAAACTGCAATACCTGAGCTGGTCGGCATAATATAACACTGTACATGAGCCAAAGCAGTTTTTAATTTTTGAAAACAACATTAGCACACCACTATGAGGTAGAGCAACGCTGCAGTAGAGCAGCAAATTGAGGACTTTTCATCAGCAATAATGACAACAGAGAATAAGTTAAATTACAGCAGCTGTTCTTCTTTCAATCCTTCAAATAAATACGGGCAGGAGGTTTTCAGGATAGTGAAGCGCTTGATGAAGGCAGAGAGGATAGGCGAGTGTAGG
This sequence comes from Collichthys lucidus, assembly GCA_004119915.2. Classification (NCBI taxonomy): domain Eukaryota; kingdom Metazoa; phylum Chordata; class Actinopteri; family Sciaenidae; genus Collichthys; species Collichthys lucidus. The sequence continues at coordinate 1,570,313 of CM014097.1, forward strand.
GTGTGCGGTCCGCTTCAAATACTATGATGGTGTTGGTCACATGTAAAACCTGGCTAATGGTATTCAGCTGAATGATCAGCCACAACAGGACCCCTGCTGCTTTGTGTGTGTGTTTTTTCAACCTGTCATCCCAGCCTACTCATGAATAATTCATGACATCACCCAGAAAATCACATGTTCAGAATCACAGAGTAATACACCAGGGCCTGGGGTGATAGGAGAAAGAAGATAAAGAAAACGGTTGTTAGAAAGGGCTTACTGACGGCAAAGTAAAGCACTGAAAATATTCTTTAGTCTACATTTGAACTGATATAGATTTTTTTGGAAAGCTAGAATACTTTTTTGAAGCAGTTTTTGAAGCTAGTTTTGAAGTTTATTTTCACTATTATTATTATAATTATTGTATTCTTAATGACACTAATAACACTCAAATTTAAAATCATCAAGCATTTTTACTATTCTATTGTAAACTATGGAATACTATAACTTACAGTCAAACCTCTGGTTTAACTTTGACCTGTTTCCACAGTCGTGCTCATGCTTTTCTGTTTTTTTTTTGTTTCTCAAGCTGGTTTGCAAAAATGTGTCACCTAGTGATTATTTCAAGAACCAGCTCCCATTTAGATGCATTACCGAGCATCCAAACACGTTTCTTACCACCTCCCACCCTCTCTCAGTCCTCCCCTCTGCTGAATAAATCAACACATTCATGCTTGACTTTAATGGCAAAAGCGACAACTCTACTTATTTGAAATTGGGGTGAAAGTAAATTCTGTGACAGCTGTGTGTTCATAGTACATTTCAACAACACCAATGCATCCAACCCTCGCTCTCTCTTGCTATTTGAGCCCTCATCGTGCCACTGAGTGCTTTCTCTCTGGCCTGCTTCCAGAGAGGCTGCTTGCATGCGAGCACAGATGTGCTCAGCATTTGAGGGAGAGCTGCTGGATACGTCTTTTCATGACACATGTTTTTTTGTCTTTTTTATGACGGTGACATTCATGGAGGTAACAGCTGGCACGCACCACATGGTCACAGAGCAAATCCCAGGGGAGATTTAAAGGGAGATTAAAGTTAGTTGGCATCAGTTGATTGTGCCATGTATTGTCCTCACTGTCCCCTTTGTTAATGAGAAGATGTGTCAAACATTTTGTGCTGCTTGTTAAATGAAAGTGATGAAATTTAAAATGCTTTGTTTGTTTTTTACTTTGAATTAATACCTTTCCAAAATATATTTTAGAAATGTGAGAAATATGAATGTATTTAGGCAGCTGGTACTGAGCTGTGTTATCACAAGCTTATTTGAACTTAATGAAGCTTCTGTTGTTTGTCACCCTCCTGTCTGTTGAGAAACCAGATGAACTAAATAGGATAGTGCAGCACATCTGTTCAGAAGGAGCTGCTAATGTAGAGCAAACAAACCTTTGACAAATTGATCTTTGCTACAATTATATGATCATTTTAGTTTTCTGTTGCTTGCTGTGTTTCACAGATTGAGAATTTATCTGTTGTGGTGGGTGGAGAGCTCCCATGTGCAACAGTTGACAGTCTGCTGAAAACAGCATTACATCAGACCTGTAAAGGAAGGAGAGTCTTTCCCCCAAAATCTCTTTTTCATTTACATGAAACCTTTCTGACATTTAAATCACTCATTCGTGAGTTTTCATTTTCCAAGATTTAAAAAAAAAGACAACAAAGATGGTGATGGTGAATATATTTAGATGAGCTCATCAGCAGTTTCATGATTGCTGAAGCTTTTTTAAGGTTATCAAAGGCGTCAGAATCAGAAGCAGAAAAAAGATGAGAAAACTTTGTTACTGCTACTTAGTAACTCTTTACATTCTAAGTTTATGGAATGATTGTTGGTATGTTAAAGATATTCTGTGTCACTTCAAGTAGTACAGATATTTTAAAATAATCTACATTTTGTGTAAGAGAACATTTATAATCTAAATAATGATTTGTGTCATTGGTTCTAAAATACACTTTCAGGGTATAAGCAAAGTATTCACAAGCTGGTTGACGATAAATTAGCTCACAATAAAAGAGAAAATCTTGTTGACTTGGAGTTGCCTATGGAAGTGGATGCTCTGAGCTGAAACACACTGTGGTTATCTTTACTTTTGTTTGCAGTTTAGTTTAAGGTGTCTGCTTTATTTACTCTCCTGGCTCCTTGGGTGTCAATTTATGTCTCACCAACAGCTCGGCCTGTTCTTTCTCTCCTCTCCGAAGCTCCTGATCATGCTGATGAAGCATTTCACAGTGCCAGATGAAAGTACAGTACCTAAACTTTTCTTAACTGAGTGTACGTATTCTGTTTGGTAAATGACTGATTTAAGGGTTGTAGATTATTTTGGAAAGTATTAAAATAGCTATAAAACTGAGCATGTGCACTGTCAGCATTTGTTGCTTAAAAACAAGTTACTTTTGCTTAATCGTCAGTCTAATATGAACCTAAAGTCACTGTTTCCTATAACTGCACCTGCTGAGGGGCCACTTCATTAGTGTTACAAACCTGAGAACAAATATGGCACCAAATTAGTCATTAACAAATGTCTATATTTTTCCCTTGCCCCCCTTGTGACCCTTCTGCTGTAGATTTATGTATCATTGACAGCCCTTCTCTCCTCACTGTGACAACAGACTGACAAGGCATCAATCTCTGTTCCCCAGCTGAACACCACAGCGCAGAACACCCACAGAGATGCCAGACGATCGATATTCAGAATAAATTCTACCTTTCACTTCCTCCTGGCACCATGGGAGAGAGATACAGATACACACACACAAACACACACACTCACACTCATATGTGCACACAATTACACACACAGGCGCCAGTGGTAGGGAGGGTAGTGCAGTGGACATGTCAGTGTGCTGCAGGCAGGCAGGCAGTGAGCAAAACCCCCTGTAGTGAAACCTTAAAGTGTCATTAGCTTCCTCTGTTGCAGACACCACCTGCCTGGCTGCCATTCAGACATGATACATTCATACAGTGTGTCCTTGAATGAAAAAGAAAGAAAACAACATTATGAAGAATGTGTGTCAGACCGCACCAAACTTTACTTCTTTCAGATCTCTGTGTTGTTGAATTAAGACCAGGGATTACAAGCTTGCAGGCTTTTTACTCCTGCTGTACAATGGAAAAATCAAACATGACCAAACTCACATTTCTTAAAATCATGTTGTTGTTTTTTAACATGTGTGCATGTGCTCACAAAAAACTTATATTCTCCATTTTTTACTTCTCCAGTCTGAAAACATCTACAGCTCATCCCTCTGCATGCAGGGTATCTCTTATTGAAACACTCTCTTTCACCCCTCCACTGTCACTATCCAACTTTTGAAACATCCATTGATAAAAGCTATCCACACCAAGCTATTTCTCCCCCTCACGTGGCCATGCAGGAGATGAATTTCTGCAGAGATTGAAGATTGCTGCATCATAACAGACGGGAAGCTTATTCCAGCAAAGTGACACACTCGTCAACTTTTCTACTTTTTCACTCAGCACCAACTCAAATGTTTTTATTGTGCAGTATGTTGTGCGACACAATTTCTTTTTTTTTCTCAGACTTTCCTCTAATCTGTGCTGATTTTTTTTTTTTTTCAAACTAATGTTTGAAATCACTCTGGTCACTACAGGTTGAAGACATACTCATGTCATACACCTCAATGTAAAACAATTTCAAGTTAAAGACTGAAATGTCACTGTTATATATTTTGTATGAAATCATATTATTTGATGGTGTGCGAAAGTGTGAACACCCTTCATATTTTGTAGCTGCTGAAGTTATCAAGTTATTTATGTAAATATATATAAATGTACAAAATCATATTCCACCAAACACTTGAAACAAAAGAGTGACGTGGCATCGCTCTCTCTCTCTCTCTCTCTCTCTCTCTCTCTCTCTCTCTCTCTCTCTCTCTCTCTCTCTCTCTCTCTCTCTCTCGCTCTCTGCCTTTGATCATAACAAACCACATCTGGAACAATTCCCTTGACAGGAAGCGCGGAAGCCAAAGTGACTCCACCTACACTGATCTCTGAAGAATTTGCTGAGTAAATGGACATGGACATAAACCATGTTTCATTTTTAATTCTTTTTATTTTACATTAAAAAAAGAAAAAAAAACTGCAAAAAAAACCCAAACAGCTCCACCAACAGATAAATTTGTTCTCACAGACATTATCCAACCAAAGAGCAAACAACACTGAAATCAAGTCTATGTTAACATCATGTGTAAACCCACCGTGATGTCACGCGTTGGTTTGTGGACAACCTTTTTGAAGCCTCTGTTTTCAAAAAGGAAAAAATGCTGGCTCGTCTAGTCTTCAAGTTTTGCTTGTTCCAGCTAAACAGTTACTAAAAAAAGAGCTGCTGGCCATTAAAAGAAGTGAAGACATGTCTGAGTTAGCTTTACTTTATAGACGTGGAAGCTCTGTCCACTTATTATAGCCTACTGTAAATAGTTAGCATTAGCATGCTATCAACCTGCTAATAATTGATGCTAATATACAGTAACACTAAGGACAAAGAACAGCTGAGGCTGATGGGAATGTTGTTAGTTTTCATATTTGATCGTAAACAGTATTAACCTGAGCACTTGTTATCGAAAATTCGCGAGTTTTTTTCATTTTCGGCCGCTCGTGCGCCCCCCACGGAGACGGCGCCCTGGGCGGCCGCCCACATTGCCCATAGCTAGGACCGGCCCTGAGGACGAGCATCGCAGAGGAAGAGGCAGCGTGGGTGTGTTTGTGCACATCTCTTAGCATGGGCAGTAGGAAAATGAAGTGGTGTTATATATGAACACAAGGCTGTAATATAAGCTGCTGTGCACATGCTTTATTTCTGTTGCATCAGCCAGCGTAGGCTGTCCTCTCTCGCTCTGTGTTTATGCAACTGGTTATCAGATATGAGCCAGCCTTCTTATCATATTGTATGTCTCCGGGCTGTGAGTGGGTTTGTTCAAACTTTCCCCAAATAAACGATTGAAACTGAAAGTTTTAGTCCTCAAGACACGTTGCCCGCTGTGTGAACCCCAAATGCTCCAAACCCATTTCTGCAGTGTGGAGAAACGGAAAAAATGGAGGGAAGGAGATGAGCAAAGGGGAAGAGGGGGATAAAAAGGGGAGGAAGGGGAGGGGGTGGCATGCTCAGTTGTCTTAGTAGATAAGAAATAAGCTCATATAGCTTGAAATCTCCCTGGATGTGCTTTCAACAAGGTGCATAAGAAGATATAAATATATTAATGGGAGCAGCCTCCACATTTATTAAAGAGGGAATCCGCTATATTTCCGCCTTGTGGAGGATGGCACCCTGAGGGGTAATGAATGACAAATTCATCTGTTTTTTTGTGTGTTTGTGTGTGTGTGTGTGTTGTGTGTAACATGCGGACATCTGTGTCTGTGTGTCGGTCAGAGGAGGGCCAGATGTTTTGTCGCATTCATGCCATCTCTCTGATCTTATCAGTGGTTCTCTGTTGTTGTCATGTCACCGTCCCTGTGCGTCTTTTTAATTAATACCCAGCATTCTCTGGTAAACAAAGTCAAAGTCAAATGCATTAGTTCTGCTTTACTGAGAACCATCTCTTTCTTTTTGTCTCTTCATTATGTTCTTTCAGTTTCTCACCTCCCCCTCTTCGCACAGGTATTCATTTGTCTTTTGCAGCCTGCCTATAGGCTCCTATATTATTCATGAACGCCATATTGTTTTTGGCTGACGCAGAATACCTGTTTTCCCTCCAATACTGCTTATAAACCACATACATTCTCCTCTCCACAGCCTCATGTACAATTCAACAGGGCTAAACTTCAGGATTACTGTAGGTTACAGCATTCATAATTTATGTTCATTCCACTTTAATCTCATCATATAGTTGGTGTAGGCTCAGAGATAAGGGGGGATGGTGTGACAGGTTGTGAAGCGGATTTTTTTTTTTATCACTGCTGGCTTCTTTTACAGGTGTTTGCCTGCTGACCTCTGACTCAAATACACATCAGAGCTGAGACTTTCTTTCTTCTTGTTGTTTTAAATTGGATCTAAAAAAAATAAATAAATGCAAAAGTCTTAACAGTTAAAATTAGAGCTGCTAATCGATTAGATGTGCCAACTATTTTGATAACTGATTGATTGTTCGAGAAAATTATGGATAATTAGAATAATTATGTCAATGTTAGTTGCAGCCCCAAATTGCCTTTTCTGGTTGTATAAAGTGATTTCTGTTAGAGTGTTACATTTTTGGATTTCTGGGTAAATTAATCCAATGAAATCCCCCAAATTGGATATAATGAGATAATAAAGCTCCCTGAGACATGAATATTGAATATTTTTACCTGGCTCATGTTGAATTTAAATCCTAATTTGCAAAGTAATTGATAACTACTGGCTGAAAAATACAACTGTGTCTTCCAGGGTTATTTCAGTAAATGCCCCAAAATGACATTTTTACATTCAAACCCCTCAAGCTGCCACACTGTAGGAATTATGCCTGTTGTCCTTTGGAAGCAATAGAGAAAATACGGTGACATATTTATTGAGCCAACATGTCTGCAGAGGGACGAGGTCAGGGTGGATGGATGGTTGACAGAGTTTGATGCAGGCGGCCGCTGTTTCTTCATGCTTTCTACAAGCAGTTAATGCTTTTTTTAAACGATGACCACAACCTTCCCTAACTCTAACTAAATCATCATTATGCCTAAATGTTCAAATGTAAACTATAGTGGTGTAAGAACAAAAAATGTTTTTATTTCTGCAACCTTGATTTGTACATCATCCTGTCAAAAGAGGCATCTGAACAGAAAATATTTATGTGTCTTTGTAAAGATGCATTACATTTGTTGTTTAATTAGGAAATGTTCTTGTTGTTATATATTTGCCCCTGAGTAAAGATCTGTAAGAATGGAACTACAGCACTCAAGTCTGTATTTACAGTAAGTACATAACTGCGTATGAGTCACTGAAGACATTTCATCTTTAATAAACACATATACGCACATTGTGTCAAAGAGGTACTGTAAGCGGCACTGCCATCATGAAATCTGCACTACACCTTTATTTGTGTGGGCTTACAGTCTCCTCTCAAACAGCCAGAAACAGTGAATATGTTGTCATGGACACATGACAAACTAACAAGAACACACTTTGTTCTTGAGACTTGGTGTAAAAAGAAATAATTGGAAAGGAAGCAGGAACAGTGTGCGCACAGTGTTACCTTCTGTACATTATGTAAACCCACGAGGCCATGCTCACAGTATACATTTGTTTTGTTATATCTCTTGTTTTATTGTGATTGACAACACAGATTCTCGCTCTCCCTGCACAATGACCTTCTCTGTCTTCTCCGACTTTTCTTCTGAGTGACGGGAGGATGAATGTCCTGCTTGTCTTTGAGAAGTCAAAGTCGACTTTCTCTTGGTTCCCTTAGCTATTTTCTCACTGCTGTCTCTCTGCCAATCTCATGCCCTCTTTCTGGCTCTTGCCATCATCCACCCTGATATTATAAGTCACAGACTTCTCTGCCAAGTAATCTACCTCATCAAATGTGATGATATGCAAATGACTTGATTATAACATGACAGCAATCAGCAAGGCCCTTTTTAGCCATCATATTGGAAAATATGGCTGCCAACCTAGAAGTGACACTAAAGTCAGACATTAGCGAAATGAGGTGACTCATTCGCTCAAGTGTGATTATGCCTCAACAGTCTGCATACACTTGTAAGATGTGTATAATCCATATAATTCATGTCCTGTAAAAACCTTGTATTTCTTGATAGTTGCGTCAACATCCGGAAAAAAACTTTACCATAGAGGCCTGTTTATGGGCGTTACAGTAAATAACACTGGAAACAAAATGGAAAACATGCAGAAGTGAGGTGCTCTGTAAGCCGTCTAACATGTAATTAAAACGCCATTAATGCAAAGTTCATGCCTGAATCATTTTCTATTAATCTGCAACAATGTCTCACTGATACACTCTTTGTGAGCAGGGTCAATGTCAGTTCCAAGGGTCAAGTTAATTACCCCGTCTGATTTTCATACATCTTTAACCTTTGACTTGACCTCGAGGACCTCTTACGCACCCTGAGTTTGGCTATGTGTGTGTTTCAACTCGTATACCCATTTCTGTGTGTTTCTGTGTGGGTGTGTGTACGCGCTAAAGACCTGTCTGCACACCAGACACTGAAGCAGTTTCATTAGGATTGCTGGTTCCCCCGAGGGGGACATGTGAATAATTACCAATTAGACTGTTGTCAAGAGCCAGTAGAGGTGCAACGCTGTGGCAGCCATGGAACGTTAAGGTGGGTGCGTGCATGCCTACGTATTTGTTTAACATGAGTATGAGTGTGTGTGTGTATATGTGTCCGTGAGGTTTTGTGATTGCACTCCCCGTGCACTGAAGCGTACAGTCGTGGCTGTTAAATACAGAACGTTGTTTAATCTAATGCTTCAGTCACTTGCTGGGTTCTTGTCAGCTAATTATAAGCAGCCACATGGATTACACCTTTTTTCACATTATATTTCTGTCTGTTTCTCTCGTCTTTATGAGAGATCTGACATGGATGAAATTGTTGACATCTCATTGAATAGCTGAGTGTGTGTAGACGAGACGCTCTATGTGAGTGACCTTGTGTTCGTCTAGTTTAAAAGCCTATTTGTCTGCTACCTGTTATAAAAATTAGGGTTACACAGTTAGTTGGATGTTTTAACTTATACAATGTGTGTTCCTATTTATTATATGTCCTTAGGGCACTTCCCTTTATTGCTGTTTTCCTGAGACTGGCAGGGTAAGGTAAAGTTCAGGTTAATGTATAAATAGAGGGATTTGAGAACAAAATGAAGCCTAGGGACAGGTCAGAGAGGTGACATCAAGATTGGGGACATACTGGCTACTCATTAGGTGATATGTTGAAGAAAGCTGTTTAAATGCATAGTATGCAAATTGACTGTTAACAATTCACAGGGGTTGAGACAGCCCAACTTCAGGAAAATGTATAAGAACCAACTGTTAACGCTCCTCTGGGAGCCTTTTTCTCTGTAACCCCTTTAGCGTGTTGCACTGTGAAACGCTCCTTCTTGTACAAGAATAATAAATTCAACTTAAACTTTGATGCTTTGAATCCGATCCTCTTTATTTAAGGGTTTCTCTTTAAAAAATTCCCGTAACATCTGGCGCCCAACGTGGGGCCCCAATATCTGTTCTCCTCTGGAAGCGACGGCACTGGAAAAAACCTGCAGGTATATTGACTGAAAACCGCCACAAGGTTTTTAAAAACCTTGTTTTGGCGTGAACCAGGACCAGCTGAGAGAGGAGGCAGTGACGGGGCCAGCCACACAAAAAAGAAAAAAGGAGACGAACCCACAGGATTGAGGAAACAAAAGAGTAAGTTGAATTTTGATTATTGGCCAGAGACCTCAGTTCATTTGGGAACTTGGGGGAGAGCCTCAGTTCATTTGGGAACTTGGGGGAGAGCCTCAGTTCATTTGGGAACTTGGGGGAGAGCCTCAGTTCATTTGGGAACTTGGGGGAAGAGCCTCAGTCAGGGACTAGGGGGTAATGTCTTTGGAACGACAATTGGAAAACTTGATCCTTCAGGCCTGAGTAAACAAAAAAGACGTCAGAGAAGTCAGGGACTTCGTCAGTATAGTGTTGCTTGTAAGTTACATACTTAAGGTAATACTGGGATTCTAGGACTCCGGGGAGAAGAAAACAAAAAAGGAAAGCATGCTTTAGTGTTTTGTTCATTTAAGCTAGATATTTAAGGTAAGACTGGAAACATTGAAACGAGGTCTTAAACTTAAATAATTAAAATTGAATTTAAATTATTAGTGGGGCGGTTGTGGCTTGGAGGTAGAGCGGGTCATCCACTAAGCAGAATATTAGTGGTCCGATCCCTGGCTCCTCCAGTCTGCATTTCGAAGTGTCCTTGGGCAAGATACTGAACCCCAAATTGCTCCCGAAGGCTTTGCCATCGGTGTGTAAATGTGTATGAATGTTTAAAACTGATGAGCAAATGGCCAATGCCATCAGTGTGTGAATGGGTGAATGAGATATGTAATGTAAAGTGCTTTGAGTGGTCAGAAGACTAGAAAGGTGTTTTATATTTACAGTCCATTTACCATTTAAACCCCGCAAAAATAATAATAATAATAATAGAAATAATAATAATAATAATAATAATAATAAGAGAAGTAAAATAATCCTATCATTTGTAAAAAGATTAAGTTGAAAAAATAAAATAAATAAATAAAAACCCAAAATGGGTAATAGAGTTATAAAATAGTCGTAAAATAGAACGATATAGTGGTGATGCCAAACGTATGGAAAAGTTAAAATCCTGATAATGTTAAATATCTTCAGAGATAGCAGAAAAAGTATGATTTTGTAGGACGATTGGATGTGTAAGAAGGTGAAGAGTTGGTGAAAGCTATTAGTGAGAAGGAGAAAAGGTAAGTCAAGGAAAGAAGGACTGCTACAGGCCAAGTTGTGGCTGATAGAAGCAAGGGCCAGACAAGCCAGTATTCAGAAAAAGAAAATAGAAGGAGAAGAGAAAGTTGCTAAAAGAGAAGAAAATGTATGTGAACAGAAAGAAGCTCAACAGAGCAGCGAAAAAAGAAATTAACATATATCTTGTCTTGTTTTCTGCCCGAGACCCTCAAGGTGATAACGAGTACGTGCCATATGGGCTCCGTTCGGATCCTCCGCCTTATCCCGCGCCTCAACCTCCTCCTGCACCACCAACTGCTCCGCCGCCTCCCGTCCACTCACCACGAAAGGGAGAGATGCCTCCCCGTTGGCAATCTCCTCCAGAGACAAGATGCGGTACAGTATATACAAATGCATTTTTATGTTATGATAGTAACACTGGTGAACTTTTCCTTCGAGATAATCAAGGAAGAGGGAGAGGACGTGGAGGTGGTGAGAACAGAAGAATGGACAATGATGTGTGCTACAATTGTGGAAAATTTGGACACTATGCAAGAGACTGCAGAGCTCCAAAGAGGAGAGGAAGGAGGGGAGGATTGAGAGCGGGAGGAGGCGAAGGAGCGGAGCCCTGGCAGGACAGGAGAGAAAAGGATCGCACCGCATGACTAACTCCAGAAGCAGGTCATGCAGACACGCACGCACACACACACACACACACACATACACGCACACAGATAGAGATAAATGACATTACAGACACAAGCACAGCAACAGATGATGAGGCAGAGGTAGATGAGATTCTATCGTTACAAACAGCTGAGATTTAACTATCACAGGAAGGAGCTGAACCACAGACAAAAAAAACAAATGATGTCTTTTTTGGGAATGACTAACTTCTGTAGAGCATGGATTGCAAATTATGCTGAAGTCACACATCCACTTCAAATGCTTATCTATGATCAACCCATGGCAGCTAATGATTTGATCACATGGACTCCGGAGGGAGAACATGCGTTTGTGCAAGTAAAACAATTACTAGTAAGTTCAGGAGTTTTAGCACTCCCAGATTATAAGAAACAATTTATACAAATGTGTGATGCTAGAAGTGGATTTATGACCAGTGTGCTAACCCAACCTTTTGGAGGAAAACTTAGACCCGTAGCATACTATTTGTCTAAATTAGATCCAATAGCCAGAGCAATGCCGCAGTGTTTGCAAGCTGTACAGGCCGCAGCATTAGCAATACAGAGTTCAGCTACAATTGTCTTGTTTCATCCTTTAACATTAAAGGTGTCACATGCTGTAGACACTCTACTGACACAGTCAAAAATATCCTTCAAGTCTCCAGCTAGACATCTAAATTGTATGACTATCCTACTCTCTCAGCCTCATCTAACTATTGAAAGGTGTACAATTTTAAATCCAGTAACGCTACTACCAAATGAAGCAGAAGAGGTAACACACATTGAACATGACATCTTAAAAGACATGCAACAAAGCTCACCTGAATCAGAAAAACAATCTTGGATGAACAGGGGGGCAACATTATCTGATAATGAGTTATGGCAGTGACCAGAGGGCAAGTACATACTTCCAAAGAATTTATTTCGATTTGCAGCAGTATTGACACATGGATTAACACATGCGTCAACAGGGGGGATGTATGATGTATGATGGACTTCCAAAATTATGCAAAAAAAAAAAAAATAAAAAATTTTTGTGCATCATGTCTAGTGTGTGGAAAGCAGAATGTCCAAGGCAGATTAAGACCAAGACCAGGTAAAATGCCTAATGCTCAGTATCGATTCCATACGATATGCATGGATTTCATGGAATTAAATAAATGTAAAAATAAGAAGTATTGTCTAGTGATCATAGACTTATACTCAAAATGGATTGAAGTTATTCCAACCACACGAAATGATGCAATAACAGTAGCTAAAGCTTTAGCAACACATATTGCATCAAGATTTGGATTTCCAGAAATCATATACAGTGATAATGGACCGCATTTCAGAAATGATGTAATTGCTAAATTGAGTGAATTGTTTTCCATTAAAATGAAATATCATTGTTCTTATCATCCACAATCAGCAGGACTAGTGGAAAGAGCGAATGGTACAATCAAGGCTAAACTTAGGAAAGCCATGGATGAGACAGGAAAAGGATGGGTAACCTGTTTGCCAGCAGTAATGCTGAGTCTTCACATACGACCTAATATTACAGGACTGTACCACTCTCAAGTATTTCTTTCCAGCTGTTCCCACTGAGATTATTCCACGATGGTTCAAACCATACAAGGGGAACAAGGAGAGAACAAGACACAGGATCCCTGATAGGGTGTGGTACTATAATAACGGTAGGAGAAAATCCCTATGGGATCACTGATGAGTTGGTGACTACACACGACTATGCATGAGCAGATATATGGTGGTATTGTGGCAGACAGAGATTAAGACCTAGGTTGCCTAAACTCTGGTATGGTACCTGCGCTTTGATTCACTTAATGATGCCTACATACTTGCTTCCTATGAGTCCACAGTTTCCTAAACTAAATACAGAGGATATGCACAGGGTTAAACGTGATAAGTTGATACCCACCTCATTTGATTCTAGAGTTTATTTAGATTCAATTGGTGTTCCCAGAGGGGTCCCAAATGAGTTTAAAGCTAGAAACCAGGTGGCAGCAGGTTTTGAATCATTCTTTACCTGGTGGGTGACAATAAATAGAAATGTGGATTGGATAAATTACATCTATTATAACAAACAACGCTTTATTAATTATACTTGTGATGGATTTAGAGGAATCCACGAACAATTAGATAAAACTAGTTTAATGGCCTGGCAGAACAGATTAGCTTTAGATATGCTACTAGCTGAAAAAGGAGGTGTGTGTAAATTATTTGGAAATCTATGTTGTACCTTCATCCCAAATAACACAGCACCTGACGGCAGCATCACAAAGGCACTAGAAGGACTGACGTCATTGTCAGACGAGCTGGCAGACAACTCAGGTATAACAGATCCAATCACAAAATGGATGGAAAGCATATTTAGGAGATGGGGAAACATCCTAAAGGTACTGATAATGTCTGTAGGAATTGCAATTGCTGTCCTAATCACCTGCGGATGCTGTTGTATCCCATGTATGAGAGAATTGATACAAAGATTGATTACTACCACACTAACGAAACAACAATTGTTCTATCAGCCTGTCTCCACAGTTGATGAGTTCGAGAGGCATGAGTTGACTGAAGGACAAGGTGTGGGTAGATACAAGAATGAGGACGAGTATGAAGAATGGATCCAGTTCAGCGAGTAGAAGAGTCAATCTACGCGCCCATGAGGGGAGAAACACCTACTGAGAATGACACACTATTTAGTCTTTGTTCCACAGCACAATGAAGAACCTATAGAAAATCTAAAAGGAAGTTGTAGTGTTCTGATGTAATGTATGCTTAAGAGAAAAAGACTGATGGCAAATTGTATATACATTTAAGGTTTTGTTTTTTTTCTCGTCTCAGGGACAGCACCCGTAGGCAGGGAAAGAAGGTCCGATGAGTCGATCAGCCTGTTTTTATTTTTTCTTTTTAGATTCATAAATGTACCTATACATTTGCTGTTATCAGAATGAATATTTTCTGCATTAATATTTTACATCGTTTTGAGTGATTAAGCATACTGAGGTGATTGTAATGGTTATTAATATAAATTATTGAGAATTTTCCTGTCTAGAAAGCAACAGTATGAAACAATAAGAATGTTAAAGAACTGCCAGACAGGTTTTTTCGCTCCCACATTATCTATGATTATTTGTACCAACCACTGAACACTGATTAATTTTTATTCTTGTGATTTTGTTTTGTACCTTTTTGAAATAGTACAAACAGGGGGGAAATGTTATAAAAATTAGGGTTACACAGTTAGTTGGATGTTTTAACTTATACAATGTGTGTTCCTATTTATTATATGTCCTTAGGGCACTTCCCTTTATTGCTGTTTTCCTGAGACTGGCAGGGTAAGGTAAAGTTCAGGTTAATGTATAAATAGAGGGATTTGAGAACAAAATGAAGCCTAGGGACAGGTCAGAGAGGTGACATCAAGATTGGGGACATACTGGCTACTCATTAGGTGATATGTTGAAGAAAGCTGTTTAAATGCATAGTATGCAAATTGACTGTTAACAATTCACAGGGGTTGAGACAGCCCAACTTCAGGAAAATGTATAAGAACCAACTGTTAACGCTCCTCTGGGAGCCTTTTTCTCTGTAACCCCTTTAGCGTGTTGCACTGTGAAACGCTCCTTCTTGTACAAGAATAATAAATTCAACTTAAACTTTGATGCTTTGAATCCGATCCTCTTTATTTAAGGGTTTCTCTTTAAAAAATTCCCGTAACACTACCTGTCATGATAAACAGCCTGAAGTTTCTCAATAAATACCTGACTCTCTGAGAGTGGTTTTATTTCTTTCTGCAAACACTCTGCTAAGTGTCAGTCTGCTGTATTTCTGCCTCAGTTGAAGGTTTGCACACTTAAAATTGAGTTTTGCTTTTAGTTTCTTAGAACAGCTATATTTGCTTTATTGTTTATTGTATGCTTCAATTAGTTTACTCTTCATATACTCTCTCCCTTTTTATTTATTTCTAGTTTCTTGTTGGCCTCTTTGCCTCTTGTTTTATTCTCTGTCCCCGTATTTGCAGATTTATTGGTTATCTTATTTAATGTGTCTCTTCTTGTTTAATTTTATTGAAAAGTGCATTAAAATGCTGTTAAGACAGGTGCTATAAAAACACATTTTACTGTTAGTGCTGTTACTTTTTGGAGGTTTTAAGGTTTAAATTGTGTTGCAGTGTGAATCAGATAAACCATAATCATAAAACCAATCTCGCAGTAGCTCAGACTAGAGATGAACAAAAAAGATATTCTGCACTTTTCTCCTGATATCTTAAAAGGCCTTAGTATCAAGTGCCACATGTGCTGATCTGCTGTGTACTTTTTGTGTGAATTATTTATTAAAAAAAAGAAATGGAAGACAAACATGTTGATGAAAGAGAACGATGTATTCTTCCGCAGGCTTCTTTATTCTCTCAGGATTCACCTGCGTGAGAAAAGGGAGATAAAGGAGGAGGGTGAACTGTTTCCCTGTTTCTCATTCTGCTCGGCTCATTCCTTGACAGGGTGAGATGGGACACGATGATAGTGGGAAGGGAAGGTGGTTGGGTGATGGGATGCTTTTTTCCCCTTCCCCCTCTTCTCTTTCTCCTCCTCTCACCTTATCCTTTGTACCTCTTTCTTGATCTCTCCATCCCCTTTTGTCTTCCTCTTCATCTTTTTGTTTAACCTACAGCTCCACTATTTCCTGCGGCGTATTCTTCTGTTTCTCTTCTACGTCTTTCATTCTTTGCCCTGAGAGATGAGGAGCATTTCAAAGAGGGGAGACGCAGAGAAAGATAGAGAAGAAAAAGAAAGTGTCAGACAATGTTCTGTGGCTTGGACTATCATAACATGTTATATTTCTCAAACTTCTCTATTTTTAATTTTCTCTCTCTGGGTTTCTCTTCCTCTCCTTTGCCTTTGTCTGCCTCCAGTCCAGAAAACAATAGCCTTTAGTTTCACAAGTCACTCTTCTCGTTTTATTGATTTGTCTTGTTTTTTCTCTCCTGCACATCTTTATCTACCTCCTACCTTTACATCCCACACCAGGAAATACAAAAGTGAGGAGTTTTGCACCCACCCATGTCCCTGCTCTGCTCTTCTTAGTATATCATCATGTCTTGCTATTTGCTCAATGCTACAGGCAACAAACCAGAAATTTGCCGTGAAATTTGATATCAGATATCCATGTTGCCCAGGCGATGTATCCTAATGATTTCGATGGTCCCCTAAGTTTTTCTGTAACACGACTGTGAGGTGGTGGATGTTAATGGTAAAGATGACACCTGCTGAACATCAGCATGCTCATTGTAGCATTTAGCTTAGTACTTTGCTGTGCCTAGGCGCGCAGAGCTACTGCTTTTACTACATTACATTACTACATTTACAACAATAAGAGTGGGAGAAAAAGAGAAGTAGATTACTCATTCACAGTTAAAAATAGTAATAAACCTTTTTTTATTTGTAAATGAAACCAAATTTATCAAATGTTAAATATTGTTCATTCCAATTTTATTTATAGTTTTTTTTTTAAGTTATCTGATGACACCTGAGACCAAGTGTACTGTGTAATATCATTTACAGACCTGTAGACCTGAATTCCCATCATGAGCAAACATTTGGTGATAATAAAAGAAAACAAATGGTGAGAAAACAAATAATAATGATAACTACAATTATAATTATACTCCAAAGATGACTAATTGTAGTTCAGATTCTGTTAACAAAAAGTCATTTTAAAACACCTTGAGGTAATCACATGAAAATATGTTGTTTTAATTCAATGGAAACTCTTAAAGTTACACTGAACACTTAAAAAGAAGTCTTCTCATGAGAAATGAGAATTCTGTGTGTCAGTCTTAATTATGTGTTGTTACTCGACGTGGGTCTGTAAGTTAGAAATGGAGCATTGCCTAACAAGATGTAAATTTATTATGTTTGAGAGAGAAAATGAGGAGTGTGGCGTGAGTTTGTGAGAGAAGTAGTACAAGATTTTCCCTGTTGGCTGAGCATGTCAGTGCTGTCAGGAAATGAACTCATCTTCCAGCCTCACGCCACCGGCTGCTGCTCTTCTCTCCTCTTCCAACTCGTTGCTCATGTATCTCCACTCAATCTCCACTTGCCCGGTATGTCCATCAAACACGCACACAACTCACACTCCTAAAACTTAACCACCCACACAAACAAACACACGACATGTTAGTCAACTCACACTTAATCCTTTTTTTTAATCTCACAAATCGAACATAGAAACCTGCATTGGTTTGTGTGGCGGAGATGAGAAATAGTTCTTGAATTCTCATCAGGAGATTTACGAAGTAGTTCAGGGGATTTCAGATTAACATTTTCCAGATTAGAGTGGTGTGGTGGGTTACTGTGACTTAAGCACAAACCCCATCATGACTCGCTACCAGAACAAACTGAATAGACCAGTGACCCAGTCCTGCTGATATCTCTAACTTTCTCTCTTTTTCTCTTCATCTACTGAATTTTCTCTTAGTGAAAATAATCTAATCTTAAAAACAGCAAAGACGTGGATCATTGGCAAATTTAAGGCAGCACAAATGTAACAGCACCCATCTGTCGATCAAAACAGCTATGCTGTTAATGTTGCATAACTTTAGGCCTTAACATCATTTGAACAGGTGAGTTGTATATAAATTCACCTTCAGTACAGTTGTCATGAACGGGGAAATTGGAGAGCAAAACAGTTTTTTGTACAAAGCTGTAAACATGTTTATTTCTGCTGTGAATACATTTCAACATGGGGATTTATGGAGAATAAAATGTTCAGCCTCAAGCAGCCGCTTGAGGTGTTCCAGTTTTCAGCACCACATTGGCTTCATTTCCCAGCCACGGAGGTTGCTGCTTGGATCTACTGCACCAACTTAGTAATGTTCAATTGTCTAACACGATCATCTACCATGTCCCTAATTCATTTACACTGATTAGAGGACACTGACGTTAGGTATCTTTGTATTTTTCTTCAGATTTACATTGTTCAATAAAAAAAAGTATGGTTCAATGTGTTATACGGTGGTCTCTCGTTTATCGCAGGGGATACGTTCTAAAAATAACCCGCAATAGATAAAATCTGTGATGTAATCAGCTTCATTTTTTTCAATTATTACACATGTTTTAAGGTCGTAAAACCCCTAACCACACACTTTTATACACTTTTCTCAGACAGGCATTTACATTTTCTCACATTTCTCTCTCGTTTAAACACTCAAAGGTCAAACTTTCGCAGTGTTTTTTTCTGAGTGCAGAACATACTGTAAATATGGGTACTTTTTGTACAGTACTTCCTTAGTTAATCAGGATGCCAAACACAATGTGGGTTCATACTTTACACTGTACGCTGTAAGAAAAGCATGCAAAATTACACTAAAAAAATCTGTAAAACAGCGAGTCCGCAAAAGATCCAAATTACATTTAGTTTAAAACAACACAAATTATTCAGTATTACCTTTATTCATGAATGCCATGTTAGTAAATGTATATAGTAAGTATATAGTATTGAGTACATATATGCTGAACCTGGTGTGTGTTATGAGTGAGATCATCCTCAAAACTTTATGTCTTCCTTTAAATGTCGAATGGACCTGTGGCAGATGTCTAAGCACCAGATGTCAGTATGTTCCATCCTGTTGCTTTATGTTGTGTGTGTGTTTTTGCCTGTGTGAGTAATTGCAATAAGTGACAGTATGTCACTGTTTAGACCAGTGCCAGGCAAAAAAAGTTTAGTGAACCCAATGACCGTCCCAAAGCCCTCTTTCATTTAATGATCCCTCTACTGGATATAGGGTCTTTCACTATCAATTAACGTTCCTTACATCAGTCACAGCTGGAGAGCAGCAAACGGGTTGGCAGAGGGAACAAGGGGTGTTGGGGGGCAGATAGATCATGTGGTTGAGAATGATGGAGAAAAACAGAGGTGGAGGGTGAGGGAGAGGAAATGACGGTGATATATACGTACACATGCACAGACTCCAGGCTGACTGCTACAGTACTGTGGACGGGAGGGTGGGTGGTTGGGGTGGGGAGCGTGTTGTATAATTTGATTTGGATTTAGTGTTGCTTGGAAGAATGACACAAATTCTACAGGGATTAATCCGGCTTTGATTCAATCTGGCCGCCACAGCCTGAAATAGTCCCGCTCCGGTCCTGCTGTTCCTCTGTGGAAGCACAGCTGCACCTGGCATGGGGTCCAGAGGCCGTGTGTGTGTGTGTGTGTGTGTGTGTGTGTGTGTGTGTGTGTGTAAAATGTGATTGTGTAAGAGTGTGCATAATTGTGTATGGATTTTTCTGTAAGTACTGTATGTGCGTGAAGAATAGTTTTAATGTGTGTGTTACAACTATCAGAAGAGACATTCCAGCTGCCCGTGTTCACATAATGTGTGCACTTAGTCCCCATGTAGTCAAAATCAATGTTTAAGTGTTTTTATCACATTTCTATATCAATCAATCAATCAAATTGTATTTGTATAGCCCAGAGTCACAAAGTACATTTTGCCACGGAGGGCTTTACAATCTGTACAGGGAGGGACAACCTCTGTCCTTAGACCCTCGGTTCGAGTGAGGAAAAACTTGCCCACAAAAAACTTTAACAGGGAAAAAATGTGGAAGAAACCTCAGGAAGAGCCACAGAGGAGGGATCCCTCTCCCAGGACGGACAGACGTGCAATGGATGTCACGTGTACAGGACAAATCAACACAAACATATTGTACAATTACAATGAATGATAAAATGACAATGAATCACAATGAATGATAAAATGACAATGAATCACAATGAATGATAAAGTGACCACAGTAACAGATATGGTAGCAGTAATGACAGTAATAATATGTGTAGTGGACGTCATGCAGGATCACAGCGGCAGCCACGATCCAAGAGAACCTGCTGGACGACAGAGCACAGAAACTCCGGGGAAGTTTGGTTAGTGACATGTATTAACATGCATTAATGAGACAGGTATGTTTACAGATGGTGGTGGTAATGGTGATGGAGGAAGAGAGCCAGAGAGAGAGAGAGAGAGAGAGAGAGAGAGAGAGAGAGAGACGGATAGTTTTCAGTAAAGGGAGATGTGACTGCATCTTCAACCAATACTGTGCCTGACTAGGCATAACCCTGAAAGAGACAGACAGAGACAGAGAGGAGAGGGGAGGGAGGGGGAGTCCCCCGGCAGTCTAATCCTATGGCAGCATGTCCTGCAATTTTTACTAATTTTGGATCCAATAAATGTTTGCCAGGTACTCCACCTCAACTCAACCCATTAGTGGGCCAATGGAAGGTTCAGCAGCCTCTTAGTGAAAGCAACCAGACTGAAGCGGACAGGGAATACAGTACTGAGGTCATTTACAGGGTTTTAACTTGTCAAGCCAAAAACATTTGGTATGTACACTATTAGCTCAGTAAGCCATGGAGCTAGGTGGAACTGATTCAATGGGGCCAAACCAAGCAAAAAAAAAAAAAAAACACCTGCCACTAGCTGCTGTACACATCACTCAATATCCTCACCGTCCCACCCTAGCTGCCTGGTTCTAGAGCACATGTCAAAATTAGTGGTGGGTGCATTGATCCAAATATCAATTGTACAAAGTCACTATCGGCCAAGAGGAAACAGCCAGGTTGCCAGACTCGCCGCTCCTGTGGCAGCGCAGAGCAGGCACCCAACATCCTCTTGTGTGAGATGCTGCGCAGTCACAAGTCACGTGACGTGACTTAGACACGCAAAGCAAACAAACAAGGGCAGTTAGTTAGTCACAGGCGAAGTGCATTAAAAGCAAAACATGTTAATTTGATACTGTTTTTTAATAAAAACCTGTAACCAAAACACAGACTAACTAACGGCTTTAGGGGTTGTTAAGTTACATATTAATTATATTTTCATCAGTTGTTGTTTTTGTTGTTGAGAATTTTAGTTAAGATTTTTCTGAAAAAAAATGATAATAAGGCATTTTCTATTTAATTATAAACTTTCTCCTAATTCTGTCCTGGGTTTTAACTATTTATTAATAAAAAAGGAAACATCACAAAAAACACTTAAGGTCATGAAAATTAATTGAGATTTAGCAATGACGCATCCACCTTATTTAATGAAAAGTATCTGTATCAGTATCGGCGATACTGGCCCATACTTACTTGCAATATCGCACACCACTAGTTTAAATGCTGGGACAATAAGTACCCAGCTCGCTGTTTCATGGAATCAAGATGATTCTAGTTTGACAGGTCAAATAATCGTAACATTCATGCGACACACGTCATCGTTCGTGTTATCTCATTTACTTTTCTGGCCTAGTTTCCTGTTGTCTCCTCATTGGACACTGTTCACATTTCTTTCAATAGGCTGTATTACAGGTGTAAGTTGTTGCTACGGTAAAGCATGTCAGAGTGTCTGGGGCTTCACTGCAAAGACAGGAAATGTGTGTGTTTCTGCAGGCGTTTTATCTACCTATGTAATTTTGGGATTTATGTGTGTGTTTGTGGAAGTCAATCTCTTTTTAGTGGCTTTTCCAACAGGAAACATGTAATACTCTCTTTTTAATTCTCTCACACAGACACACACATACTGCTGTCTCCCTGCATCTGCCTTATTAGCATTGTTTGGCTCTCTGCCTACAAGCAATCTACAGTTCACTACAGTTTTCTCCTAAATGGGTGGCTGCCTGCTGATTTGGATCCCACATCTGATGTTAAAACCTTCCTAATCGCAACTTCTCTGGTCTCTTTACATCTGCACCTGCACTCAGAAGACCTATGAAAATAGAGTTTATGCTGATATCAAAGCCGAAACATTCTTCAAACCATATATTGTTCAAATGAGGATAAACTGGGTCAAAATAATGTTGCATTGGTTCAGACTCATTAAACAAAACATTAAAAGCTTAAAGCCCACTGTGTTTTAGCAACACTGGGCAGACATGAAACACACTGAAAGATGTTACCATTTACAGCAGCCCAATCATTAAACTCAGATTTTTAGGTTTATAAATCATTGTTTCAACATCTTCACCTTCTTTGGGATTACCTTGATAAGTGTAAAGACAGTAAATTTAGGTTGATCCTAAAGAAATCAAGTGGAATTATGTGCAGATACACTGAATTATAAGGATCAGTGTGCATTGTTTTGATGACAACCTGTAACCAGAATAGTGCTTTATTACCCTGAAATCATGTGTACGACCTCACCAGTAGTGGGACTAAAAAGAAAGTCTTCTGGTACTATGGAGAGTGATATAGGTTTAGATGAGTGCCAGTTTGCACATATACACACAGTCCTGCTGACTGCAGAGGCTGATTATGCAAATATTTAGAACACAAAGACAACCAACTTAAACATATCATAAACAGAAATGGACAAATGACTGGAAATATCTATGCCTCACTCGTGCTGGGATATGCACTACTCGCAAAAAGTGGAAAATGTAAAAGGTTCATGCTACAGTGATATTATATAATGCAAGTAGAAGCATGCAATGGTAATTTCTTCATTTCAAACAACTGATTGAAAGAAAAAATTACAACAGAGGTGTGTCACAACAAAAATAATGTAATATCTCAGTAACTTCTCATGATGTTCACAAGTCAACTTATTCCAACCTGCTGATGACACTCTAGTACTTCCTGTTTGAAGCATATAATGTAGCTTTGGAGGTGAGGCTCAGTGATTTAGAGGTGCGGTACCGCACCACCGAACAGTCATTACCTGCTATAGTTAGCAAGTCCCCTGTAGCCGGTGTACTACCACTGAAGGTAGCTTCAGCTAGCTGTCCTCTGATAGTTCCCGAGCAGCCGGGAGGCTGGGTGACTGCCCAAAAGAGGCATAGCCCAAACTGAAGCCCATGGTACACCACCAACCAATCTATGTTTCTAATAGATTTTCCCCACCTGGTGACACACCCGCTGAGAGGCCAACTCTGGTCATTGGCAGCTCCATTTTACGAAACATTACGAAAAGTTAGCGACTCCGAGGGCCATAGTTAAATGCATACTGGGGGCCAGAGTGAGCGACATCGAGTCTAATTTAAAACTGCTGGCTTAAGATAAACGTAGATACAGTAAGACTGTTATTCACATTGGCAGTAATGACACCCGGTTGCGGCAATCGGAGGTCACTAAAGTTAATGTTTCATTGGTGCGTGCATACGACAAAATGATGTCGGACTCTGCCCAATGTGACCAGTGATGACAGCTGCATGTCGTCATTCCACAACTGGCTGTCGAGGTGTCCAGCAAACGATGTGGGCTTCATAGACAATTGGACACCATTCTAGGGAAAACCTGGTCTGATTAGGAGAGACGGCATCCATCTCACTTTGGAACATCAACATCTCCAACAGTCCAAAATAAGAGAATTAAATGTGGAGTTGAATATAAGGTCTTTGTCCTGCGAAGCTGTTTTAGTCAATTGTCATGGCTAGAACAATGGCTTGAACTCAAATAGACGAATCAGGAGACAAAGTAAAAAATAAACAAAATCTTTTATTATGAAAGTACAACAGAAAATCACTCACTACGAGGAAAACGCTATGAACTAAATCAAGGAATAAGATAACAAACAGTAAAAAACACTCTTACGAGGGAAAAATCTATTAAATACAAAGGTAACAAAGCAATATACAAAACCTGGCAAGACACGAGCACGAGAAAAGAACTTGACTCATATGGCATTGAAATTGATCATCTAATAGACCATTTTTTAATAACCTTTGAGTCCATATTGCTGGACTATAAGCCTTTTTGCAGAAACTCCTACAGCAGATGTTTATCTGATACAGATGTAGCAACTTAAAAGTTCCCCTGTTTCCGTAAAGGGACCGTGACAGGGCCGTGACTGGTCCTTGGCTGGTCCGTGACCGAAATGTAATCCCCCGCGATGACGTAGTCAGTGAGGGCCCGACTGGAAACGCCCCTAAGCAGTCTGTGTAAAAACAAGCTGCAATGCCTCATTTGTCCACGGGGAGGAGCAGTGATGTTCCGCTCTCACCGTAGACTGTCTAAACTAAGACACAGCTGAACAGATACGCTGGGGTGAGCGGGTGACCGGATCAGTTGATGGGGGAAAAAAAAAGTTGTGATAAGATAACACTGAGCCACCGCTGCAGCCGCAAATCCATGTCACGCACAACAACAACATGCCAACATAAACTTGTTATTAAAGAAAACTCCTCCCGTAACTGTTTTTTAAGAGTTATATCTGTGCGATGCTTTCTGAAGCCTGCAGTATGAAACACGTTCGATTTCGGAGTATTCCTCTGAACGCCATAGTGGCCATATTAATAGTAATGCAGATTAAGAGGGAGCGACAGAGAGAGTGCGCGAGAGAAGAGCTTCAGCAATTATGTACAGTGAGTACAGAATAACCTAGATGTTGCTGATTTGGTAAACAGTTAACCAAAAATAAATAAAATACCTCATAACATCTATGTGACTTGTCGAAACTTCATTAAAACCAAACATACTTGACTTATTTCACACTTGATTCACCCGTAATTATTTCCATTTCCATACAGTACGAGCTGCATTTTCCGCTCTGATTTGTGTGACAATGGGGGGAAAAAAAAGCCCATCAAGTGCAAACAAAAGGTTGATACCTACAGTACATAACAAAGGGCTTCCAAAGGGCTGTTAATCACCAGGGGCCTCATGTACGAATACTTGCGTGGATTTCCTCCTGAAACTTGGCGTACGCATGGATCCAAGCAAGTTTCTTTTATACATCCCAATCAACGTGGAATTGAGCGCACATGCAACTCCTCCCTGTCCACGCTCCATTTACATATGCAAATCTATTTAAATAGGCCCTGGACCTGAGATTCACTTCTTTGTCCGATCAGATAACGCGACGAACAAAGGAAAGAAAATGAATTTCACAGAGTCTGAGCTAAAGATTCTAGTGAATGAACTGGAGATTCTGTTTTCTACCCTGTCAACAGGGATAAATATGACCAAAAAAAGACGTGAGTGGGAGCGTGTGTGTGAGGCTGGAAATGCAGTGTGATCCGAGCAGCGCACACACAGGTGTGGACAGGTGTGGCGCTGCGGCTGACATTTTACACACGCTTTTACTGACAGGAATACTGAACACAGGGAGACAATCAGGGGCTTGTTAGAAAGCTCTGCAGCTCTAATTTCACAAGCAGAAAATAAAGAAATAAAGAAAACCAAAAACATGATATTTGAATGCGCACATGCCCAAATATGCATTGACACACTGGCACGGCATCTGGGTAAGTAAATAGTTTAATCCTTCAATTGTCCCGTATGTAAACCAGCGTTACATACGGGACAATTAAACGAATAGAACCCACCCATCGCTTACTGTGCCAGCCTCCAGCCTGTTCCCAGCCATGCTGTTAGTCATAATGAATGAGTCGTGCGTTGAACCAGGCCACCTTGCCACGAAACATTGATGGAATAAAAATGTTTCCTACTTAGATAAACAGCTCCCGCTGGAATGCCCCTGTTGCCAGGAACCCCAGCGTTGCGCTCTCGGACCGGCCGCAGCTCTGCGCACAGCTCCAGTAACACTGGCCTTGGTAACTGAAATCGGCTTAAGAGCCAATTATCATTGTTTGCAAGTAAATCCTCGCGTTCCTTTAATCGCTCATGTTTGCAAGGTCCTCTAACAACGCTAACGCTGCCATTGTTAATATCATTTTCTTCATCACATTACGCATGCTTTTATAACCACTTATATAATTGCAAACATGTGGGTGTGTTAATTGTTCATAAGTGTGTCTCTGATGTGCACATCACTCTGATGACTACTTGTTTGCACATTATTTACAGTTTCCCAGTGTCACCTCTAAGTGTCACCAAAGGAGCAATAGCTGTAGAAACGTGCGTACGACAGCTATGAAATTGGCGTGGGGCACGCACATTTCTGTGAGTTGGAGCGGCACCAACGGCAAACGGCCACTGCCGGACAATTGTAGTGCTGTAGCCAAATTTAATGCATGGAGTTCCACAAGGTTTTGTACTAGGACCACTTCTATTTAGTTTATATATGCTTCCTTTAGGGAACATTATTAGGAATCACTCCGTTAATTTTCATTGTTATGCTGACGACACCCAATTATATTTATCGATCAAGCCTGATGAAACCAATCAGTTACCTAAACTCCAAGCATGCCTGGGATATAAAAAGTTGGATGACCTACAATTTTCTGATGTTAAATTCAGACAAGTTCTTGTAATAGGTGGGTTGCACGTTACGTCACGTCTGCGCGCGAACCTTAAGTGGTGGTCAACTGGTGGCACAGCCCATTGATATCACAGTGTTTTCAGCTTCCACAATGCCTCAATTTTGTGCAGTTTTTGGCTGTTCCAATCGGTCTAACCGAGAGAAGGGAAAGGGTTACTACCGAGTACCTAAGGTAATCGTCCATAGAGGTGAAAAATGGAAAAAACTGTCCGAACAACGACGTAAAAAGTGGATAGCTAATCTTCGTTTAAAGACTAAGGGAGCTGAAACTGCTTATGCTCGTGTCTGCGGTGACCACTTTGTTAAAGGTATGTGTAAAAAAATCTAACAGCTTTGTAGTAGCCTAGCGCAGTGGAGTATTATGTTGTTAAATGTCAATACCAATGCCAACAGTAATGTAATATGAATACGGGCTACGTTTGGACTTTGCCTTGAAGGCCGCCCCAGCGCGTTGTTCGCTACTGAGTCAATGCACTGGGCTCCGGCGGTCAACCTGGGTTACGAGTCCGGAGGCACAGAGCTAAAGTCATCGTCATCTGTGAGACAGATCCGTAACTTTGGGATAAGGATTGGCTCTAAGGGCTGGGTCGGTCGGGCTGGGGTGCGAAGCGGGGCTGGGCTCGAGCCGCGGCTGGGGGAGCAGTCGCCCCGTCGCCCTCCTCTCTCCGCCGCCGAAGGCGCGGCGCGCGGCCCGCTTCGCTCGGTCCGCGCGGCGCCTCGCGGCGTTGCCGGGCGTGGGGGGTTCTTCGCGGGGCGGTGTCCGACGCCGCGCGGAAGGCGGGCCGGCGGAGGGGACCGGGTACGGCGGTCGGCGGCGGCGACTCTGGACGCGCGCCGGGCCCTTCTCGCTGATCTCCCCAGCTACGGCGCCCGCCGGTGCCCCGTTCGCTTCCAGGAGCTTCCTGTCCACCAACAATGACTAACACATAATACAAGCCCGTTTCCAAGGAAACAAAACGCTATCTTTAGAAAAGTAATTCCGCACTTAAAGTGGGCTACCTTTAATTACAAACATTCTGTGTCAGATCGAAAAAATGAAGTTTTGAATGGGTTTCAATGGCTCCAAGCCCAGGTTGTCCACCACTTCAAATTCGAGCGCTCCCGTGATGACGTAACTGCAACCCACCTATTGGACCCAAACACCTCTCTTTCTAGAGACCTAGTCACTGTAGACGGATCACCCTGACCTCCAGCTCCATAAAATAATCTCGGAGTTGTTTTTGATCAGGATTTGTCTTTTATGTGTCTGCTACACATCACTACCACCACCAGGGCATCCAGGACAAACACCAACGTGAGGGGGCAGAAATACACGGCTGTGGACTCAGGCGACCAGGAGGCGGAGGAGCTGAACACCTTCTTCGCATGTTTTGAGATCCCAACCCATAAATCTGCAGCCACACCCCAGCTCCCACACACTCACTGTGCAAGCACAGGATGTGAAACGGGAGCTCCGCAAACTCAACCCCAGAAAAGCCACTGGACCAGACAAGGTTCCTGGGAAAATACTCAGAGCCTGGCAGAGCACTGCGGTTACAGTGCTCTACATGATGAAATGGTGAGGGACAGGCTTGCGGTGGGTCTGTAGGACAAACGCCTATCTGAACAGTTGCAAATGGACCTGGAATTGTCGCTACAAAAGGCCATCACCAAAGTCAAACAGTGAACAGGTGAAGAAGCAGCAGGAAATGCTAAAAACTAACTTTAAAGGCGACGTCATGAACACGCAGCTCAACAGCATGCACAGCAGCACAGTGGGCTGGTAAGATCAAAACAAACTAGATCACTGCCCAAACAGACATTTAAATAGAGACTGAATAAGCAGTGCAGAACATGTGGGGACACAAGTGGGCATAACTTGCAGCAATGTCCAGCTAAGGATGCAACATGCACCCACTGCAAGAAAAAGGGACATTACGCCAGAGTGTGCAGAATAAAAACAGTGCACGAAGTGAATGTAGCAGCAGTAACTGAGGACACTGATGGATATGAGGTTGCATTTCTGGGCTCTGTGACAGCTGATACAGGGGACAGCCCTTGGATGTCAGAGATAAGTTGTCAACCAGGATATAGTGTTCAAAATAGACACCGGCGCAGTTGCGTCAGCAGTCCTCGAAGCACTGTACACCCAGAGCCAGTTTTCACAGAGAGCAAAAAAGGCCCTGATGGGGCCAGGAAGAACACCCCTCAAGGTAAAAGGAATGTTTACAGCCACTCTCAGAAAGAGAAATTAAACCATGATAGAGGACATTTAAGTTGTGCAAGGACTGTGTACAGCACTGCTAAGCCGGCCGGCCACTCATCTCTACCCGAACACTTTCAGAAAACGCACGCAGCAGACCCTGGAGGGTCTAGAACAGTGGTTCTTAACCTGGGTTCGATCGAACGCTAGGGGTTCGGTGAGTCGCTCTCAGGGGTTCGGTGGAGCCTCCGCCGCAGAGGTCAAGATACACATGACTCATGTTGTCAATTCGTGACGCCACGCCCCGCTTGGCCATCATTGGCTGCAGATGATCATGTGACATTGCTTGGCAAATCAGTGCAGCGGGCAGTACTCGAGTTGAGGGGGGATGAAAATGGTCAAAATCATCCCTCTTCTAAAATGGTCATCCCTTGTGGCATTTTATTAATGCATGTGAAAATTACTTATATTTAACACTGGAAATAGAATTACCATTCGACATTTAGGGAGGCTTTATGATAATCAGTCTATTACCTATGACAGCGGTTTCAAAGTGTGAGGCGCGCCTCCCTTGGGGGGCGCCAGAGGCGCGGCGGGGGAAAAAATAAAAATATATCTTACAAAGATATGTGCCCCATCACTGTGAGATGAAAACTCGGCGAGCTATCCCCCAAAGAGTAGCAACAACAAAACCCACAACATGATGCAGTATGTCTTATCTTTGCTCTTTCGTGTCAAAAGTTCTATTTCAGTGTGAAGAAACGCTGCTAATGTCTCCTGCTAATGTCTCTGTTTTAGTTTGAATAAGTCACAAAGCTCCTGGTTGTTACATAAAGACAAAGAGGCTTTGACAGTGAAGTGAGACCTCTTGGTGTGATATACTACCTTTGGGTTTACTTCATTCTGGATCGTCATTGGTGGGTCAAAGGTGAATGTGGGCGGTACTAATAGATTCTCCTGACTCTGATTGGTCGATAGGTGTCAATCATCCACACTGTGTTGTTTTAGCCTTAGCTGCACCGCTAGCTGCTTCATATTCTTTTAATACCACTTGTTTCAAACATTGCGTCGTATTAAAACTCGAAGTCTTCTTTCCTCCTACTTAAATTGTGTTTTTTTTAAGTAAAGATGTTTTTTAACAAAAATATGTTTAAATGTATTTAAATATGTTTAAAAACACACAAAGATGTTAAAAAACATACACAAAGTTTAAAAGTTTAAAAAAATATTTGAGCACATTCACAAATAAAGATATTTAAAATGTTTTTACAAATATGTTTAAAAAAGATGTGAATGACATGATGTCCATAGTTAAGTGGTTATTGTTTCTTTCCGATAAATAGTATTGTCTTGTGCAGGCTATGTAACTGAGAATGCAAGCTATGTATCAGATGGGATTTAGGATTTGCCATGTCTAGCAAGTCACACTAAAATTGACTAGAATGCAGGAAATTGCATCTAAGAAATACAAAATTATCTGGCTTACCGAAAAATTTTACCATCCCCCCTGGTTTCATTTTACAACTCGACTACTGGCTGCGGGGAATTTAGCGCGCCCAGTAGTCGACATTTGACTGTCGGTGTAGTACGACGTGCGATTCCGTACGGAATATTTTAATCCATGCTAACTATGTCGAGCAAAAAAAGAAAGTGGTCGGACGAATATGTAAAACATGAATTTACATGTATCACGGAACGTGATGGGAGTCAGCGTCCTATCTGCATGATTTGCAATGCCAAGTTGAGCAACTCTAGTCTCGCACCTGCAAAACTAAAGGAACACTTCTTGAAGCTGCATGGAGATGGGGAATACAAGAACACAACACTTGAATGCGCTCAAACCGATCCTCACAGCATCGTACGAAGTTGCTTACCTGATCGCAAAGCAGGGCAAACCATTGGCGGTAAATTATCCCAAATTCCACTTTCAAATGGGAAGAAAGTCTGGTTGGTTTTGTTATTTGAACAAGGTTATGGTAATGCACGGTTCATTTTGTGCACCAGTAAAAAAAATCATATTTTATTTTTTACTAAAGAAGGGTTCGGTGAATGAGCATATGAAACTGGTGGGGTTCGGTACCTCCAACAAGGTTAAGAACCACTGGTCTAGAAGGAGTTCTGTCAGATGGATGACATGCTCATCTGGGGAGCCACACAAAGCAAGCACGATGAAAGACTGGAAAGCTCTGTCACGGCTACAAGGTGCCAGTGTTACACTCAATGACAAATGTGAGTTTTCCAAGAGCAGGATCCTGGGGCAAGTCATTGAGGCATCAGGGATCAGCTCAGACACCGACAAAGTGAGCGCAGTCCAGGCCATGAAAGAAATAGTTTAGGGGCTATAGGGTGATTGGAAAGCACGAATCACTGTGGAGAGTCCGGTCAGAACTCTGGTGGGTCTCAATATCCAGGCCGTGATGCGCAGAGAGCATTCTTTAATTCCAATAAAGCAGTCACTTCTTACATGGGACTTCTTTGTGGGTATGTCTATTTATGTGTGGTTTCTAGGACGTACAACAACATGATAAACAGAACAAACTGTGAAAATCACACTACTGATAATATACAACAGAGGAATAACCAATATTAACCTTGAATCCTGAGTCTCCTTGAGTCTCTGCTGACTCATCATCATATGGCATAGGGAGCCGTTCTCCTCCAGCAACGAGGTGATGCAGTGTGGAAACTGGTGGCATACGCTTCGAGATCTCTCAGCACCGTGGGCCTGTGAGAGGTTCTCGGAGTTCCTGATTGGAAAAGATTTACACATCGAGACTGACCACAAACCTCTCAAATCCTGCAGACTCGACATGACTCCGAGCAGACATACTGACCAAGCTGCACGAGGGTCACCTTGGCATAACCAAATGCAGAGAGAAAGCCAAACATCAGTATGGTGGCCGAGCCTCAGCAAAAAAATGCCTGGTGGACTGAGAGAGAGCTGTGACATCTGTGCTCATGAAAGAACAAATCTCAGAGAAACTATGCTCCCTACTAAGTTTCCGCCGAGGCCGTGGTCTAATGCCAGAGCAAACCTGTTTCAAATAGAGACATTATCTAGTCATTGTGGACTATTTTTCAACATTCTTTGAGATAGCAAAACTAATGTCAACATCAGCAGAAAGTGTGATTGAGC
The DNA here is from genome assembly GCA_004119915.2 of Collichthys lucidus. Classification (NCBI taxonomy): domain Eukaryota; kingdom Metazoa; phylum Chordata; class Actinopteri; family Sciaenidae; genus Collichthys; species Collichthys lucidus. The sequence continues at coordinate 1,601,929 of CM014097.1, forward strand.
ACTTGAAGTCTATCTTTGCTCGTCACGGGATATGTGACAACCTGAAGTCGTCTGCACTGACGACAGACCACAATTCATGTCCGAGTCATTCCTAAGGTTTGCCTGTGAATGGAACTTCAGCCACTTTACATCCAGCCCACACTTTCCACAAAGCAAACCCAGCATGTGCTGACATAGAGAAACTGAAAAAGACAGAACATAGTTACAGACACAGACAACGACAAAACTATAACAGGAGACACCGAGCACACCTGCAGCCCAGTGATCATGTGTGAGTCAAAGACATGCTTCAGAAAGGCACAGTAGTGTTTACAGCGGACACTCCAAGATCATGTCATTGAGACGCAGAGAGACACTTTGCGGAGAAACCGATTCCACCTCTCTCCAACCTCGGTGGCAGCGGAGACACACAATAACACACCTGACACATCACTGGACAACACTGCTCCAGATGCTGTGTCTACACGTGTCACACCGGAAGTTCAAGATGACTCTAGTCAACAGAACCTGAAAGACTTTGTGAAGTGACATGGCTTTCCAAGTAACGTTCACACCCCCACACACAGTTTTTAAGGTGAGCTGATAGACAGAGTGAAAGTCAGAGTTTACATTAAGAATACTATCAGAGGTTCTATGTTCAATGTCTCTGTGATCTGCAGTTTGCACAGTGTTAAGTAATACAGGAGCTGAGTTTCATTACGGCTACAATTGTAATCTGTTATGCAGCATATTTGCATATTTAGAAGGGGGGATGTAGTCTTAGATCCCAGCCAGCCAGATGGGAACTGATGTTTTGTGGTGTTGTGTTGCAAGGGGGGCATTAAAGACAGCTGCTCAAGACATAAGAGTTGTGTGGTTCATGGGCGCTTCAGGTTATACGGATAAATACCTGAACAGACAGGAGCAGAGTAATGTACTGAGAGTAATCTCTAGAGAGAATATTTATCATCATTATCATATTTATCATTCTTTATTTCTGCTCTTCTGTGGCTCTCTTAGTTTGGAAGTAAAGTGGCACATTGTTGGCTTTGCTAGAAATGCTCAGTGGCTTGTGAGTCACAAGGCAGACCCCAGGAGCCAAGCAAGTGAACAGACCCCAGCAGCCAAGCAACCGACAGTTTGAAATGATCTGACAAGTTTCTCACGCACAGTATGTATTGCCCAAATTGAATGTACTCTAAAATTATTTGTTAATTGTTTATTATTTGTTTAATAGTTACAAAGTTTAATGGCCATGACCTAAGTCCAAATATTGCTGATTGTCTTCATAAGCTGCTTCTGTGCTTCATAATTGTGGAACAGAGTCCAGCTCCCAATACACATTCATTGCATTGAGAAAAAGGCCTCAGAAATACTCTTATTGCACATAACAGGCAATAAGTAGACTCTGCTAGTTACAAAAACCTATGTAATTATGTCAAATTTTAATCGCCATCTCACAGGGATATGTTGCTTTTTCACTGCGGTGAAAAAAAGTCATACCATACATACACAAAGTTGACTTGCCTTATAACATTACATTGAGATGACTTTGGTCTACCACACAGCTTAATCCACCAGAGACATTTAGCTCTGTTTAGATGTGGTTTAGGAAATGGGATGTCGGGGATGAAATATACCCCATCGCCTAGATCTCATCTCAGTCGCCCCCCGGGTGGCTCGCTGTAGTATAGGACATAAAGTTGGCCCTATCCAAGTTGTCAAATAGAAAAAAGAAGAAAAAAAATGAAATTAGGGATTGTGACTGAAAACATGTCATTTGGGCCCAGGGTTCAAAATATTGGGAAAAAAAAACAACAAATTTTTGGAAGTAAAACACTATATTAAACAATTATATAAAGTAACTGCTGAATACCATAAATTTCCATTTACAAGATTGTCTTAGCTCTTTTCTCGTTCTTGTAATTGGACCCAAACACCTCAGAAACTCTTTCTAGAGACTTAGTTACTTTAGATGGGATCACCCTGGCCTCCAGCTCCACTGTAAAGAATCTTGGAGTTGTTTTTGATCAGGATTTGTTCTTTAATGTTCATATAAAACAAATTTTAGGACTGCATTCTTCCACTTACGTAACATCGCTAAAATCAGATGCTTTGTATCTTAAACAAATGCAGAAAAACTAGTCCACACATTTGTTATTTCTAGGCTGGACTATTGCAACTCTTCATTATCAGGCCATGTGGTTTCTATAGTTTAGTAGTAGATTGGGAGCCAGAGCTTTCAGCTATCAGGCTCCTCTTCTGTGGGACAAACTACCATTCTGGCTTCAGGAGGCAGATACGGTCAACACGGTCAAGAATAGACTTAAGACTTTCCTTTTTGATAGAGCTTACTGCTGGGTCTCTCTCTGTCTCTCTCACTCTCTCTCTCTCTCTCTCTCTCTCTCTCTCTCTCTCTCTCTCTCTCTCTCTGTGGACATGTCTCATTAATGAATGTTACTAACCAAACTTCCCCGGAGTTTCTGTGCTCTGTCGTCCAGCAGTTTCTCATGGATTGTAGCTGCTGCTATGATCCTGCACGACGTCCACTATATTATACTATATACACTATACTATATATACACATATATTATTACTGTCATTGTTGCCAGAGGCGGTCCTGGCTACATTTACGTCGTGGGCGAACTACCTCCCCAGACACACACACACACACACACACACACACACACACACACACACACACACATAGAGCCTTGTCTATATCACGTTGTTGGGCCACAAGACATGGACATGTAATTTGGGGACCACCCTTTCTGAAGGTTCTACAGCACTGAAAAAAATCAAGCAGTATACTGAAGCAACCATGAACACAGATGTCACTTCAAATTCTCAATCAGACAAACTAGAGTAACCTCACCTGACCAGGGACAGCTTCCTGGGGACTTTTCATGTTTTTGTGATTAGTGGGGTCAACATATACACACTTCCTGATTTTTCTGTCTTCCTCTGGACCACTTAACACACACTAAAAGGTTAACTTACTTTATGGAGACCTTAAACACTAATATGTTTAAGTTCTCTATAAAGTAAGTCAAACCTCTCAAATCAGTGCCAATGATGCCTGTGTTTAAGCTTTTATATAACTACAAGTGATCTTCAATTACCAAGACAGTCAGTAACGGTCAAAGGCATTTTTTTTAAATAACTTGGCAGCTCTACTAACATATAAAAAACAAAACAAAAATACAGCCCTTTACTTGTACTGTAAGATCATCAAACAATAAACTTTTGGTGATCTTGATTCTAAATTAATATTAACATAAATAATATTCTAAATTAATATTAAAATAAATCAAATTCTAAATTAAAAAGCAAAAAACACACTTTTAGCAACTACAGCTTTAAACTAAATTTTCTTCTTCAGAGCTGTTATGTGATTTTTAACATAAAACTTAATGGCTAGCCAATTCCTGTTGTTAAGGGCTGTTTTTTTCATGTAAAGGCACTAATCACAGTCGCCCTTTCCAGGAACACGATATATATATATATATATATATATATATATATATATATATATATATATATATATATATATATATATATATATATATATATACATACACCAACACAACACAAAAGCCATGTCCACCTGGAGTATATTAAAGTATATTGTGGCTATCCTTAGATACATGACAATGGACAGATTTAGGATGATATTGTACTCTTCTCCACTGTCATCTGAGGTGGGATCAAAAAGCTCATCTGAATCAATCAATCTGTCCTTTCATCTGCAGGAGAGAAAAAATGATAAATTTAATTCTAATTTAGAATTTGTCATAGACACTTAATAAAGGACAAAAAGAATGTTAAGCACATACATTAATATTGTGTGTGTTGCATACCTCCAAGAAGAGGCTCTTGGTCCTCCTCAACCTTGAAATACACTGTCTGTCCTGGTCGGAGAGGGTAGGATCAGATTCAGACATAGGACTCTGCATCTATAATGTAAAACAAATTGTAATTTACATTTCTAACAATATGCAAGAAGAAAAAAAATAATAACACAATGCCAGGTTAATACTAAAATGCATAGACTTCAAAGTACCTGGCAGCTTTCATTTAGCTGGGAAGGGCTGGTGCATGGACCCTGAGATTCATCAGAATCTGAGTAGTCTACAAGGCAAGACATTATTCCAACTCTGTTTGTTGATAGAACAATTTCTGGTTCATCCGAGTCCTATAGAAGTAATAAGTAAAAAATAATATACTGCATGAATAACAGGACATATACAAAAACATAAACTGATTAACTGTTAAAAAACTTTGGAATCCTTAATCATTTCTAGGACTATTGAAATGAACATCAACATGTTGGCCTTTTTTAAGGATATAATATTTTACTTTTCGTGAAGTCTGCCACTAGAGCTGAATAGTTATTACATGACAATGTAAAATCCCATTTCAGTAACTTTCTTACTGTCAATATTAGATTATCATTTGGCTGATATTTTAATGTTTCCTTATATAATTCTTTAAGAGTTCAAGTTGGTTGTGAATTGTCATAAATCTGATGCGTACTGTATAATAAGACTGTTGTAAATATGGAATTTAGTTTAAATAACCGGAAGAAAGAAAACAGTGCATTTTTAAAAAGTAAGCATTGGACAAATTTTGTTGACAAAAAGTGTTGAACTGACCTGTGACAGAACAACTGATGTGAACTGTGGAAAGCAAACTTAGCCAGAGTTATAGAAAAACTCATATCACTGTCAGTCAATGTGGAAAGTATTACTTACTATGTCAATATTTGTGCAAATCTGGCTCTAAATCATATTTTCTCCATAGGTTGAACTTGGTTCGAACTAGTGTGACATGTGTGTACTCTGTTATAGCACTGCAGGGACTGTTATAGACAAAAACAAGTGAATATCAAGTGTTACAGTGTTGAACTGACCTGTGACAGAACAGCTGATATGAACTGTGAAAAGCAAACTTAGCCAGAGTTATAGGCTTTGTGTAATATGTGGTGTTTGCTTGACTTTATGGATGAAAAAGTCATATCACTATCAGTAAATGTGAAAAGTATTACTTAGCTACTGTGGTCCCCACAAAGAAAAAGACCTGACAAGGGTGTAAGATGGCAGCCACAGTGATGATTGTTGGTCCCCACTGAATCAGGAAAACCAGACTGTACTTGTTAACACTTTGACACTATAGTTACATCCATTTGAACTAAACATGACATATTTTACTATAATTTTTTCCATAGGTTAAACTTGTTTCGGGCTGGTGTGACGTGTGTCCCTTGTTTATCACGGGGGATACGTTCTAAAAAAACTGCAATAAACGAAATCCGCGAAGTAAGTTTTACAATTATTATACATGTTTTAAGGCCGTAAAACCCCTAACCACACACTGACGGAGCTGACGAAAGACAGACACGCTGCCTTGCGTTTTTTTCGCCTCGCCTCTTCTGTGCCCTCCCTGTTTTTGCGCTTTCTGTGACTAAAAGCATCGACTTTGCTAAAAGCCACAGAGCAAAAAGCTTGAAGCAACGCCTTCTTCTTCATAGAACACACCCCCAGCCGTCCGGCTGATGCAACCGTTACAAGCACAGACATCACTGTCCACTCCACGTTGTCCACTGCATGCGACAAATTGTAGACAAACGACCCGTGTCTTAGAGACCCTTAAGTAGCTATTTGGTTCATATAATCATAGAGTTTAAAGCCAACTTTTTATTATATTTTATACCTGTATCCACCAACACGTTTCAAAACCGTACTTCTATTCTATCTCTCCCCCTTTCTCTCACACAGCGCTGCTCTCTGTGATCGCTGGCGCTAACAAGTTCTTAGCAGCTTATTTGCTTATTTTCTGCTCCATCTTCCAGCAGCTGACTAAGAGAAAGTTAATTAGTACTGAGTAATGCATCCATTTTTTTGTGCTTTTAAGAAGTGTAGGGCTGCTCCTGCATGTACTAACAGTAGCAATGATGCTGCTGCTAGTACATTGGAGGAAGCAGCTAGCATAACTGCTTCTTTAGTATCAGCAAGCACTGCTCCTGCAACTCCATCTACCCCCCCAAAGAGTACTGCCCCAAAGCCTGCTCAGCTACCCAATGACTTAAATGGCAATGTACCATCTCAGCCAATATTGGGTAGCTACCCAAAGCGTGCATTTGGTACAAAATTAAGCTCATTCAATCCTGCCTGGTACCGCACATGACCATGGCTAGAGTATTCTGTGGTGCAAGATGCCTGCTTCTGTTTCCCCTGTCGTAAATATGGCAGCGCTGGTAATGAGAGAGATGTTGTTTTTACCGTTACTGGTTTTAAGAACTGGAAAGCAGCACTTGATAGAGACAAGGGGCTACAGAGGCACGCATCCAGCCACTACCATGTGCATGCTTCAAGTGTGTGGACTCAGCACAAAAGCAGAGAGGATACAGGGGAAACTGTTGATTGTCTGTTGGTTGGTAAGACACAACTTGAAAAAAAACGTTACTATGTGAAGTGTGTGGGCAGTGCTATTAAGTTTCTCTGTGTGAATGAGTTGGGGCTTCGTGGGACTGTTGAAACCTTCAGGCATGATTCAGCTGATGACGACATTGCTTCGGGTCTCTTTATAAAGCTAATGGAGTATACCGTAGAGAGGGATGAAAAGCTAGCAAGCATTGCAAAGGGTATCCCAAATAATGCAAAGTACACATCTAAGGATGTTCAAAATGAGATAATCGAAACACTGGCAGATATGGTGCTTGGAGAAATATAAAACAAATATGAAAATGCAGATTTCATGGGGTTCTGCCTCAAAAGTGATGGGACCAGAGACAGGTGCAATGTGGAAAATCTCTCTGTCATGATTCGCTTTGTTAGGAATTCCATTCCAGAGGAGCATCTTATTGGGTTGCTTGAATTGCATCAACTTGATGCTGAGTACATCACCTCTGAGATACTCACACACCTTTCTGATGCGGGCTACAGTACTGACAACATACTTAGTCAGTGTTATGATGGGGCTTCTGTGATGAGCGGGGTAAGAGGTAGGTGTGCAAGCTCTGCTCCAAAAGAAGCTTGCGAGATATGTCCCATATATCCACTGCTACAACCATCAACTGCACCTAGTAGTTGTGCATGCCATGCAGAGTGAACCATGCACAAAAAGATTTTTTGACCTCTGTAATTTACTGCACAAGTTTTTTCAGCATCACCATGTGTGCAACAAATATGACACTCCTAATCTTAAAAGGCTGCTTGAAATCCGATGGACAAGCCACTATGAGGTGACAAGGTGCATTGTTGAAAATCAACACCATGTTCAAAGTATCCTGTCTGACATTACAGAAGCTGATGATGTTGTAGTTGACCTGTGCACTGAGGCATCAGGCCTGCAATGTCAAATTAAGAGGCATCACTTCTTTGAGATTGGACAGTTTCTAGTGCAGGTACTTGGTATCTTGAAGCCAGCAAATTCAATTCTACAGTCTCAGTCTGTTGATATGTGCAGTGCTTCTGAGGTTCTTGGTGTAGCACTGGAGTCCCTCAAAAACATTCGTGTAGAGTATTGGGCAGAGTTACCTCAAGCGGCTGCTGGAGATGATTCACATCCTCAAAAGAGAAGGAGAACAATGAGCAAACATCTTAGTCAAAGTGTTGTGCTCTCAACTGTCGACCACGCAGACTCCGATTATATCTTGAGTCCCCATCAGTCTCTGAAAAGATCTCTTCTGAAAATCCTTGACAGGGCCATTTCAGAAATGGAAACTAGATTTTCAGAGAGAAACGTTGACCTGATGAAAGCCGTATCTAGTCTTGTACCCAAATCTAGTGCATTTCTAGACTCAACCCAGTTACACCCTCTGGCTCTGCTGGCTGGCACAGTTGCAGACAATGGAAGTCTGAAAAATGAAATCCTTGTGGCAAAACCGTTGTTGTACAATAAATGTCCAAATGAAACAGACCTGGCTACTGTGTGTAATAACCTGCAGCCGTACAAGGAAGCCTTTCCTGAATTGCAAAAATTGTATATAACAGCCCTGGTAATTGGTGTGTCTTCAGCAGCATGTGAGAGTTCCTTCTCCACATTGTCACGGGTTCTAACTCCTTATCGTCGCAGTATGTTACACAAGAGAAAAAGGAATCTTGTGATCTTGTCCCATGAGAAGTCCATAACAAATAACTTGGACATGGATGAATTTGTGCGAGTTTTTGCAAAGGGAAACAGGAGACTGTTGTTGTAGACTGGAGTGTGGAGGAGACTGTTGTTGTAGACTGGAGTGTGGAGGAGACTGTTGTTGTAAACTGGAGTGTGGAGTAGAGTGTTGTTGTAAACTGGAGTGTGGAGTAGTTTCCAATCTGTTAACAAAAAAAAAAGAAAAAAAGAAAACATGTTCTGTACGAAGCTGGGGAAGGGTCATGCTGGTAAATATTTTTAGACCTCACCTTTCCGTTCCTTCGCAATGCTTTTTGCCTTCCCATGCAATAGTTCTTAATTTCTTCGCAATTGGCTACTTTGCAACTCAAAAGTTATTGCGAGGGAATGCAAAAAGTGGGGTCTACAAATACTAACAGGACCCTTCCAGGCCTCACTTTATATCTGTTGTGTTTTATATCTGTTGTATCCCCCCTCCCAAAACCTCTGGAGGTGCTGCGTCACCCCTGCTTCGACATCACATCAAGTTCCTCAGCAGACCCTGTCACTACAATGGACGATGGACCAGCTGACCTGGAGGTCAGCACCGAGAACACAGAGGAGACCGAAAACAACGAGAATATGTTGGACGACCAGCTAGTGGACAACGGTGGATATCGACAGGCAGTGTGGAGTTTCTTTAGCAGAATAAAGAACACTGTCCAAAACTACTTCAGCTGGACTGTCAACACCCCCCCCAACCATCCTAACTCCCTCTCCGTCTAAACCAAACCGGTCACGGCAGATGACCGTCCACCATGAGCCTGGTTCTGCCTGAGGTTTCTGCCTCCTAAAAGGAAGTTTTTCCTCACCATTGTCGCCAGGTGCTTGCTCATGGTGGCAATTTGGTTTAGACCTACTCCATGTAAATAGTTTAACTTGGGTTCTGTTATCTGTCATGTAAATATTTTCTTTATAAAGGTTTTCTCCGGGTTGCTCCGGTTCACCTATGATTCAAGGGTTACTTAAACTGTTTTACCTAGAATCTAAAAAAATGTAGTTTAGAATGTCTGTTTCTCCGGGTTGCTCCGGTTCCTCCTATAATCGAAACAAATGTTACTTAGATGCAGTATATCTGTGTGTCTTCAGGTGTTCTCACTCTATATGTAAAGTGTCCTGACATTATGATTGTGTTATGATTTATACAGTATATCATATTTAAAACGTTTCCTCCAGTTTACCTTCTATCTAAATAAATGTTATTTAGAGTTAAATATATGTCTGTTAACAGATCAGGTTTTCTCACAGGCTAACAGCTGAGCTGTGACACTTTTGTATCACTGCAGTTGATGCTCATACCTGTATGTCAGAAAATAATCTCTTACAGTGCTTAATCATCCCATGGTATATCTTTATTTTTTTTTACTTAAAAAATATCTCAGACATCTTGACTGGCTGAAGTTCTTCACTTATTTTAATTTATTTTTTAAACTTTAAGTTTATATCTATCTATCTTTTAATTTGCTTTTGCATGTCCACTACAATGGACCTTTCAATTGAGACGGTGTAAAATGTCAATATAATGTTTCCCATTCATGTTTGTTTTGAGCCACACCACCACAAACACAACTACTCAAAATTAAACAGATTAAATTCATTTTGCTTGTTTAAATTCATTTTAATAAATTCGGGTTTATTATTTTTGTCCATCCACAATGACACCACAAATATAACCTATGGATATCAGAAGGTGTGATCCTCTTCAGTCTTTTTTAGATAATTAGTTCTAAATATGGTATATGCAAGAACAATGATCTGTCCCTCAGACTTGAATTATTATTTTTGTGAAGAAAAAATAGAAATTTAGGAGTCATAAATACACACACACACACACACACACACACACACACACACACACACACACACACACACACACACACACACACTCATATCTTCTACAACCTGTCTGTCTGTACATCCATTCATCCCGACTCTACAGTCGCCCGTAGCGTAGCCAAAACTATTTGTGTAAAATTAGAAGTGAAACCACTTCCTCTCTGATTGAATCTATGGACCTGCTGGGTGGCTGTGCAAACAAACTGAGCTGGACCATTATAGCTTGGCTCCTTTGTGCCGACACAACACACACAGACGTAAATGCAGGAACACTTGCCACACACACACACACACACACACACACACACACAGTACAAGGGCATGCAAGACATAGACATAGACATGCAAATACGGAGAGAGATGGTGGAGTGATGGGCAGCCCCCCTGAGAAGTGCCCAGCGAGCAGTTGGTTGCCTTGCTCAAGGGCACCTCGGCAGTGCCCTGGAGATGAACTGACACCTCTCCAGCTACCGGTCCACCTTCCATATTTTTGGTCCATGCAGGACTTGTACCAGCCACGCATAAGTGTACAGTAATAAAAAATCCACAGTCTGTGTGAATTTGCACTTGTTGTGTTGCAAACACAAACCAGACTAGGTTGCCAAATACAGTCATCTTCTGGTGCTAATAGCAACATACTGGCAAAAGGATATTAAACAGCCTATATAGTAGCTGCTGTCACTGACGTCGCTCACAGAAATCTGCAGACCTTTATCTTTGGCCCGTTTCTCTTCTTCTTCTTTTTTTCGTTTTCTAAACTGGTCACCTGATGCTTCTTTGTTTTTTTACTTTGGTCCATGATGAAGACTCGACATCATTAACCACTATACCTTTGCCAACACCGTTGGTTCACCCGTCAATCAACCGGAGTCACGTCAGGTCACATAGATGACTGAACAGATTATAATTTTTTTTTCTTTTTTTACATAACCCAATTAATTACATGTAGGTATATGGGTCTATGTTAATTCTATGAATGAAATACAGTTTATTTGAAGCAGTTTGTGTTGTGTGGCCTGCTGCCTGGGATCAGTCTATTCCTCGCCCCCCTCCACCTTGCCTCTTCTGACACACACACAACCTGTATGACTCTGAAAATGAGGGCGCCCACTGCACTACTTACGTATATATTTATATATATATATATATATATATATATATATATATATATATATATATATATATATATATGAGCGTTTCTGTTATAAAAAACAAGGGTTACACAGTTAGTTGGATGTTTTAACTTATACAATGTTTGTTCTTACATCATATGTCCTTAGGGCACTTCCCTTTATTGATGTTTTACTCAGACTGACAGGGTAAGGTAAAGTTCAGAAAAATGTATAAATAGAGGGATTTGAGAACAGAATGAGTCAGGGAGATGACATCAAGATTGGGGACATACTGGCTACTCAGTCAGGTGATATGTTGAAGAAAGCTGTTTAAATGCATTATATGCAAATTGACTGTTAACAATACACAGGGGTTGAGACAGCCCATCTTCAGGAAAATGTATAAGAACCAACTGTTAACGCTCCTCTGGGAGCCTTTTTCTCTGTAACCCCTTTAGGGGGTTGCACTGTGAAACACTCCTCTTGTACAAGAATAATAAATTCAACTTAAACTTTGATGCTTTGAATCTGATCCTCCTTATTTAGGGGTTTCTCTTTAAAAAATTCCTGTAACAGTTTCTTCTTCTTCCTTTTTCAGGGCGCTTGTGCGCCCTCACATAGATTGCACCCTTATTGTTGCTACCATATCTCCATTACAGTTTATAGTTAGTTGATGATTTGCTGCTGCTGTGCATCTGTGTCTCTCTATCTCTATCACACGTTCCACTGCTACTGTAATCATTTTATCATTCATTGTAATTCATTGTCATTTTATCATTCATTGTCATTTTATCATTCATTGTAATTCATTGTCATTTTGTCATTCATTGTAATTCATTGTCATTTTATCATTCATTGTAATTCATTGTCATTTTGTCAGTCATTGTAATTGTACAATATGTTTGTGTTCATTTGTCCTGTACACGTGACATCCATTGCACGTCTGTCCGTCCTGGGAGAGGGATCCCTCCTCTGTGTTTTCCCTGTTAAAGGTTTTTTGTGGGCAAGTTTTTCCTCACTTGAACCGAGGGTCTAAGGACAGAGGGTGTCACTCCCTGTACAGATTCATTTTGAGCAAATTAATTTTTTTTCTGGCAATTAACTTTAAAAATTACTTTATAATCATAAAAGTTTTCAATTGACTAATTAATAATCAACTGAGCCTTTCAGCTTTCTTTTACCTCAAATATGTTAAATATCATATGGCAATATATAAGGGCAAACACTAAATGTAAACATAAGAAAACTCCCACAGTACCTTTATAGAAAATAAATAATCTCAGCACAGCATGCTTAATAGTAACACATTTTACCCTATGTAGCACCATAACAGGTCTTAAATATTACCCGCTGTTAAAGTTTTTCTTCTATCTCACTTCAGAAGGGTTCACATGGAAAACAAACACTGACCCACATTCTTAATGGTCCTCTTTAATTCCCACTGCGGCCACGCATGCTAAAAATATTTATATTTGCTGTAATGCAAGGTGCTTTGGATAAAAGCCTCTACTAAATGGCTGATATTATGTTGCGTTACTCACATTTGAATTCACCACTGCTGCCACAAATTAGGACACTCATTATGACTCATTAGGAATGAGTCTCACACTCTGGCGCCAGAGGCCTCATTTGTAAAGACGAGCCTTATGATAAGATTTCATCATACCAATGTTTGTCTACTGGAATTCATCGCAAAGAACTTATTTATGAATCTTGGCCTTGGTGATTAATTTTCGATGCTCTGTTTCAGAGCCAGACTTGCTTTTTACTTTTTACTGTGCCGTGGTTTTGCTGGAGTGAGCTGAGTACAAATCAACACTTTGCTCATGTGCAGTTTATCAGGCCACACTTTGAGTGTAAAGTAACTTTACCAGCCATAGTTCATTTCTTGCTTCTTTTTACAATTTCCTACATACTGATCTTTTCGAATCAAAATTTCTTTAAAACTTTTATATCTTTCCAGAGATCTCTTAGGGTTAGGGTTAACACAGGCTCTACACATTATTTCTTTTAGATTGGAATTTTCTTCAAGCTCCATCAGGTCAATTTAAATTTGTGCAATTGTTTGGTTTATAAAAAAATTCCTATTGCCTCAGCTGTACTGTGTACTGAGCGCGAATTAGTAAATGTTAGCAAGCTAATGTGCTACAAAAATGACGTGAACATTGCGTCACTAAACTATCAATGTGAACTAATGTCAAAATTATAATGTTAGCATTTAGCATGTAGCTGTAGCCACGAGCTGCTCAAGTCTCATTTTGTCTCTCAGGAACTCCAGCAACAACAGTGATGATCAAAAGCTTTCCAAAGAACTCCATTTTAATAGAAATCATTTTATATGTTTGATATTTATGAGAGTAAATGCAGAGCACAGTCCCGTGGAATTCCCTCTCGTTGTAACAAACCACACAGCAGTTTCAGAGCAATTAGCCACATTTTACATTTCTCCACGATGAACGTAATGAGTATAATGTTATTGTAACAAATAGTCATAACGGACAAAATATGTAAATTGGACCCAAGGTGCCCAAATCAAGCATGAATAAAATATTATTTATTGAGTTATTGTAGAGCATTCATGTTGGAAGATACAGTAGATCCAGACTCAGACACACCCAGATTCACACTTCTCCTCCGCCTGCAGACTGCCCTGCTGCTGCCCTTTGTTCTCATATCCACTTACACACAGTCAGGCGGGCCGGCCTCACCTCACTGAGGGTTCTGTCCTCTGGAGCCTGCTGGACTGTAACAACCCATCACACACACACACACACACACACACACACACACACACACACACACACACACACACACACACACACACACACACACACACACACACAAATACACATGCACAAGTTCTGGGCTTGTTTTGAGGAGTTTGTGAACTATTTTAAACCCATGTGCTCTTGGTCCTTGTATCTCTGCAGGCAACACTCATCCAAGCTTGTTTGTGTGTGTGTGTGAATGCACATTAAGTGTTAATACCGTCAGTGTTTAAATGCATTTTTGTTGTGTGAATGTTTGATGTCAGCGCAGGGTGTTAGTTCTGCATGGTTAGCTAGGTGACTTGGCATTTACACTGCTGCTGATAGCAGTGCCCTCTGGTAAGGAGTGTGCACATGTGTTTGTGTGTGTGTGTGTGTGTGTGTGTGTGTGTGTGTGTGTGTGTGTGTGTTTATGTGTGAACGCATATGTGAGTGCTAATCATGTCCCATGGTAGCAAGAGAAAGACAGCTTCAAGAGGAGACTGAGGACACCCATTACCTTTATAGCCCAGGGATCGTATGATGATAAGTGTGTGTGTGTCTACATGTAAAAGTAAGGACTCAATTTTTCCGTGTGCTTTTGAGCATGTATGCATGTGAAATGTGTGTGAGCTATTAGCATCAAACAGCCAACACTCAGTTTGATTCTGGAAACAAAATTTCAAGAATTCGATCAACATGATCAGCAAACATTTTATGATAACGGGTCTTGCTGGCTTGCCCAGACTTTAAGAAAAATTCAGATTAAGTGCAGTTAGGATAAATGAAATCATGATTGTGCGACAGCATGGTCTATTTCTTGCTTAAAAATGTATTCAGTCTTGTTTTGGTGCATAGTTTTGTGGAAATTTGATGTTTCAGAACAGCTGCCATGTTTTCCCAAACTGAAAATCTCATCAGAGCCCAGCAATTATTTGTTACATTTTTTTCTACGTGTGAACGTCCCAGTGTTTGCAAAATGGCCTATTTTCAAGTTGTTCCCTAACCAGATGCTGAATTAGCCATTTCTATTCATAATACAACAGACAGCATGCAAAATGAGAGCAAGAGAAAGAAGAAAACATGAAGGCTAGTAAACTGAACCAGCATGTAAAGAGGAAATTGTCATTTTCATCACTGATGCACTTTTCTGCCAGTTATTAAAGTCTGTTAGTTCCACCATTCTCTCTCTGTCCAGCAGAAATCCTCAGGGGTCTGTTTCACAAAGCAGGTTCAACAAACTCTGAGTCAAATCCTGAACTCTGAGTTGATCTACTCTGAGATAGGAAACTCTGAGTTTCCGTGATTCCAGGGTTAACAGACTCTGAGTTTTCAATAAACCTGCTTTGTGAAACGGACCCCAGATTTTTACACTGTTCTGCAGTCATCCTGTGACATGCCCTATAGATTGCTCATGTCATACTGTCAGCTCTCTTCATATGTTTTTAGTCTGTCTATCACAGTGTCATTTTTTATACCCTCAAGACATATTTTTAGATGCATAAAAATTCTCTGCTTTGAATAATAATTTCTCTCAGATATGGTTCCTCATAAAAACTACTACTGTACTACTTCTACCGCTTTAAAGATTAGCATTTTTTATTTAGTCATTCAGCAGACACTTTTATCCAAAGCGACTTAAAAAAAGGAAGCTACAGTGTGACAAGGACATGTTAGTGCAGCAATAAGCACTACTAGCATAGAATCAAGTCAAAGTTGTAGAGGGAGATGGATTTAACATGTCAAATTGTTGGTAGTAGGAGAGGAGGTTCTCTCTGAAGAGCTGGGTCTGGCTCTGGTAGGAACTGGTAGTGTATGAAAAGAATGGGGGACAACAGACGAGAACAGTTTGGATTGCCCTGAGCATACGGGTGGCAGAGCCAGGCGTCCTTCATTGGCAGTGGTCAGGAGATGACCATATGAACATATGCTGGGCATTCAAGTAGGTAGGTGCAGAACCAGAGACTACTTTGTATCAGCACTGGTAATCTAAATTTAATGCAGGCTGCTACAGGTAGCCAGTGGAGCTCGATGAACAGTGGGGTAATGTGACCTTACATACACAAATATTGTTAATATTACCAATTTAACTCCTTGATACAAGGCGTCTCCTGTATGTGTGCTGGAGTTTTCATGCTCATATCAATCAATGAAGTTTATTTATATAGCCCTTTAAGCCAGACAGTACCCAAAGTGCTTTACAACAAAGCCGTAAAAACAATACATAACAGGTACATAGATAAATAAATACAATTAAATTAAAATACAGTGAAAAGTGAAAAGTGCTGTAGTGTTAAAAACCTTCCTGAAATACATAAGACAGAGTGAATACACCAGAAAGAACAGCACTGCCCTAGTCAGAATAAAATGCCAATCTAAAAAAATGGGACATACGTTTTGATTTAAAAAGGCTCAGATCAATAGTGGTGTAGATGTCAGGGGGCAGTTTGTTCCACAGTCAGGGAGCAGCGACAGCAAAGGAACGATCACTGTTTAAGTCTCGACCTTGGGACCCTTAAGCAGAAGCTGGCCCGAAGAGCGCAGAGCTCTGCCTCAGTTGCGGAAAGTTAAAATAGGTCTGAACTCAAACGTAAGTTGAGCACACAGAAACTTTCCTCCTGCAGCAGATGAATGTGAAAACAGTTTTCTCCTCTCAAACTCTGCACATACATCATTCTGCAGAGTGAAGGCCAAACATCCAAATGAGGTAAAAACACATTCCTGAGTGGACGAGGACTTAAAACTAAGACCAGCTAACAAGTGCACATGGTTAATACATGCCAGAATATACAGTAGTGATTAGTAGTTTATCGGTTTATGAAAGGTCTTAATCCACATCCAAATTTACTTATGTGCCCAAACTGGAATGGCATCAGTCTTTATTTCATTCCTGCCTGCCAGACCAAAACGAAGGAAACAAATATTTGTTTTCCAGGCTGGGAGCTGAGTTACACCAGCCATTCAGAGTTCATGTGTGGCCTGTAGGATATACCAGTGTCTGGCCTTGTAAATATGTGTGTGTGTGTGTGTGTGTGTGTGTGTGTGTGTGTGTGTGTGTGTGTGTGTGTGTGTGTGTGTGTGTGTGTGTGTGTGAGTGTGTGCTATCATGTAAATGTTTGGGTGTTTGGCTCCAGGAGGAGCTGGGCTCTTTCAATAATGGCTATTGACAGCTTTAATTGTAGCTGTGCTGACAAACTACGATCCATCCTCCTTTTCATTTACTCCACTTAGCTTACGCTCCCCTGCTCCCATAGTGTGTGTGTGTGTGTGTGTGTGTGTGTGTGTGTGTGTGTGTGTGTGTGTGTGTGTGTGTGTGTGTGTGTGTGTGTGTGTGTGTGTTAGTGGAGGAAGGCAGTGTCTTAGTCCAGCTGTTGCTTGTCTCATATGGTTTGAGGTCACAGAAGCAGTTGTGTGTGTTATGCGAGTATACAGGGAGTAAGGTGTGTGTCTGCTCGTCCTACGTCTTTGTTACAGATGTTTTGACAGGCTGTAAAAGAAGAAAGGAACATAATAAAATAGTTTTGAGTGAAGGGGAAAAAAAGTATTTTAAAATTCTTTTTGAACCCCAAAGAGCTAATCTAATTCCACTTGCCTGTGTCAACCTGCCTGTCTGCTTCATTTCTCTTTGTCTCTCAGTTTCTCTGTCTGTCTGTCTGTCTGTCTGTCTGTCTGTCTGTCTGTCTGTCTGTCTGTCTGTCTGTCTGTCTGTCTGTCTGTCTGTCTGTCCGTCTGTCCGTCCGTCTGAGGTTCACGGACAGGTCATGCAGTCATGGCCCGTCTTTCTCTGAGTGTCTTTGTGTGTGTGCGCGCTTCACTGAGTCCTTGTTACAGGTGTTTGGATAAGATAGGAAGGAAAAGAGGGCGACGAAAATAAAAGATGCAAAATAGTTTGAGGCGCTGAGAGGAACTCTTTTTCAAATCTGGGTCTCAGGAGTGTGCGTTGAAAAAGCAGCGACGCAGCCTGAATACTGTCAGGGTTCATACAGAGTTCAGCTGTATTCATGCTGATTTTCACTAATCTCCTGCTCCTCTTCCTCAGCCAGAAGACATTAGCAGCAACAACAATGTTTTCATATTTATTGTTGTAAAACTGGTTCCATCCAATTATTTTCAGGTTTTGTTTATATGAAGACACGCTGAATGAAAATGCAAACGTAAAAACTTTGTTTCACACTCTTTTGAAAGAATTCTGTTCTGTATAATGTATCAAAAATTCTGGGGATGAAATCAGATTTGTCTGATAAATAATGTGTCAGAATGGTAATGATAAGCAGCTAAAATGCAAACAGCTCCATTGTGGTTTTGGATGTCCTTGAAATGTTTTTGAAAAGTCCACCAGAGCCTCAAAGAAGTGTCACACACACTGTCACTGCTTTTAAAAGTCAGCTTGGTGTTCCTGCTGAAGTTGTTGCAGTCACAGTTCTTTGTTTCTGTTTTCTGACAGCACAAAATAGAAAAGACATTAAGAGACACAAAAGTACAATAACAGTTTGAAAAATACTGATACATTTTTAAAAGATATTTTTTTGTCATTAAAGTTTTTGCAAAAATCCTTGACAGCCAGATGAGATAATTACTGTATCCTTCCTCCATTTTCCATGCTAAACTTTCCCAGAATGTCTACTTCCCTCTGTCCTCTTGACCGCTCCTCCTCTCTCTTTCAGTGCCTAAAGTCCTATGCACCTTGCATCACCACCTGGAACAGTTTTTATGCTTCTCTCCTCCCTCTGCTTGTCATCCCATCTTCATTTACCTCTCTGTCCTTCCATTCATCCATCTATTTAGCTCCTTTGGGGCTTCAAGGCTCGCCGTCCTCTCTCCTCTTCCACCGTCGATCCTGTGTGAAGGAGAATCATATTGAGCCTTTGAACGCGATTCTGAACTCCTCTGGGTGCTATATGTTATCTCTTTCCTCTCTGTGTTTGTGTGTGCGTGCGTGTGTTACCCCCTGGAGCTCACTAAAATTCAGCCATAAGGTAGCGGTGCACCACCGCTGACGAGTGACAGAGAAAAAGAAGGGACCCTTGGGAGAACTTGTGATAAAACACCTTCCTCTTCTAAACATGTCTACTCATTTTTATTCAAATTCCTCCCCCTTGCCTCACCTCCTCTCTTCACTGATCCTTTGTTGCCATCTGAAAGGAAATGAAACACTGTAACATGAAAAGGAATTTCTCATCTTGAAGTTGGACTATATCTCTCAACACAAGTCTGTTTACTGCTTTTTTTCTACTCGCACTATCCTATTGTGTCTCCTTCACACATTATCTAATACTCTCTTAGACTTTCCCTGTCATGTTAGAGACTGTATGAAAATTAGTTGTGCGTCAACAAATGGGAAGTTATTTTAGGTTTTCACTGAGCAGGCTAGGAGCTTTTATTTTTTTGGACCCCAGATTTATTTTTATTTTTATTTTAGAAAACTGGAGCTAATGGCCGATGTATCTTCTAAAAAACGTACATACTTATATAAACATACTACAGTGAGAATTAAACCACAGTTAACCTGATAAAAAAGTATAAATGGAAATAAAATGAGGAATGTCTCTGAAAACACCAGTGTATATGTTTTTTGCTTTTACAGAATATTTATTTAATTTTTTATTTTTTCAGTAATGAGCGTTGCTCGATTGGAAAGCTATCAAAGCTTTATTAAATGGACACACACTCCTTCTTGTTGTAAGTTTCCAGGCCACAGTAATTTCCATACAGTCCCTTACATAGCATACAACAGATGAGTGAATACATGCAACAAAAGGTAATCCTTAGCACACAGTCTTGCTAAGTTAAGTCATTTAAATGTTGTGTCACTTTAATAATTTGTTTTTATGGTATAAAATGAAACAAAGTGGTTTAGAAGGTTTTTTTTATTTTTAAGCCTGACAGCACACGATAAGCAGTCTGAGCTGCACTTGCTGCTGGGCTAGGCACAGAGTCAATACTGAGAGCTCAGCTCAGTGCTAATAAAACATCAAAATAAACACATTTCTTAATTTGCCTGTTAATATTAGATTCTGTCACCTGTGTGACCTTCTGAAATCTTGTAACAAACCTTTAAAGTTCAGCAGAAAACAGCACTAAAGGTCAAATGTTAAGTGTTAAGGTGGACAGCGCCTATCACTGAGGTGCCGTTTCAATGTCATTGTTTTCATTTACATTTGGTCCAGATGTGCCACAGCTGAAAACAACATTTTAATGAACTATGCTGTTCATTATCGCTTTGTTTGTTTGGCAGTTGGCCACCACAAATTTCAGGGACGTAACACTACTCCAGATTGTTGTTGTCAGACATGCATAGAGGAGTTGCATAAGTCAGACAGCTTTGCCTCTAGGCCGAGATTGGTGGAAACTTTCTCCCTATTGAATGTGCAAGTGGCTGCAGAGCTGTTGTCTCCTCTTTGACAAGCACAATCTCATGAGGGCATAATTCCACTGTACTGAAAAATGACCTAGTTAAATCAGACAGTGTTTGTTTGGGAATAAAAGAAGTCAATGAAGATCCTCACAAAGATGCGGAGTGTCTGGAAGCAGAGGTCTCGGGACTTTTGTAAAAGCAGCTTTATTCGGCGTTATTCTGTAAGTGGATGGCTGCCTCAGCCTGACCGTGCTCCTCTCCTCGAACTCACAGCCACTGAACACAACAATGCAAGTCTCAGCAGGCGGCAGCGATAGAGATAGGAGCGAGAGGAGAGGATGGAGAAAGAACGAGGGAGATGAAGAGAAAGAAAAAGTAAGGAACAGGAAGAGACCAGGAAACAAAGGGAAGGAGAGTGAGGGAGAGAAAACCAAGGTAACAAAAGCGTCAGAAATGAGCAGCTTAAGAGCTTAGCCGGCATTAGAGACGCCTCATTTTCCAGTGAAACCATCTCGGCCTCAACTGTACAGCGACAGGAGTCAAGAGCTTTGAGCCCAGAGAACAATAAAGCACTATTTCATCATTTGTCTCACTCCCATGACACTTGTTTGTTTGTTTATTTATTTATTTATTTATTTATTTATTTATTTATTTATTTATTTATTAATCTTGGCCATGCTGTCATTACTCAAGTCTCTGAGGCATTGAGAGATAAACAATGAAAGTGTTTGTCCATCAACAAACAACAGTCGCACTGCGATTCTGTCAAGGCTTCGAAACATTAAAGCGTTGGAGGGATAACTCCGGAGCATCGAGGGAGCAGATCTGCCTGCACACGTCAATGAAAATCTCCACAATGAGGCGATTTTACAGAATTCCATTTCCCCACCAGTTGTCTCTTCAGCTGGTGAAGCTGGAAACAGTAAACTGGAGATCTATCTCTTGGTGATTGACTCTTTTCTCACCCATCAGGTTAGTAAAAAGAAGCTGCAGTTGATCTTTAAATACATTGCGCTGCTGGCTCCGCAGTATTTCAGATATATCTGTGGACACACTGCCACCATTCTTTAGTGCTTCACCTTTCCCTGCTTCCAAATCTACGAGCATGAGATGCAGACATAATCATAAAATATAAAAATCGCTGTTTGGGTCCAAGTCTGCTCTTGCAAAAGGAAAGGGTTTTCTTACATCATCTCAATTGCAGACATATTTTCTAAGTGAGACGGTGAGTGATGAGAGGAAGAAGTGAGTGAAAATGAGAGGAAATGGGCAGATGGAAAGGAAGGAGGGAAGGAAACAGCATATAAGAGGTTAAATGAGCAAAGAGCAGAGGGTAAGAGGGGGGAGGATCATCGATGAGGGAAAGAGAACTCGGACTGGGCATTTCAGAGGATAAGAAATTAATAAAAAAAAGACAGCTAGAGAGACTGAAAGCCTTATTTTACCTCTCTTTTCCCCATAATGCAGTCTTACTCGGCTGTCAGGAGAAGGGAGGGAAGAGAGAGTTCAACAAAAAGTCACAAGAGGAAAAAGGGAGAAAAGTAGGGGGAGAAACTGCCAAGACAGATGAGAGGCAACCTTTACCTACATGCATGCGCTCTAAACTCATCCCTCCCTCAGCAGCAGTTATCTCATTTTTATCTGCCAAAAACTTGTTTCATAACCTTCTCTTTACCTTTCACTTCTCATTCAGCCCCAAGCAACACAGCGAGGATTAAACAGGATCAAACATGACGGTTACAACAAAACAGGCAAGAAAGATCGATAGACACACATGATGACACACAAAGATAGACACATTTTCATGTTTTTATTTTGGCCTCACACCAACTCAAATTATGATGTTGTCTTCTCAGTTTAGTTTCATCTCGTGTTTTTGTTTTCTCTTTTTTTGGCTTTTCAGCAATATTTCTTGGCGGTTTTTAGATATTACTTGTTTATGATGTTTGCTTCCCCTGTGAGAGCAACTGTTCAGAGAATCATTTTGCATTCCCTTCAAAAGATGCAATTAAAGAAAATCATCTGAAGAAGTGGTTTCACAGAGAGGTCTGGGCCAGGTCTGCAACAGGCGCAGACAGACAGACAGACATGGATGTCTTTCAGTGTTCAAGGAAATTTGTTAAAGATTTCCCTGATTTAAATCATTTCTTCTGGTCTGAAGAGTCATCATCATGAGAAACAGCTTCAACGAGTTTTGTAACGACAGTCGGGTTGCCAGGCAACTGTTGTTTAGCTGGTGACGTGCAGAATAAATTGTTGTTTCGGTACTGATTGTTGAGAGCACATTAAAGAAATAAGGTTTTTTCAGTTGGGTGTGTGTGTGTTGGGAGTTGTTGGTTTATTTTTGAACTTTGGGGAGAGCTCGGTGGACCAAACTTTATGCTAAGCTAGGCTTTTTGTGCCTCCAGGCACAGTCATGAGTGCTATCGATCTTCCCTCTCATGGCTCGTCTGCACCGTAAGTGCTTCAGTTCATGTTTTTCAATCGTCTATGTTACACACACAGACGGTGGGCTACAAATGCTACAAGCAACACATTTTACCCACACTATATATCCTAGTATATTCTGACACTTCAGGTCTATTTTCATCCTTTCATGCGCATAAACACAGTGGTTTTGTGTTGTGCTGTGCTTGAATGGATCCTGTTCAGACATCAACAGAAGACTGAAGGTGCTGTTGTGTAGTGTATTTCCCAGATTTTTCAATCTAACTGGTTGATTCACTGTTCAAATGCACAAGACTAAGTGACCAGATCACTATTTAGAATGCTGTGTGTGTGGATTAGTAGCTAGGTTTAGTCTATTGCTTTTTCTTTTTTTTGCCATTTAAGAATTGATTCTGAGGTTAATAACAATGACCTATTGTATCTGCAGCAGAGTTTTTTGCATAATTATTAAAACGATTTTAACCAGGATGTAATCCTTATGAATATCACGCCCAAGTTGGCAGTTACACTTTCAGTCATCAGTGTTTCAGCCTTAGTTCTGTCAGTGACACTGATGATTCAAGTGTCAGTGAATCATCTGTGACGCTGATGACTCAATACGCTCAGTTTATCTTTGATTTGTTTGTTAATGTGCTAAAAAATCACTGATGGCGGCTCCAGCGTGACCGGAGCAGGAAGACGTGGCAAGTGTTTATCATAGCTGATATCTTTGTCACGCTGACACATTATATATGTGAATCAGAACTCAAAGATCCTTTGAGGAAATGAGAGGCCAGCTGACTACAGAGTACAAAATGATGCGGTGAGTGTTACGCAAATGGACTTCAGGAGCAAAGAGGTGTAGGAGAGTGAAGCACTAAGTGCGCTATAAAAGAGAAAACAATGGATGAGTAGATTTAGTGCACAGATAGTGTCATGTCGCTGCTCTAAAACCTGAACACAGATAATATGATGCCACAAACAGATTAGTTTCCAACATGTCTGACCTTGGTAAAGAATGCACACGTACTTGCTCTTTAACTGAAAATATTTTCATGTCGTCTGCTCTGTGACATGCCTTTTAGGGGTTTTAGACTGTGCTACAGGTATTGCATTACTCAGTTGACATGTCTTTAGCTGGCATGTGTGTAGGTGTGTGTCTTGTAAGTGTGTTTTGTCTGCCTGGCAGTACATTGTACCCGGGGCCCCCGCATTCATTTCATCGCCCGCTGCAGTCCAAGCTCTGTTTTCATGGCGACCTGTCAGATTTGCGCTAATCCTCTGGATGAGGATGCCATGTAGCCTGTGGTGCTCTCCTTCTTTCTTTTTTTCCTCTTCTGCACTCTGTTTTCACTCTTCCTGTCTTCCCCTTTTCCATCTTTACTTTGACTGTGTTTCTCTCTAAGTCTGATGTCTTCCTCACTCTCTGTTCTGTAATCACGACAAATGTTGTAAGGCACATGTAAGCCTGTATGTGTGTGTACAGGGTTTGTGTGTATGTGTGTGTGTGTGTGTGTGAGTGAGTGATTGCGTCAAAATGTATGTGACAACTGATGAAACTGTCAAAGCATGCACACGTGTTTGAGTGTGTTTGTGAATTTAAAACCTGCCACCTGGTTGATGACACATTCAGGTGCTTTCAGGACTAATTAACACTTCACCTGTGCAGTGTTTTCCTCAGAGTCTAATTCATTAACAAATTCATTGTCTGTTCTGCTATGTCAGTCCTGGCAAAGAAAAAATTGTACCAAAATTAGATATGCCACCCAGTGATACGTGTTAGAAAATTCTTAAAAATTCATTGTGAAGGTTCAGTTCAGTTCAAATCAATTTTATTTATATAGCGCCATATCATAACAAAAGAGAGAGAGAGAGAGAGAGAGAGAGAGAGAGAGAGAGAGAGAGAGAGAGAGAGAGAGAGAGAGAGAGAGTCTAATCCTATGGCACTATAAGCTCTATCAAAAAGGAAAGTCTTAAGTCTACTCTTAAAGGTTTTGACCATGTCTGCCTCCCGAACCCAGAATGGTAGTTTGTTCCACAGAAGAGGAGCCTGATAGCTGAAAGCTCTGGCTCCCAATCTACTTTTGGAGACTATAGGAACCACAAGGAACCCAGCGTCCTGAGAGTGCAGTGTTCTAGAGGGGTAGTAAGGTATTATGAGCTCCTTTAGATAAGATGGTGTCTGACCATGAAGAGCTTTGTAAGTAAGGAGAAGAATTTTAAATTCCTAAAGTCCTAAGAGACTTATTAGAGCAGCCTGATAACAAAGAGTTACAATAGTCCAGCCTAGAAGTAACAAATGCGTGGACTAGTTTTTCTGCATCCACGTGAGATACAATGTGTCTGATTTTGGTGATGAAAAAAATGGCCATGAAGTGGAAGAATGCAGTCCTCGAAATTTGTTTTATGTGGACATTAAAGGTTAAATCCTGTCTTTAGTAGTGATTGTCATGTGTGGGGAGTTACAGGGGATTTTACAACAGTAAATGCAGTTGGCTAGCACAAATTATTGAAATCCAAGTGATATATGTGTTCAAATACAAATCACAAGTCAAAACATTGCTAAATTTGCCTGAATTATATAAGGTGCCATTTGGGAGCCGAAAGAGCCGGCTCTTCTTGGTGAGCTGAGCCAAATGATCCGGCTCACAAAAAAGAGCCGGAATTCCCATCACTAGTCTCTAGAAAGAAAGTTTCTGAGGTGATAAAAAAACTTCAGTTTTGTCTGAATTTAACATCAGAAAATTGTAGGTCATCCAACTTTTTATATCCTTAAGGCATGCTTGGAGTTTAGTTAACTGATTGGTTGCATCAGGCTTGATCGATAAATATAATTGGGTCGTCAGCATAACAATGACAATTTTTGGAGTGATTCCTAATAATATTCCCTAAAGGAAGCATATATAAACTGAATAGAAGTGGTCCTAGTACAGAATCTTGTGGAACTTTATGACAAACTTTGTCGTGCATGGAGGATTTATCATTGACTAACCCCAAAACCCCACCGGGCACATCTCTGTCAGGTCGTGGCTGCAACCCCCACCGGGATTGTTTCAGAGGCGGGGCATCATTTTCCTGGTTTATGTGCGTTTAAATATGCTTCTACATGTGTAAATTTTCTATGTAGTTCATTTGTTTCTCTTTTGTCTGACTGTCTGATTGAGGATTATCTAAGATGTTTCAGGTGCTCTTTGTAAATTGACACGGGCTGCTCGCGGCGTCTGTCAAAAATAGAACAGCTGCATATTCAATGTGGAGCTAAGCGGAGGAGCTTCTGAACCAGACCGTGGTGGAGCCAGTGGGGTTTAAAACATGCAATGCGGCACGTCCTCACCCGATGGAATTTGGGGGTAATGATGCACTTTATAGAATAATATAATAGAATAATTCATTATCATGATAATTATGATTGTTCACTTTGTGCACAGGGGAGTTGCCATCTCTAGGGGCTGATGTGCATAGGGTTAACCCCCTTCACTTTCGTCAGCAGTGGAACAACACATACGAGCTCTGCCGTTGGTTTTTGAGACACTGTGGCCTTTGTTTGATCACACACTGTAGCCAACATTGTAAATTTATTCCTAACCTAAATCCTCCCGCTAACCTGCAGCTCTTCCATCCGCACCCACTCACAGCAGGGCACAGTAAAGCTGGCTACCTTGCTGAGGTGCTGAAGTGTTGGAGGTCTGCAACTAACAGCTCATCATAGCTCCTTCTCGTTCTGTTACTCGCAGCAGTATTTGTACCTGAAGCACTGATGGAAACATGCAGAAAATGGCTGTTGTTGTAAGTTGCTAATCCCAGTGACAAACACAATGCATTTCCTGTGGCTGCACAATAAGAGCCACCTATGTTTTGCGAATTGAACCCTTCTAATGTGAAGCAGTAGGATTTTATTAATTGGAAGAAATTGCACTGAATCATATGCATGTGTTGTTTTCCTGTGCTTCAGCGGGTATCTGAATCTGGCGCAGAAGTAATAAAGACTATATAGAGGGATAATTACTGAGTGTAAATACCTCAAAATATCCTTGCAGAATGCACAAATTAGATCAAATATGTGGCTTGATTTTGTGGCAATCAGCATGCTCTCACTCCAAATCTGGATCCATATTACATCCTTCCATATCTAATTAAAATAATGTCTTAAAAGTGGAGTGATACTGTTTATTAGACTGCCATAGCAAAAACCAATCTGTTTTAATATTTGGATTCATGCAAAGAGCCTCCACACCCCAAGAGGTGTACTCACAAGAAAAAATCAGCAAAAGTAATATTGCAAGCATCAAATCAACCTCCAGCTAAGATTTGATTAAAGAGCGACACCTCCCTTGATGTTCATCCTCCTCTCTGAGCTCCAGTCCTCTTCAACACTCTCACCCCCTTTTTCTATCTCTTTTCCTTCTTACATAAATTTGTTTGCTCAGGTTTCTTTTTTTCAGTTATTTACCCATTTTCAGCCTGTCATCTTGTCGCCAACAGAATCGAGGGAGAAAGGAGACCTGACCAAGAAAGGGAGGTGAAATCACAGGAAAACTATTTGCATAAGCCTCAGGGGAGAATACAAGGGGGGTAGTAGGATAAGGTGGATGTTCTATTTCTGTTGGAGCTGGGCTGGGCTGGGATCAGTAGCAGATCAGGGCGTAATGCATCACTCAGCCACTACAAAGATAAATATATAATTGAAAGGGGACCAGAAACGCAGACGTGTGGGATGATAGATGTGTGTTTCAGACTCGAGTGCAAACCTTTGAGGTGATCTGATGCACATCATTAGCTGATGTTGTCTTCTCGCCCATGTGTAGCTCCATATATGTATAAAGCGCAATCAGTGTGTGTGTGTGTGTGTGTTTGCTACAAAGAACTGTGTGGACAGAGTATTTGATGACTGCCGTGTGTTTTTTTCATTATCTGTGCATGTTCGTGTTGGACTTTGAGCAAACTAATTTGTGTACATTAGCACTGATATGCAACTGGAAGCGTCTTGGACAATTAAGTAGCATGTGCTGTCTGCAGCGTGTGTGTGTGTGTGCGTGTGTATGTAGGATCTTTGTATTTGGGCATGGATGTCCATGTTTGGATGTGTGTCCACAGTTAGCAGTGAGCTCAAAACAGCACTTATTTATGTTTAATCATGATAAAGATTGCACACTCCCTCGTTGAAAGAACTAGAGGAAAACGAAAAGGGTATAAACAAGGCTGAATGGGAATTGTATGAGGAGAAGGGACTCCCCAGGGGCTAATAAACTTGCTTAATTATGGGAGGCCTTGTTAATTTAGTCTCTGGCAATGCAGAAGATCTCTGTCTTGCCAAGGAAACACAGGAGCAGCTGGAGCCAATGACTCTTCCCTGAACCCTACACGGCCTTGCCTCAGTCAGTACAGGCAGGGAGATATGTATGTATGACATGCTTTTTTGCTTCAGTACTCTGGGAAGGATTTTGTTATGTCATGTGTCTAAATTTTTTTTAATCTTAATTTATTTTAGCCTGCTAATTTTTGAGTCAGAGTTAGAAGAAGCATTTTATTCTCCTTGCCATGGAAAGGAAACTTCAGAAGTTCTTCATTTAAAGTGACAAAAATAACAAAGGTCAGCAGGAAGAACAGAGCAGTTGATACTGTATGTGGACAGCAATGCCGTCACAAATACTACTTTTAAGGAGTAACATAGGATGATTCTATCAAAATACAACATTATACATATAATAAGTTGATCGCGCTGGAAACCTGGGGAAAAATATTCAATGGTTCTCTTCGGAGTCAATGCATGGCGGGAGTTCTGCTGGAAAAATATTGTGAGATCCATTCAGAAATGACATCAAGGCAGTGGGGGTGCCCATTGTGGGTCTAACAAGGCCAACCACTTTCATATATGTTGGGACTGCCAGGTGATCGAAATTACTGGGAGGAGATCCACAGACATATATTTGGCCTAAATGTGAAACTATGTATTTAGGTGAGCTGCTGTTTGAAACATGGAACAATAAAAAAAAAAAAAAAAAAAAAACTGCTGGCAATATTGTTGGCTGCCAGTAAAAAATCAGTCACAAGAAAATGATTAAAAGTAGAACCACCCACCACTGATGAATGGATTGACGTATAGGAGATTTATGTTATGGAGAAGATTTTATTTTCTCACGGAGTTGAACGAGAAAAATTCTACAGGACCTAGACCAAACTGACTGTGTAAACTAACCTTCTTTTCCATGTGGTGGCTGGATGGTCAGAGGTGATGTCCTCCCTTGTTTTGTTCTCTGCTTGTTCATTACTAAAATAACTCTGGAAGGGCAATATGGATATTATATGGCTGGATTGACATTATATATATTCTACTGTGGGCAAAGAAATGCTGTAAAGTGTTTGTTAATGAAATAAAAGTAAAAAAACAAAAAAACAAACTAAGTTATCCATTTGTATTCAAATGTTTTGAAATCTGTCCATGTTTCCACAACTACCTTTAAGCAAATATATTCAAAAGGGGATTGTCATGCTTGTTCATTGCAAACAGATGGATGAACATGGAGATGCTAACAAAACAGTAACATTCCAATTTTAGCATGAACAGGAGGCCTTACATCATTAAAAACAGGGAACAGAAAGACACTGAACATCGAAAAGCAAGTCAAAGCATCGTTTGAGTATTATTTAATTATTTTTCGAGTATTTATATTCATATTTCTTTATGCACTGTTTCAGGCTGAACCATTAGCCATTGTTGTTATGCTCTTAGTAGCCATGTTGGAGCTCTCAGAATGCGGCGTGTGATGTGAACACCTTTAAATATAGGAATTATAGTGCAGACATTCAGACATTCATTGTGTTGCATTCAGATGTTCACATGTAAGGTGACAGAAATAGTTATCATAGCTGTTCTCGAGTTAAAATGGGTATGAATGTCAGATTGTCAGTTGTTCTAATGAGCAGTCATTATTGCAGAATAATGACACTTCTCTGCCAATTCCTGTGTTGAAGCAACAGCAAATCCTCTTTTGTCACTTTGTCACCGTGTTTGTTTGTGGCACAATCTCAAAGTTCTGTCACCTTTGTCTCAAAGTTCTGTCACCTTTTCATTTGGTTGATTGTTAGTGCTAATTATTTGACACTATAGTAGGGCGGGTGGAGGCTTGCAACTTCCTAAAATCAAAGAACTTGATGATCCCACAGTTTTGAATGTTAAGCTGAGGGATAAATCTTCAATTTTGTCATTGGTTTTCTGTGGTATAATGCTGCTTTCCTGATGAAAAATACTTCCTCTATTTTTTTGCATGAGCTACTGATGGTGCTGAGAGATGAATCCCCTTGCAGCATTTTGGCAACATGTCAGTGTCTTTTCAGAGCAGAGCCGCCATAAAGAAACAAACGGACAAAGAATTGATCGGACAGTTGTGTTTCAGAATTTTAAGAAACTCATCATTCAGAGTTAGAAATCGAGGTGTACTCCCTTCCTCTCTTTTTCAGAATGAGTGTGAGTGTGTGTATGTCTGCATTTGTGTGCAGGGTAGTCATATGACAGTATATCACTACACAAATGACCCCACTGTGAAATGAAACCTGCTTTAGAGGGGGCAAGCGAGGGAGAGGAGGAGAGGGGGATTTAAAATATAGAGGGAGAGTCATTGATTAAATGCTGCAAAGTGAGAGTAATTCTGCAAGCGCTGAGAATACACACACACTACACATGATAAATGGTGGCCGGTGTGGAACCTGCGTTTAGTTCTGTCATTATTCAATAATAGGTGCAGCAGAAATCAAGGCTGCCTGGCAGTTATTGTACTGCTGCTGGCGCCATGTGATTATTGGCCATAATTTACTTTACTGCCCTGTCCTATAGAACCAACGTTAACTTGAGCTGTTTGTCTAACTGGGAGAGGAGAGAACTGTGGATGTTCACCATTTTGAGTAACTACTTCAGTTTAATAAGAAAAAAAGATGTCGATAATGACAACGTCGGCAGTGCTTTATCAGGAAAGTGGTGTATAGTGGCGTTAATCTTTGGCAGCTTCAGCAGACACACTGTGGATGGATTAACATAGATTTATTGAATGCAGATAAACATATAATACAAACATGTTCTGCAAATAACAACTGACTTATTAGATTTCATGAAATAGTTGATATGCCTGTCACAACTGATGTTATGTCTGACATATATCTGATTTTCAATACATTACACATTAGTATAAAAAAGCGGCAGCACATTTGAGAAGCTGTTAACTGTGATGTTTTCTTTTTCTTAGTTGTTACACCTTATTATGCCATTCAAGCTTTCTTTCAGTTAACATGCATAATGGTGGCACATTTACCTCTAAATCCTTGATTTCAGACAGATGTAAGAAAAGCAGCTTTTTGTTTTGAGCTGACTGCCTGCCTCGTTAGCTAGGTGGATAAGCATTAAAATCTGTACTAAATAAGAATAAATGTGTGCTATGTGTTTGTCAGACAAAAGAAGAAAGTATCCAGCCAAATTTGAATTATTAAAATATCATCAAGTTAATGAAATTAGGTGTCAAAATCAGGTAAAAATGAATTCTCAGCTCCAGGACAGGGGTTCGCTGACTTTTTAATTTTAATTTAACTTTCCTGTTCCTGAAGGTTTGAAGCTGAAAAGGCAGAGGAATGTTCACTAGATAATGATCCATGGAGGAAAGAAAACAACAACAGGTAGTGTAGTATAACATTAAGAAAAGTGTTGACTTCTAACATTCCAAGAGCATGAGGAGTAAGGATTAACCTGTGTGGGCAAATGTAATGCTGCATGAATAATAATTGTGTCTGGGTTTGCACTTCTCCAAAGATGCTAACACTGCCCTAACCTCTAATAGCTTCCACACAGTGTTGAAATTTTTATAAGATAACCTGTAACCCTGCAAACTAATTTAGTTAATTAATGATGCGCTCCCTGGCTTTGGAGGTAACTCTCAGGTTATTACTAATGTGGGGCATGCTAACACTTGCAGCTTACATGAGAACAGATGAAACATTTTTCCTCTCCTTCGATTGGGCAGTTGGGTTTCTGGCTTTGGAAGCACAGCTTGACGGACCTTTCATGCACAGTTATGGTTATTTAAATATGATTGGACCATCGCTGTTTTTAGAGGAGTTGTTTACTTGCATTGCCTAAGAATGTATCTTGTGTATCATGACTTCTACATTAGTAGTTTTGACGGTCCCAGCTGGCATCCTGCCAGCCCAGCTTGACCCCCTGCAGCAGTAGCAGATATATCAGCCTGCTCAGCTTAAACCGCATTGATATGTAGGGGATTTATTCTGTGTTAAGCCCTGTGGGCTGCAGCCTGCTGACTTATATTGGAGCCGGCCACAGCGATGGCCTATGGGTTAATGGGTTGGCAGTAGGAGCTGAGGACACAGGCATTAGGCCTCTGCTACTAATTGAACAAGGGAAAGATTTGTTTAAATTAGGAGGGAATAAGCCTGCAGGGTTACAGTGGGGGGTACTCAGCTGAATATTGAAATCGAAGCAGTAGATAAGTAGGGCTGCGTCTGAGATGCTTCATTGACAAATGCAGACACAGTTGCTCACTTCATGGACATCACAACTTCTTCAATTCCTGGTCACTTTTTGCTGGCCAGCACTGCTGTAACTCTGCTCTGCTTTTATTTACAGACTGCTAGTAAAGTAAAATAAGTCATTAGTGTGCTCACTAGCTAAAGCCATCATTCACTTTATACCACCACCTTTAACCTATTCCTTTTTTTTGTCTTCAACAGTTTTGTAGAAATCACATTCTCCGATTCAGGCTGTTTTTCAGAAATGTTCAGATTTCATAATCGCTCTGTATATGCTCTGCTTCAGCGGATGATGTAATCAACACTCTGAGGAGCTGTTATTTCAAAATAAATGCTCTCAATTTTCTTTCCTCATACATAGTGTATTTCTGAATATTCACACAAGCCTTCACACTCTCAAAGAAAAAAAAAACTCATTATGCCTCCATCCATCAACCATTTTCTGCTTTTTTGCAAGGCTGTAATACCAATACTACTTTCTGCTTTGGGAAAACCTTCCTAGTTCTAAAATAGTAATACCTATATTAGTTATAGTTTGAAATCAGGGTTGTAGGGCTGATGTGGTTCCCTGTCTCTCCATAATAACTTGATGAATTATTTTAGTGGACAACAATTTAACTGACCACAGAGAGAAACTTAAAACTGAAGTTGGTCCGTCACTTACAGCTAAACATGATTCTCTTTAGTTTTACACTAATCGAATCTAATGCAAAAATGTGATTATTATTCATTCACATCAGGTAGCTAATCCAGTTTGGCCTGTGTTCATTTTTGTGTAAACATACAAACTGATTGCTGAGGGATCCCAGGCGACTGGGAAGCTCACATGATTAGGAATAGTGTTACAATGAGTTCTCACTGATTGAAAGATCGATGCAGACAAATGACATGTGGTCAGGGAGACAGAATTGTTTGTGTGTCTGCTTTTCAGGCTCATCTCATCTCATACATCATCAGGTCGCTTCTCCCTGCTTGACCCACTACTTATAAAGTATTTGGCCGTCTGCAAGTTGTACTAACAAAAAATATTGCATGTTGTTCCCGAACACCACATCCCCTCCCTTCTTTCTGGCTAGTGGTCTCTAATCATGTTCTTGAGTCTCCTACAGAAGCTGTTTGAAGCTGGTGGTTCTACTCTGAAGTGACAAACTCTCAATAAAGAATGCAGTCGAGGATAACAAGGCTCCTCGAGCATGTTTTTATTTACCAGCCGATGCATCCATGTCTTTCTCTTTATGCGCTTCTTTGCTCTTTTTCACTTTCTCTTCCTGAATATTCCTTTTCTTTCCACCCCTCCTCTCTGACGCTCTGTTAAGCCCACTATTTTATGTGTTAATGAGGCACTAATGAGACAAGGTTCGTCTTAATCTCAGGCAGAAAATTGGAGCGCTGACGATTTTTAACACTTGTGGGATTAGCAGAGGGAAGGCGCTCTTTGAGGTAGGGGGCATGAGAGAAAGGAATGGAAGGAAAAAATGAGACTGAGAGAGACAAAGGTGAAAAGCAGCGTTGTTTAGATGTGTGTGTGGTGTAAATTAGTTAGGCTTAGTGTAATGTTCTGTGCTAATGACTCTAGAACATGAGTGGGTGGAAGGAGTCAGTAGAAGAGAGTTGTGACCCTGATGAGAAACAAATAATGAGGCAGCTGTTGTATGCACACTTAACACCCACACACATGTTTTAAGATTGAAAAACCCTTCATCCCTATTCACTCCCACCACCACACTGTCTCAGGTCCGGTCTGGCTGTCTTTGTCTTTGTCAGTGCTCCCTGCATTCTTAAGGATGAAGGGATGTCCTCAATTTCTCTTGATGAAACACAGGGGCACTCCACTGCAGATCGCCTGAACCTCGTTCACCGGTGGGATACCTCTAATCAATCAAGTCAATTACTGCTCAAGTCTCATCATTTTCCCTTATCACAGATTGATTCGTTTATTTACTTGAAAGTTTGCCAGAGTGGTTTCATCCTGACTCATCAGAATTTATGCTGTACAGAAGTTTTTCATTTCCCTTTGCCTAAACTTGGCAGCATAAATTAATGCAGGAGCAGTGAATTCCTTTATTTTAAATTGTCTGCTGGCTTTGCTGTGAGTGAGGGCTTTGAAAACTTTTGACTTGTGGCAGTCTTGTAAAGCTGACAGCTGATCTCAGCTGTCCCAGTCTGAACTGCGTCTGTGAAGTTGCCCTCTTGCTTGCCTTCACACTCTTTTTGTCTGATGCCATATGTTGCTTTTTTGACCAAGATTTTGCTCTGGGGATTATCTCGGATTATCCAAAGTTCTCGTCTCCGTGCTGCAGTCCCACTTCTGGCTTCTTCCTCTGACTTCTGATTCCCCTCTGCAACCAACAACTTTTCTCTACATGACACATGCAGAATTTCCCAAAACACAGTTACAATTGTAAATTGTAGTAGATTACAAATGGGTGGTTTCTCACAATTACCTGCAGCTATTACAATGTTCAGACAGAAAGAAGAAGTCACTGTTTCTGCAGAATAGCAAAGTGAAATTTTAATGCAGGTATAGGAAATTGAAATTCAACAAACTATAAAATACATGTACAGAAATTAACTACAGAAGCCAAAAGAGATTTTTGTAAACATGTTTATTTCTGCTGTGAAGCTGGACATTTTAACATGGGGAATTATGGAGACTGACTCATTTTGCAACCAGCCTCTGGACATTTGAGGAACTGCAGTTTTTGACACACGTTGGCTTTACTTCTCAGTAAAGAGGCTCTTGTGTTTTTCAGAAACCTCAGGGTGACTTCAAGGAGACAGCATCCATTTTTTTTATATAGTCTATGACACAGATCACTATTAGGTGGACCGCATCCTGGTCTGGACTGGTCATATCAACTGAATAACAGTTTTGGTGGAGATTACATTTTGACTGGCGACTCTTTTTTCT
The DNA here is from genome assembly GCA_004119915.2 of Collichthys lucidus. Lineage (NCBI taxonomy): Eukaryota > Metazoa > Chordata > Actinopteri > Sciaenidae > Collichthys > Collichthys lucidus. Next base: position 1,636,978 of record CM014097.1, read on the forward strand.
GACACTGTATCCACACCATTACTCAGCAAAGAGGACATCCTACCTGTCTCTGATTGGCCGGTACTCGTTGTCTTCGTGGGTTCAAGTTGGTTAGGTTTATGCATGAGGACTGAGACTGGTCAAGGTGAGGGCTAGAATGTCGCCAATCACAGGCAGGGGAGGGCGGGCCTTCATTGAATAGGGCGGCAGTGACAGTGATGAGAGAAAAATATAAAGGAGTGAGGAGACAGTAGAGAGGAAAGGGGAAAAATTATCAGTCAATGTGCTATGGCGTGTGCTAAACGAAGGGGGGTTGACACTGAAAACTGACTTTTAATCCAGAAGATTGCAGCCATATCAACCAATTGACCTTTCGCCAAGTCCCGCCCCAAAAACGACCATTGTCCAATCACACATCCTAGCAACCGTTACTATGTAAGCAAGGTCCATCAAGCTTCTGACTCCTAGCAAGATGGTAAAGCACTGTGCCTATGGTGTATGTAAATTGGACAGTAGATACCCCAAGAGCTTGACTGGAGGAGTTGTGTTCTTTCCATTCCCAAAGCCAAAAACAGCTGGAGTGGTGCGTACAATGGATTAAACAGTGGACGGCCCCACTCCCAGCTAGATGTGTTGAAGATAACAAAGCAGACATATGTCTGCTCAAAGGTAAGGACGAACGTTTAACGATAACTGTGTACTGTGTTTTCTAGAACTACAGTTCAGAGAGCCCTTTAGCTTTAGCCAACATTAGTTAATGTGTTAGCTAATGCTAGCTATATTAGCTGTTGTTGGGTATGAGGCACTGAGTCAGCTGGCAATGAGCACAACAGGTAGTATTTTCAAAAAAGGGTTTTTTATTTACTCAAAGTATGAAAAAAAAAAATTCAAACAAAAGCAATAAAGAACTGGGCCCATGAAAGAGGTCAAATTAACAAAACTGTATAAACGCCAACTGAACAAACTAACAGGAAACAAAATATATTATATATTATATACTGGGTGATCAGCCCATACCAACACAACAAACAACAAAAGACAACAGCTAACTTACCAAAGCAAATCAGGAAATATTAACTCATTGAAATAAACATAATCCATACTTAATAAAACCAAGTAACATTACTAATTATCTCAAAAGAATTAAACAGTAAAGCACTAAATTCCCCCCCACATGATGTGCTGGCCCAATCAGCATCCTCTGCTACAAAATGGCTGAGCTTGTGGGGTGGATCCTTTTGCCCGGCATTCCCAGCTCCCAGCAGCAGCACCGGTAAATCAAAGAAAAGAAAAGCTAAGTAAATGTCCGCGCTTCGGATAGAAAACCAATGTACTGTCATATAATAAAGTGTGTTATCTGAAACAGTGTGATTTATTGCAACTAAATGTTAAAACCAATTTAGACTAATAACTAAATGTATAACCAAAATTTAACTATAGAAACAATTGTGTGAGTGCAGAAGGTTACCGACAGCTGTGGCCATCACATTGTGTTGGCTCTTGGCTCTTGCTTGGAGCTCCCTAACCTTGGAATAGTCCATGAGTGACCCGCCATCGAAAGGCCCCTATTGGCCAGCCCAGCGCCGGTGTTTGGGCAGGAGGCTCCTCGGTCCCCGCGGGCCTGAACCCTCCAGGGCCGGGTTCCTCATGTCCACAGCTCCAGTGACGAGACTGAGACCAGCCATCCTACGATGGAGCCTGTTGCCGGGTAACTCGTCCACGCACGCCTCCCACCCACCCACCTCCATGGGTGGTGGTGGCGGTGGTTGTTGGGGACCCACCCAGCTCGATCAGCGGGCCCCCGGAGAGCATGATGTTCCTCGAACCCCTTTCCCATGCCAAGATGAGGGGGAGGCTGGCCTCTCTCTGCCTTTCACGCCCCCTGCACGCACACTCGACGGACCTAGCAACAGTAACTAAGGGGGACGGGGCTCGGCGAAAGGTCAATTGTTGTTATTATAATTATTATTAAAGTACTTTTTATTTATAATACTGAGTTAAATGTCAAATTGACTTTGCTTTGACTTTTATTATTAATTTTTATTATTTATTTGATTTACTATTTATTTTTGTATGTAGCAGTGGCGTGCGGTGAGGTTCATGGCTGGTAAGTACATAATTCACCATTTGATCGGCAGCAGTTACCGGGTTATGTTTCATACCTCATATCAGCATTCTTTACACATACAAACTGTAGCCCACGTGATGCATTTGATTTTGAAAAACTTATTATGGTCTTACCCTTACTTATAAATGAAGTCCATGCACCGATTCTCTGGACAAAAATGTCTGTACTTTTTTGTGGAAGTCTTCCTTGTCCTCTTTCAGTTTTAGTTCTTTCCGTCTCAGTGGAGATCACTGCCCCCTATCATGCGGCAAGAGAACTGCCTGCCTCGCCTAGTGCCTCTTCACTGCGAAATAGGTTACACACATATATTATATACATCAGCTAAACTATGGAAAGTCAGGGGGGCATATATTGAAAGTGTTTGAAACATTTGATTGGCGACATACAGAGAGACAGTAACATGCACTCATTGCATGGCAGAGTACAGTTCGTGAGGGATTGCACAATATAAGGTGAGGCTCAGCTTGCTGCTGCCGCACTATGCATCTCTTTCCTGTATTTGAACGGAAAATGAGAAAATTCAGCAATTCTTAATGAAAAATAATCAAAATTGTTCAAGGTAAATGGAAAATGACTTTATAGTTCAAACTATTTGATGAATATAACCATTTAATTTATTTGTTTAGGCTCTGCCTCCCCTGCCTCTCCTGACCACACATCACTGATATGTAGCTCTCCAGAGTCCAGACTGTTACTAAAAATAAATATTGTTGCCATGATGATAAATTATAGCTTTCTTTGTTTGATTTGAGTTGTTGACTTCACAGTGCAGATGCTGATACAATGAAAATGCTGCTTCAATATATATAAAATCTTTGTTTAAACATGATGATGCTGCGGACCTGAACAGACCTGAGCGGATCTACTGGTCTATGATATTAACGCATACCATAACTCATGAAAGCAATAACTTTTATTCAGTCTTTAAAGCTACAAATATGCTTTAGCAATGCAACAAAAAAACTTACAGCATGCTGGTGTTGTGATTTACCTGCACACATATGTATATTTTCCAATGGGAATTCTGGAAACATGTTAACATTTACTTTTTGGCTATATTTATTTGCAGCAGAATGAGAATACATATGATAACACACAGGACTTGTCTTGTATGGTGTAAGTGACAGTGGGATTACAGCAAGAGGAGCTGGAGCAATCTGTCTCTTCACTAACAGAACTGGGTCTTACGACACATCACGCCACATGGGGAAAGTGTCAGAGAAGTGATCTCTTTTTGAGGATTTGCTGCTGTAATATTGAGGACACACACACGCCACACATGGGCTGGAAGGTCTGTGCAGGCATGCAAGCCGTGAGATACTCACACATGCACTGTGTGCGAATGGGTTTATGTACATTATGAACAGATGCTTTATGTGCACACACAGACGCACACATACACACACAAACAAACACTGAAGAATACTCTTCAGGCAGGCACCCCATGCACTCACAGGCAACCAGAAGCAACTCCTGTTTGCATGCCAACCGTAACGTGTTTGAATCGCCTGAACTTCATTCCACTCAAGTGATTTATGTACATATGAACCAGCAACCCGAGAGAGAGAGTGAGAGAGAGAATGTTATGAAAGTATGAAAGCAAACTGCCCCACTTGAAAACTGAATATTTATGACACAATGCACTTCCACTAAGACCTCCTCGCTCTCTCTCTCTGTTTCTCTCTCTCTCTCTGATACATTTTGGAACAGTGTTTTTACTCGCCACTGTTTCATTTCTCACCTCTTTGTGTCTGTGTGCAAATAAACTGAACTAAGCAAAAACTAAGCAGAATTTAAATGACTAGAACCAGAGTCACAGTAGAGTAAAAGGACCATAAACTGAACTCATATTTCCTCCACCTCACACTGTGTTCAGCTCTTCTGGCCGAGAAACAAAACAACGTTCTAGGCTGTCCGCATTACAACCTCCGAGCTGACTAATACATATGTGTGCACCTGCTCAATATCCATTTCATCATTCCCTACCATATACAGGTCATACACATTGTATTAATATGTCAGCGACAAAACCTGATGCACCAAAGCACTATGATATGTGAAACTATGATTGGTTATGCTCTATTACACACAGCAATGTGTTCTTATACATTTGTACTGTATACACACACATATCATTCAGTGATTAATAACAGCTAACCAGAACACACAGTAATGAGTTAGGTTCATTACAAAGTGTGAATATGATCAACTTTTTAAATCATATTATTTATTTTCTCAGGTCTTACTGCATAATAGCGATTTAACCTTTAGACTTCTCTTTTTCCCCCGAGGACAACATAAATGATGTGCAGACCTAAATATTAAGTGTGTACATGGACCAGGGACACAGATGCTGTTCTGTGTATCATATTTTATTGCATTACACTGAGAAGTGTTCCTAATATTTTGTCCTAATATTAGAAACACATCTCATTATAATTCAATTCAGCTGAACAGCACCACAAACTACAGCCTGTAAAATGATCATAAACTTTCATCATCACCTCTCTGAAGCAGCTTAGACAAACGCTCAACATTATAATCTTAATGAAGGAAGCATTTGTTGCAGGGCTGTTGAATTAAACTGCATCAGTTTTAGCTGGTGCACCTTATAAACTTACAACTGAGTCCACATGCAATAATTGTATTTCTGTATTCAAATCCAAACAGCTAGAGAGAGATGTTTCATTTCACAGCTAGTTATTTCATGAGCAAGAATGACAATGTGAGGAGTTTTCTATATCATTGTTTTAAGAAAGGACAGAACATCGTTTGGCTCAGTTGGTCGAGCAGCTGCCCCATGTGCGAAGACTCAGTCTTTGCTGCGGAAGCCCAGGGTTCAAATCTGACCAGTGGTACATTTCCCAAAGAAGTGACAAAACATTTTAAAAAATTACCTTAGGTAAGGATACAAGGATACAAAAATGATACAGGACACAAAAATGTCATTTACAAAATGTACTAAATGTCCCGGTTTTCACCACAATTAAATAACAATTCTAATTATTCAGCAATATGATGTTCTGTCTCACTCATTATTGCCTAGCACAATATAAATACATAAACAAAGCACCATACATGTGAATTCAACGCTGACTGCGTTCATGGTGTTGAAAGGTGTGCAAAGTTCTTTGAGTTGTAAATAGCTAAAAGTGCAACTGTTGTAAGATGATTTTAAAAGTTCTTAGGTTTAAACATGTAGAGTGAAAATAATCGATAATAACCTCAGCTAAGATGTTAGTGTGCGGGTAAAGAAATGATAAAAAAGTATTTTCACCTTCCTGCTCTCTTCAAAAGATCATCATGATTTTGATGAATGATACATTCAGAGTAAATGCCGTCTGAAAAAATGACTATGTGGTAATTGTTCTTTGAAATCTCTCTGCTCAAGATTTTACCAGTCTTCTTGAACAGACATTTACAGCTAAAGGACAACAGATCATCTTTTATTGGACAACTTCTGAGTTCAGAAGACTCTTAAAGCTTCAAAGCTGTGCTTTATGTTATTATGTCACATGAAAACCTGGCCTCCCATTTTTAAAGGCAGGTAGTAAATCTTGCGAACTGGAGGCACTTGCCAGGCCCTTGTGTGTACTGATGTGTTTTTGGGGGCGTCTAATTAAATACCTGTCTTATGACCTGTGCTGATTATGACAATCGACTGCCCAGCTAGGCAAGGTCTCTGCAGATCAGACAGTGGATGTCCTTGTGATTAGAAGTGTAGCAGAGTGGGGTAGAACCAGGGAGCACATCATTAGCAGGTCCAAATGTGGTAGCGCCACACAGGGGGCCCAATGATCTCTTCTGAGAGAGTGGGAGGCGCAGAGAAAGGAGGAAGATTGAAGATTGTGTTTGTGTGAAGACCTGTTTCCACTCAATTTAGTTCCACGAGCTGAGAGTGAAGACTGGGTTTGGGGTAGATTAAACATCAAAAATATAAGAGATGATAGATATTTTTACTTGAGCACCTAAGCCTCACCTGATCCGATTCCAAACTGAGTTACTTTGATGTAGCTGAGAGCTCAGACTAAGGCGGCCTGGATTTAACTGAATTTTGTTGTTTTGAACTATTTCCTAATGAATGCTACACATGGCAAACATACAAAACAATGCACTGACTTTAATTACCATGCCCAGATTAACCAGTTTGAGTACCACAGGGCAAAAATTTGCTGTTACTCAACCACAGGCCTTCACAGTATTGTGTAAGTACGCTGTCACCTCCATGTTTTTACACAGGACGTCTACATGACAGCTTCTTTGTACACCCACAGACCAAAAAAAAATCAAGCATCCCTCTAGTGGTGGAATAATAAGCGTGTGAAGTAATTTAGTTTAATTAATTAAACTTTAAATAAGAATATGCATCCCAGTAAAATATGAACTGCTTTCAAACTATATTTCGGTCCATGGCTCCTTTACATTAAAGGGCTATGAGGCTTTGTTCATGTCGTACTGTAATAGTGCAAATTCACAAACAAATGCACCACTGATCAACTTATCAAAAACACACAATGATTGTTTTAATGTCTGAGATGTTTTCAAAGAGTTGAAATACAGTGTTGTTTTAAAGCATTGTTTCAGGTCTTTTGGCAGTTTGTTCTGGGCTACTGTAGGAACATGGCAGTTTAACATGGTGGACTTGGTGGAAGAGGACTTGCAGCGTCTGTAACACAAACACAATTTCTGTTTTCAGATGATTACAGACTAATGAAAAGATGATTAGTTATTAACGTCATATTCTGTAAATAGAGCACACTGAATCTGACACACAGCACCTTTATATCCTTTGCAAAGTTATTTGGGAGCAGAGGTCAAAACGAGATTCATATTTTGTGAAACGATTTGGTGATTGTTGTTATGAATGTTTGCATAATTTAAAATATGGAGAAAATATAAAAAATGCTGCAAATAGAGATTACGTGATGGGAAAAGTGAACTGATTAGGTCTAAGCTTCAGGATATGTGACAAGATTAGTTGTGCTGCCATGGCAACACTATCTGACCTTAATATGTATGGAATATATATGTGGCCATAGCGGTGATACCTAATGTAAATGCTGAAACGCATGTGTGTGTGTGGGCTTCTCTGCATCACGTTCACAATGCACAGCAACTGTCTGTCCCTTACTGTCTTTTGCTTGCTCCCTCCCCATCTGCAACACACATACACATACACATACGTACATCGAGCATAGACCCACCTCCAGCACTGTGCGTGCACAACACAGCACGCGCTTTGTGTGCGCTCAGAGACCGCTGTGCTCTATTTGACATCGTATTGAATTAGGTGGGGTTGAAGACGGGGTGTTTGCTGAGCCTAATTTACCTGGGCTAGACCTCTCAGAGGGCCTGGGAGGGGCTGATAATTAAAATGGCTCACTGCTGCTGGGATGGAATATTCATGGGAGATTACTTCCACCGTCAAACATCCCTGCACTTCACTCAAATGTGTGTGTGTGTGTGTTCTAGACATTTGTGTTTTGTGTGTGTTTTTATTTTATTAGTCAGTGTGTGTGTGTGTGTGTGTGTGTATTATTGTGCTTGTCTACACCCCTCTGTGACCGCACAATGTAAAGTCATCAACGCATCGCACAAGATATCTAGTTCAATGTGAGCCACCACACACAGGATGAGATGAAAGACAGGCAGAGTGATAGACAGACAGCGAGAGAAGTAATGAAATTGGCAGGTCCCATGAGGTGATGACAGCAGGCTGTCCTCACAAGTTGATGGATGACAAATACTCTGTGTCCATGTCCCCCACACATCTCTGTCAGTCCAGCACAAGTTAAAGAGAAAATCTGGCTTTTGGCTTTAATTAACTTTGTCACTGACATTTTCTCCCACTGTTAATGTTTCCCTGACATGTGGACCAGTGGTCATACATTATAATATGTCATAAACAGAACATGGTCATAAATATGCATGCAGAACTTGTATCATTGATTATTTGCATTTTTTTGCAAATTCCTCTAAACCTGGACACCAAAGGAGAAACTTGAAGCCACTTTTTTTTCTTTCTTTTTTTTTTACTGAGGCTGTTTCCGAAATCACTCCCTAACCACTATATAGTGACCAGGCCATTTTGTAGTGGTGTCCGAATGTTTAGTGTCCCCTATATAGTGCACTGCATGTATCCCACAATTCACCTGCGAAATGTAGTGAACGTCCGATGGTCACTAACCGGAGCAAGATGTCCCATCATGCATTGCCAGAAGTTCTCTGTGCGCGGCTCCAGCAGTGAGTCAGCAGGGGAAATCAGAGAATTAAAGAAAATGTTATCTACTCTAATTAAAAAGGGGCATAAAAGTAGGCTATCACTCACAATTTGACGACGTCTTACTAGTCTTAGAAAAGCATCTTCTCCTCTCTCTCTCTCTCTCTCTCTCTCTCTCTCTCTCTCTCTCTCTCTCTCTCTCTCTCTCTCTCTCTCTCTCTCTCTCTCTCGCTATTCTAATTCTCCTTCTGGTCATCAATAACTGAATTATTGCTAAAACACAAACAGCCAGACTGACAGTAGACGGCATTTCTATAGCGCTACGGGAGTTTTCTAAAATAATGGTAAGTGTTTTTGTCCCGGGGAACTGTTCGTAGTTAGATGGACAGGCGGATGGATGTCGTTATTTTATTACACATTTCAGAACAAGGCAATTTAAATGGCTTCCTACATTAATTGAAAAAAAAGTGTAAAACGAACAGCATATAAATAAACATTCCAGTAGATTACATTGTAACTTTTTGTTACTAAAGAGCCAAGAGAATAAAATATAAAAATCTGCTTAAATAGAAAACAAAATAAAAAAATAAAAAGTACAGGGCAGCATTCAAAAGACTCTAATTTAATAAAAAAAAGCAGTAGTAAACGGACAAGTATTATGTAAGACGACATTAATGTGGTACGTTTTAATTATGCGACAGCAATGACGTAAGTACCGGCGCCAAGAGAAGTGTCTGAAAATGTTTTCTGTTGAGCTCACTATATAGTCCACTACATTTATTTCCCTATGTAGGGAGTAGGGAATGAGTGAGTGATTTCAGACACAGCCACACTCTTCCAATCTTAACTTAACAGCCAGTGATAGTTTTTTTTCATGATGAGTCCCTCTGTGCCTGTGAATGACTGAGTATGATTTTGTGAGCAGATATGCAGTCTGGAAAACTTTGACCTTTTATTCAAGTGGTGAGTGGACTCTGCACCTCCTCTCTGCACCCCCTCCTCTTCCTCCTCCCCTCACCTCATTAGGGTGAGTTTGAATCTGAGGCCATTAAAGAGCACGGAGCAAGAGTCTGAATTGAAATGAAAACAGTAGGCAATAAAAAAGCCTTGTTAGAAGAATTTTATTACCGTTTACTCTGCTCGTCGTCTGGAGAACAGCCTACGTCACATCAAGCATATCTATAACTGTCATACTTATGGTTGAAAAAAGACCTTTGCTTTTTACATTTTTCTCATATAACACAAACAGTGTAAGAAGACATTCTGAGCCATTTTCACTTCTTCGTACAAACCAACAGTGGAGAATTTCTCCCTCTACTTGACATCTAAAATATATAAATTGCCTGTCTCATCTTTTGTTATAGTTTCTCAGATATCAAGCAGCACACAACCTCATATGAGTATATGAGGAACAGCATCCATATACCTGAGCCGATACAGGGCTCTGCTCCGCCCATTAATCATAATTCCGTGGCTTTGTGTGCGTGAGAGAGATAGAACAGCAGATGAAGACACAGAGCAGATTGAGCTATTTGTTATCGCAGCTTATCCCAACACCAGGATGCCTGCTATTATCCTGCCAACACTGGGAATGGCAGGTAGAAAATGGGATTCCTCCCTCTGCTCTGTTATTTTATTGGATTTTTTTTACCCCACCTTTTTCGCGCTACAGCCTTTTCTGGCGAATTGAGAATAATTTTCCTGCATGCATTCATAGAGGTCACGAAAGTGAGGGCAAAAAACTGGGAAGAAGGTGGCTGAGGGCAAGGTGGGAGAGGAGGAAGGGGAGGAGGTGAGGGTGGATGAGATGCTGATAGGTAGAGATAAACATTTTTCTGCAGTTGTTATCCTAGGTGGGGCTGTGAACTTTTTGGCTTGATGATTGTAATGTTTGGCCGAGGTCTTATCTCTGTACCACAGTGAGCTGATACTGTCTGCAATATTGGCCTCATGTTAGCCGGGCAAAGTCACTGCTTGAGTTTTGCTCTCCATAGGAGTGTGTGCACATGTGTGTTTTTCTAAACATGTAGGTGAGCGAACACACCCAGTGCTTCAGGTATGGTCCTGCATGTTATGCAGCTCATTCTGCTTTGGAATCCCTCGGTGTGCGTGTGAGAACAAAACAGAGTTTCAGCACCTCAGCATGAATGAGTGAGCGAAAGCCATGAAGTATATATTTGGCTTCGACCGCTATGCATGGCTTTACCTCCTGAGGTCAGCTCACAGGGGGATCACAGGGATTAAAGATAGCATTCAAGCAGATTTATTATTTATTCATCCACTTCCACCTGCCTACACCACGCCACTTAGATCCCAGTGGGTGAGTGCAGTTCAATTAGATCTCCGCAAATGAAGACGCCGCCATCTGAACTAACTGTGGACAATACGTGTAGAGATGGAACATGGGCACGAAGGGTTACTAAGCAGTTTTAAGTCTTTATAAGTTCAGCAGTCAGGTTATAGCGTGATGGCATGCTGCTGCAAGCGGAGAGAAAATGAATTAGGAAGCGGACCATTAAGTTGTGATGAATCATGGTGAAGCTGAAGAGGAAGTTATGTGCGTGACGCGATGGCATGTGAGAGCAGCAGAACATGGAGGAAAGAAGATGGCATGAGTTCCTGAGGATTTATGTCAGTGGGTGATATCGTGTGTGAGTGGACTGTGAGCACATTGTGATGGTTGTGTGTGGCAGAAAATGAGGGCATGTGTGCATTATTGCATGCAGTGGTGGCGTGAGTGCTTGCATATGCATGTGTGTGACCCTCTCTATATCCTCTGGTCAGGCAGCAGCACTTGAGAATGGGTCAACTCACCCCTGCTGAACAGATGGGGGTCAATTGGATGCACCCATGCAGAGCCAGCCTAACCTTGAACACTGGCACTGGGTGCAGGTTACCTTTCCAATTTACCCATAGTTCCCTCTGCCAAGTGGAAGAACCATGCCAGCCATAACCAGCTCTCTCCTCCTCCCATCCAATCTATTATGCTCTCGGCTGCCAACTACCCCCCTAAGCTACCAGTCAGAGAGAGAGATGAAGTGGGGGAGGGAGAATTGAGTGTGTGAGAGAGACAACAACAAAAAAAGAGGGATAAAAGAGAGATATCAATAATGAGGATTTACAGGGAAAATGAAAAGAGAAAAGCAAGATGAAAAGATGACGTAGTGGAAATGGGAGAGGGGAGATTGAGACTGAGGATTGACAGAGAAAATAGGTTAAATCAGGGGGATGTGTTTTAGTGAAAAGGGCCAATGGGGATGGAGAGCTTCAGTCCCAGTGGCTTTCTGTTGAGCATGCAGGGCCGTCTGATTATTAGTATCTCATTGGCAGCCAGACGGCACAGGGCTCTTTTATATGTACTAATTGTCTGCTGAAAAAAAGCAGACAATGGATTGTCTCAAATATTAGACTGGTCATGATTTGCTGTACGAAGAAAACAGCAGAAAAACACAAAGAAGACAAATGCTAAGTTCCCCCTTAGCCAAATACAATACACTCAGACATTGTACAAGGGTGAAAACAGAATGACTTCCACTGCCTGCTTATTTTCTTTTTGTTGAAAATATAAAAATGACTACTTAATAATAGTTTCTTTGTATGCAAAACACTAATATGTGGATGTGTGTTTAGCACAAATCCAGATTTTTATGGCTGTTGAAATAACCATCCAAATAAAATAACAAGCTTATCTCTCACCCCTTCCCCAGGTGCTGTCAGGTGTTTACAAGTACTGTGTCTTAGTCAAATGGGAAGCTATTAATGCATTAATACTTCAGTGGACCTGCCTTGTGAAGAAAACACAGCATACACACAAAATACCACAAACATGAAAGATACTATACCTTATATAAGTGCCCAGAGACAAATCACAAATTGTTGTTACAAATAATTACTAGGTTGAACAGAAAGGGAACTATGAAGTAGCAATGTTCTTCAAAAGAATAGTATTCTTTTTTTAAATGGTTTTGTGTGTAGCTCTTTTCCCATGTGTCCTCAATGAGAAGGTGAGGTGCTGGGAGAGAATCATCTCTAAAGATATTTACTGTTTTTGCTGAAGCCAATCTTAATAATTTGTGTGGACATAATTTGCAGATCCAGTCTTTAATGCAAACCAAAGCTTCTCTTAGAAGTCCAAATTGAAGTATGACAGGATGATGATATAAAAGTAGGAAGCATTACAGAAAAGCTTTGTAAAACAGAGAGATACACACCACATGAACACACACTAAGATAATACATAGAGTATCTGATGCAGACAGTGTGTGTGTAAGAGAGAGAAATGAGAGTATATACAGCAAATGCTGTCAAGTCCATTTAATCCATTCAGACACACACAGACACACCACCTCCTCAATCCCCGGACATCTTTCCAGTAGTCATGTTGTCTTGAATCTGGTATTCCCAGGTCCGGTATGACAGATTGCAGACGGGCCGAGCGCTTCCTGGTTTCTGCCCTGCTTCTCCTATCAGAGGCCACCATCTCATCTGACACGGCCGGCCGAAGCCAGTCCCGTAATCACATCAGAGGGAGAGCAGAGGGAGTGACAAATCACATTACAAGCACTGACTCACTGCAGTCATTGTGTAGCCGCGATCCCGTTCTCCGTCTTTGTCCGTATCTCTCTCAATGAAGATTCATGGTTTGGCCTGTGGGAGAAAGACTAATGTGATAGAGAGGCAGGCTGTGAGTTAGACAGAATGAGTGTGTTTGGGTGTTTGTAGGTGTCTATAAAGCTGACAGTTGCGAGCCCACAGGCAGGTACGATGTTTAGTGGGCTGGTAAAGGAGAAACCACACTTGGAAAACACTGTGTAGAGTCAGTATTTAGTTTGTCTGTTCTGGGCTACTGTAGAAACACAGTTTCTGGACATTGATTTGAGCTTTAAAAACTGAAGGATGTCATTTTATTCTGAGAAACACAATGCAGCAATAATTTGAGTGGCACTGGCAACACACCATGAATGAAGCCAATCAAGTACAAATCGCTGTGGTTACAGATAACCCTATTAGCGCAGTGCCTTTGGTACATAATTACAGGGATTTTTATGCTTATGAGGCCCAAAGTGAGGGATAGCATCCTTCATGGAACAATCAGAGAGCTCAGAAAAATAGCATTTTCTGTCTAATTGACATAATTGGGATGTAGACCAGCGGTAGATAGCAAGGTAAGTAGATTGGTGGGACCATATGAAACTGAAATTTAGAAAATGAGACAACTCTTTCTCTGTGCCCTGTTGGGTCTTTATTCATGCTCCAACAGAAAAGGTTTTGGTGGTGCTTAACTCTGAACAGACACACTGCAGGTGTCATGGTTTGGACCATCCTGAAAAGGGAACAAGGGACAAAATTGCAGACTGCAGATGTAATGGTTTTACCCCAAATGCACTCCTCCTTCTCTTTTCTTCTCTTCTCTTCTCTTCTCTTCTCTTCTCTTCTCTTCTCTTGTCTTTGCTTCTCTTATTGATCTGTCACCAGTTGAGCAGGGTGTGTGGGACACACATGTATCTCCACCCCTCTCCTGCCGGGGAATCCAATACCAGAACACACAAGCTAGCCCACTGTGCTGTAATACAAAAGCACAAGACGACGACAAGCACCTGGTTAAATCAATGTGGACCAGGTACACACACACACACACACACACACAATAAGAACACAGAGACAGACCAGACGCCGGATAAAGAATGGTCTTAAGTGTATGTTACAGGGATCTGAGGGGGGTACTGAGTTTGGGGTGGAAAGATATAAAAGAGGGCAGTTGAACAGAAGCTTTGCCAGCATCATTTAAAGAGGTTTGGTTTAGAACACACACAAAGTTTGCGTGCATTGTGTCTGTCTGTGTGTATTCATGTGTTGGTGGGGATGAGAAAAAAATAGTGTCTGTGCGCCCAGATACAAACATGCAGTTACAGAGCTTAAATGAGCATGCGTACTATACGTTCATTTTTTGTGTACACATGTATGTGTCAGGAATCTGGACAGACGAGGACCACACAAGCAATACGTTTTAACAGTTTATTGAAGGGTTTGGGGAATGGGAGAGCAAAACTTCCAGGGCAGTAGTACCGTCAAGGGCAAGGCAGAAATCGTGGTCAGAAGGCAGGTCAAGTTACCGGGTTGTAGAGCAGAGGGTGGTTGGGCAGGTCCGGGATCACAGGTAGGAGTCAGAGTAGTAGCAGGTAGCAGGCAGGAAAGATGCTGGCTTAGCAGACGATCTGACAAAGTGTGCTTGGGAAACAGGGCTCTTTATACAAGGCATGGTAGGCAGGAAATGAGGAGCAGCTGGCTGGTTAACGAGGGAGTGGCAGCAGAGACAGGTGAGAGTAATCAGCAGAGTGGCAGATAATTAGTGCTCCTACCAGGCAGAGGGAGCTCACGACAGAACCCCCCCCCCTCAAGGGACGGCCCCAGAAGTCCCAAGAAACACCGCCAAGACTGGGAGGGTGGAGGGGGAGCCGGCGGAGGGTCAGAACTCCTCAGAGCAGTCAGAGTCCACGGCCTTATCCTCAGAGGAGGCCGGAGAGCCCCCAGCAGGGGTCAGGGCGGGTCCTGGGACAGGGGCCTGGCCAGGTGCAGGGTCAGAAACTGGGTGGGTGGAACGACGGGGTCCTTTAGGACGACCCCGACGAATGGCTGGCTGGTCTGGATGCTGCCGGTGGAAGCTAGTGATGAGGGTCCGATCCAAAATCCGGCTGGCAGGCACCCAGGTTCTCTCCTCAGGACCATACCCTTCCCAGTCGACAAGGTATTGGATTCCTCTACCTCTACGTCTGGATCGGAGCAGACGCCGGACGGTGTAGACTGGACCACCATCAATGAGGCGTGGAGGAGGCGGGGGTGTAGCTGGAACCAGCGGGCTCTCATGAACCGGTTTGATCTTTGAGACATGGAACGTGGGATGGACCCTCATGGACCTGGGCAGAAGGAGCTGAACAGCAGTTGGGCTGTATACCCTCTGAATGGGGAATGGGCCGAGGAAGCGAGGTGCCAACTTTCGTGATTCCACCCGCAGTGGTAGATCTTTTGCCGACAGCCACACCTTTTGTCCACCACGGTAAGCGGGTGCAGGAGTCCTGTGATGGTTGGCGCCAGTGGTGTAGCTGGAGATGGACTTGAGGAGTGTGGCACGGGCCTGGGCCCAGGTGCGGCGGCATCGGCGGGAGTAGGCGAGGGCAGAAGGGCAAGTGACTTCTCCTTCCTGGCTGTTGAATAGGGGTGGTTGGTAGCCGTAGACACACTGGAAGGGTGACATACCGGTGGCAGAGCAGGTCAGGGAATTGTGTATTCCACCCATAACAGTTGCTGGGACCAGGTGGGAGGATTACGAGATGCCATGCATCGGAGTGCCTTCTCCAGCTCCTGATTAGCTCGCTCTGACTGGCTGTTGGACTGGGGGTGGAAACCAGAACTTAGACTGACCGTGGCCCCCAGCAGATGGCAGAATTCCTTCCAGAAAGTGGAGGTGAACTGCGGGCCCCGGTCCGAGACAACATCTCTGGGTAGTCCATGTATTCCAAAAACATGCTCCAAGACCACCTGGGCAGTTTCCTTGGCAGATGGCAGCTTTGGAAGGGGAACAAAGTGTGCCATCTTGCTAAAACGGTCCACGATGGTGAGGATTAGTCATGCCATTAGACTGGGGCAGACCTGTGACAAAATCCATGGAAATGTGGGACCAGGGCCGTGTTGGTACGGGCAGAGGTTGGAGTAATCCGGCAGGTGGCTGGTTAGATGACTTGTGTCGATTACAAGTCGGACAGGCATGGACAAAGTCTCGCACATCCCTCCTCAGTGATGGCCACCAGAATCGCTGGGAAAGCAGATGGCAGGTGCGAGTGGATCCAGGGTGGCAAGCCAGACGGGAGTCGTGTCCCCATTGTATGACCTTACTTCTCAGGTGTTCAGGAACAAAGAGACGGTCAGCAGGACAAGCACTGGGGCCAGGTTGGTCACGGAGAGCATCCCGCACTTGTCTCTCAATCTCCCAAGTCAGAACACCTATGACGCAGGGACTGGGCAGAATGGGTGCAGGATTCTGGGAAGGCGCGTCCTCCTTCTGGAACTGGCGGGAGAGTGAGTCTGGCTTGGTGTTACGTGATCCTGGACGGTATGACAGGGTGAAATTAAATCTAGTGAAGAATAGGGCCCAGCGGGACTGTCTCGGGTTCAGACGTTTGGCAGAGCGGATATACTCCAGGTTCTTGTGATCCGTCCAAACCAAGAATGGAACGGTGGACCCCTCCAGCCAGTGACGCCATTCCTCCAATGCCAGCTTGACAGCGAGCAGCTCACGGTTCCCTACGTCGTAGTTGCATTCTGATGGGGATAAGCAACGGGAGAAGAATGCACAAGGGTGGAGTTTGTTGTCCTCTGCAGCTCGTTGTGATAGCACGGCCCCCACTCCCACATCAGAAGCGTCCACTTCCACAATGAATTGTTGGTCTGCATCTGGCATCTGGAGGATGGGAGCCCTGGTGAACCAAGTCTTGAGGATACTGAATGCCTTGTCAGCTGCTGGGGTCCAGGTTAAGGGCTGTTTATTGCTGGTCAGGGCGGTGAGAGGGGCAGCTACGGAGCTGTAATTCCGGATGAACCGTCGATAATAGTTCGCAAAGCCCAAGAACTGCTGTAGCTTCTTGCGGTTTTCAGGAACAGGCCAGGAGGTGACTGCTGAGACCTTGGCTGGGTCCATCTGAATCTTTCCCTCTGCGACAATGTATCCAAGGAAAGCCACAGTCTTCGTATGAAATTTGCAGTTCTCTGCCTTGACGTAGAGAGAGTTCTGTAGGAGGCGGTGAAGGACTTGCTGGACATGATGTGTGTGTTCAGGCTGGGTCTTGAAGAAGATCAAGATATCGTCTAGGTAAACGAAAACAAACTTGTTTAGGAAATCCCGCAGTACATCATTCACTAGGGCCTGGAAAACCGCTGGAGCGTTGGTGAGGCCGAACGGCATCACGAGGTACTCATAGTGGCCGGTTGAGGTATTGAATGCCGTCTTCCATTCGTCGCCCTCCCGGATCCGCACTAGGTGGTAGGCGTTCCTAAGGTCCAACTTTGTAAAGATGGTGGCCCCCTGGAGTAGCTCGAAGGCAGAGTGGAGCAGAGGCAGAGGATACCGGTTCTTTACAGTGATGCTGTTAAGGCCACGGTAATCGATGCAGGGGTGAAGGGTTCCATCTTTCTTCCCCACGAAGAAGAATCCGGCGCCAGCAGGGGAGGAGGATGGACGGATAATTCCAGCAGCAAGAGAGTCGTTGATGTACGTCTCCATGGACCTTCGTTCAGGAGCAGACAGGGAATAAAGACTGCCTTTGGGGGGGAACAGAACCAGGAAGGAGGTCAATGGCGCAGTCGTAGGGTCGATGTGGGGGCAGAGACATGGCTTTGACTTTGTTGAAGACCTCCCGGAGACCGTGGTAGCATTCCGGGACATTGGAGATGTCTGGAGCTGAGTCGGGGAGTACAGGGTGAGAGGGTGGCATGACCGCAAGCAAACAGGTCTGGTGGCAGTTCCTCCCCCACTCTCGGATCTTTCCAGTTGCCCAATCAAGGTGAGGGTTGTGCCGTCGGAGCCATGGGTAGCCCAGGATGAGAGGTTGGCCCGGGGAGTGGAGCAGGTGGAACTGAATGGTTTCACTGTGGTTGCCAGACAGCATCATTTTAACAGGGGTGGTGACATGCATGACTGTGCCAAGAGGGTGCCCATCTAGTGCCAGAGCAGGGACAGGGGGTGTCAGACGGAGGGTCTCCAGTCCCAGCTGGTGAGCGAGTTCAGTGTCCATTATGTTGGCTGCGGCGCCTGAGTCCACCAGGGCAGCCAGTGTGTGGGTGGAGTCGGAAAGATGAAGACGGACCTGCACCAATAGTTTGTGGTTGGAGGACTGGATGGTCATTGAGCTCAGCCAGACTCCTCCTATGTCTGGTGAGCTTGGGCTTTTAAAGGGCAGTTGGCAACACGGTGTCCCTCTCCTCCGCAATACAGACATAGGTTGGAGGAGATACGGCGCCGACGCTCAGCAGGAGAAAGAGAAGCCCGGCCAATCTCCATGGGTTCAGACAGGTCTGGTTGGTTTGGAGGAGTAGTTGGGGAAGACGGCTGGACAGTCGGGACGTGACGAGAGCTGGTGGCTGGGGGACTGGGGCCGTTCATGAGGGACCAACTCATCCTTGATGTAGTCGGCCAAGCTGGCGAAGAACACGTCCACCAACGCTGCCATGTTCCAGGGGCTGCGCCTTGCCAAAGTCCGGAAATCGATAGAGTAGTCTGCAACCGTCCGTCGACCCTGCCGAATACTCAGAAGATCCTGGGATGCCTCTTCAGATGACGAGCCCAGATCAAAAACCTTGAGCATCTCCTCAGCAAACAGTTCAAAAGATGTGCTGTAGAGGGTTGTAGAGCAGAGGGTGGTCGGGCAGGTCCGGGATCACAGGTAGGAGTCAGAGTAGTAGCAGGTAGCAGGCAGGAAAGGTGCTGGCTTAGCAGACGATCTGACAAAGTGTGCTTGGGAAACAGGGCTCTTTATACAAGGCAGCAGAGACAGGTGAGAGTAATCAGCAGAGTGGCAGATAATTAGTGCTCCTACCAGGCAGAGGGAGAAGGAGCTCATGACAGTATGTGTGTATCTGCAGGTATAATTATGCATATATGTAACTGTGTGTATTTATCTGGTGTGAATAGTACTTCTATCTACTCAAAGGCATAATTAGATAGACTGATGTAGACAAAGTGTCGGCAGTGTATTTCCATGAGCGTTTTCTCTATGATTGCATTGTTCAATAAGGAGCTTCACTTGGTTGAGATTGAATGGTGTGATGTCTGTCAGGGTGGAGTAGAAGAACAAAATGTTTCAGTATCTCAGCCTTGCAATCTAAGGTATTGAAGCATAGCAGAAGTTGGAGAAAGCCTGAGTTGGTTAAAATGTGTACTTATTGCTGTGCACTTTCTAAATGGATGGGTGGTTTACATTTTTACTTTGCTGCAACTTGAAGTTACCAAGTGTGCTAATCTTTTGGTCAAAGAAATAAGGGCAACCATTTTCTGGGTCCATCTCCACAGTGTGGTGTAATTCCCCAAGGCCTCAGCGCCCACATGTGGCCTTTCATCTCTTCATTTGGTGCAGAGAATAAGGAAATCATTTACCTGTTCTGCACACTAACTCCCTTGTTCACTCACATTTCCCAATTTATGCTTTTAGAGGTGACTTTTTAAAGTAACTAAAGTAGAAAATGTCATTCCATTTCTCTCAAATGCAAATGGAACACAAAGCAATTTGAAAAGCAGATTTAATCTCAAAGCATATGCAAGCACTGAAATGTATATGTATATACAGTCACACAGACACACACACAGACACACACACAAACACAAAAACAGGATTTTCTGGAACTCTGGCAAAGTATTAAACACATGCCACACAAGCAAATATATACACAAACAAAGTGCCAAAATGCTGCAGCTCATAAAAAACTGCTGATGTCTCCGTGTCTACAAAACCCAAATTTAGCTTCATGCAACACAGTATTACATATTTAATGCCAAAGAAGGGTAAAGAAAGTTCAGCTAAAGTTTGAGGAACAATTTTTCATTCACACGCCTCGAGAAATCCCGGAGAGAGGGCCTACAATCGGAAAGCATGAATATTCTGCTTTGAATTTGCATATGCTTAGCTCCTCATCCTTTGGCCCGCTTATACCTTGCTCCATAGACTGTAGGTGTAATCAATTATGCAAATAGCGCTGTTGTCCTAGCAAAACTGAGCACCGTCAGCGCAGATTGGAGACGTTGGGGAGAAGAGTTGAAGGATGTTGACACACCTTCTTATCTTGTACTTGTAAATAAAGCAAAGCTTCAAGTAGCCACGCGTGTTTGGAAGTTGTCGACACAGTAATGACTCAACAACTTCCTGTTATGGATTGACAAACAGCCCAAAACAAGGATGTACAAGTGGCCGTTTGCTGAAGTGGCAGTCCTTTGTCAGTTCTCCTACACAAGCAGTTTTTAAAGTTCTGCATGCTGAAGAAATCAAGCAGTTAGAAAAGTCACAATGGATTGTGGACATTGCATCAAGTTTTTTCATGGCTTGTTTTCTGAATTAATATTATTGTGATCACATATTGATCACAGAGATGCAACACATTAGTTTCTTGTGTGATCTGGTGTTTTGCAAAGCCATCATTCATAGTTCCTGTCCCACCATTATTACATGCACCTCTGATGTTTTTTTCCTCCTAGAGATTGCTACTACCACCACAGGTATATACTACAAAATGTGAGCACACTTATCTGCCTTTAAGATGCTTGAACAGGGGGAATCATTTCATAATATCACCCAAACCTGCCAATGTTTCTGTTTCTCCTGTCTTTCAATACCATCTACCGACAGCCTCCAGTTTTGTTGTTTACCAACCCGTTCTCATTCCCAACGCGTAAAATACAGACGATTTGTCATGCCCCTTAACGTCTGATACCGACGTTAAAGGTACCCTTCCGCGTCTGTATAAAACACTCTGGGTTGTCCATTGACTCCAGTATAATCTCTTTGCGCTGGTAAGAGACGCTCAGAGCAGAGCTCCAGCCGTCCATTCACTCCAATAATAACCCGACCACAGCGATACATGACGCTGCAAGCTACAATCTGATTGGACAACCGAGGACCCTCTGCCCAGAACTGTTTTTCTCACTATGTCAAGGATTTCTTTTATTGAAATCATCAACGTTTCTCAGCACAAACACGCCAAAGTGTCACTGATAATTCAACAATAAAATAGCTTCATGTTGTGGCCCTCAGTATGTTTTTTTTCTCCTTCTAGCCTGAGAAATAAACTTTTATTCCTATGTTTTGGATAGCGGAAAGGCCTACCAGAATGCTCGACCACTGAAAAATGGCGAGCTACAATCTGATTGGACAACCGAGGCCCCTCTGCTCGGAAGTGTTTATCTCGTGTTGTTAAAGATTTCTTTTAATAATATCATCAACGTTTCTCAGCACAAACACTGTGTCTGTCCATTGATATTATGACTGATAAATTGATATTATGACTGATAAAATAAAAAGTTAATCACTTCTCTGTTGAATGTGCTTTTTATAATGTCTGTTTTTAGACAGAGCTTGTTATCAACAGACCTTTTGAGAAGGAAAAATGAAATTTCCTGTGTGCAGTTTGCGCTGGAGCTGTACTGTGTATATATTCATATACAGTAACAATTTTATTTATGGAAAGCTTTCTGGGCTGCTCAAAGGATCACAAAAGCACCATGCAGCACACTCACCATGTGAGTTTTGTTCAGTGTTTTGTCGAAGAAATCATCAAAGTCGAATTGACAAAGTTATTTGCTAGGTTGTGTTTTATTAAAAATCATGCCGTCACACTGGTAAATTGACAGTCACAGAACATATTTGAGCCACCTCAAGCTGACCCCAAGGTCAAGGCCATATCCCCTGATAACTCATCAACGCTTTCAGATAGGGGCCTGAAATCCGCACCTACGCATTGGGACAGCATGGTCGACCACGGTGTCGAGTTTCAGACCCGTGTGCCCTTCGGGAGGGTCAGAGGTCAGCTGTTTTGTACTTAACGAGGCCTAGTAGTTCAGGCTTAAAAACACCTGTTTGGTTTGTGAATAACTCATCAGCGCTTTGAAGCAGGAGGCTGAAATCTGGTGTATCAGGACGCAGGGTCTGATCAGGACCCCTATTTACACCCCCTGTTACGACCAGATAAAGGGATATAAAAGGAAGTAACATAAAACCAGAGGTTATTAAACAAAAGGATTTTATTAAATGAAAGTTTTAGATCGTTTTAAAAAAAGGAGGTGAGGCACTAAACTAATGGATCTAACAGAAATAGTCTATGGGTAATCAATAAACCAAACTATACAGTAGCACCTTTCTAGTCTTCTGACCACTCAAAGCGCTTTACAGTACGTATATCATTCACACACATTCATACACTGATGGCATTGGCTGCCATGCAAGGTGCCAACTGCTCATCAGTTTGAGGAGCTGACCATTTATACACATTCACACACTGATGGCACAGCCTTCAGGAGCAATTTGTTGTTCAGTATCTTGACACTTCGACACTTCGAGACCCCTGAGCCACAGCCGGCCCCAGGTAAAACCTTTCAGATTTAGCATGAATGCTGGCCTCTCGTAGGAACAATCAACATTTGGCTGATTTCACTGTTTCACTGTGTTATGATAACTTCAGAATTTTCGGTTTAAATTTTTCTCACATTTGATTTCAAACAATCCTGTCATTAATCTTTTAAATAATTCCAGTTCCTGTATAATTTCTTTATAATTTATAATATATGCACACACACATACCAGGGCATCATTTTCAGAAAGAAGACTATCCATACACTCTGTTGTAATCAAAAACAGCCATCACTGAGAGGCTTTTTTTTTTTTTTTTTTTACCTCTGGTGATTCTGTTCCTTAGAGTGCCCCAGAGAAAAAGAGAGATATGCTGTCTGTTCAAGATAACCACGATAAATGTTCTTGCTGCCACCCAATCTACAGCAGTGTATTGATATGAGGCTGGTTTGTACTGTAAGTGGACCTCTTGGACCGGTGTTATTGCAGCCTTCGCCCATAATATTCATATTCATTTTTTTGTAAGAACCAATCTTAGTGCAATTTAAAGTCCTCATCATCCGGCACCAAGGAATAAAAAGAGGTGATAAAAACAGTTTGACCCAGGTCATAGACCTCTATAATACCTCACATCTATGCAATGAGTCTGGCTGTGTGGCTGTCTTTCTTTTCTCCTGGCCATGCATATTTCTCTCTCTTTATTGTCCCCTCAGTAACATAATTCCTGCCAGCTATCTGCTGGACCCACTGAGCTGGACCTCTCACCAAATAAATCTGCAGTCTCTCTTAATATGTTTCCATCTTTCATCTACTCATTAAAAAAAAGTTTCTATTTAAACTCTCTCACAATCTGTAGACACAATCACATTCTTACATAAGGAAATGCTAAAAAATAATACAACATATGGTTTATCTAAAATATTTGATCCTTGTCGAGTGTGTCTGTGTGTGTGCATTATTTTCTTCTGATGCTCATTAGGATGAGCAGTAGGAGGGCGAAGAGTCGATTTCTTGCATGTTTCTATGACTACAGCGAGCAAAAAGTTGTGTGTATTAATTGCAGCAGTGAAGAAATTATTAAACTACCTTTGATATGTGTAGCTCTAATCTAATTTATACACTGTGTGCTCTGTATTAAGGTAGAAGCATAATTATACAGCATGCTACATGTTGTTAAATAACTGCCACTTTACACAGAATCACAAAAACACAGTTGAATAATACCACAGCTTCATGTAGGTTCAAGTTTTTGTCTATTAATTAAGTATTGTGTGTGATATATTTAAGGTTAAGATATTATTATTGACATTAAGACTCCAGCAGCAGTGATAATCTTTGTTCCTCATATTAACAGTGGTAATAGAATTCAAACTCTGATATACAAAACCAGAGAAATCTGAAAAAGATGTATCTGTCCACATCCATATCTGTTGCCTTTTACTGTATCATCTAAAAACAGCTATTCAGGTTAAACAGTAAATAATATAATTACTGTCATTGTGCACAATGAGCATATGCATAAGAGGTGCCATGTTTGACTTGGACCACACACTAAAGAATATTTAAACAAGAAATCTTAAAAATAACTCTGATGGAGCCACTTTATGTGTCGGTATGTTTGCCACACACACACACACACACACACACTTGCAAAGGAAAGAGGGATACCACTGCAATATAATTTGTCTCTCGTGATGAATTCCCACTAGTGTCTCCAGAGACAATAATCCCATGCTGACAAACCAACACATTTTTCACTCTGTCCACCGCTTCTTCTCTCCCTCTTTTTCCTCTATATTTCCTTCATACTTAAATCAATTGAATCGTCATGGCCTTCTCTCTCTCTCACCTTTTCTCCATGAGGAGAAAAACACGTACATAGCTCTAAAACGTAGCTAATGGCTGTTGGGATCACTGTGGTTATTAAGAATAAAATGTGTGTGCCGTGGGTCGGACTCAGGGACGGATTGGCAATCTGGCATACCGGGCATTTGCCCGGTGGGCCGACGTGCTATTTGGGCCGATAAATCCTGATTTTTTAAAATGTTTTTAATATTGTTCTGACCGACCCATAACGAGTAGATCACACAGCCCAAACACACTGTTGACCAACCACTCTGTACGCTTTGGTCCCGCCTACAAGCACAAAAAAAAGGCTGTGCAAGACTTTGTTTCCTTACCACCGGCCCTTACACGCTGACTGACAGGGGACCGGCCCAATCACATAATGAAACACCTCCCCCCTTTGGCTTGATGCGCCGGTGTGCAGTTTATTGATGGGTGAAACGCTATCAGATAAAGATGGGGAGAAAACGTAAAGGTGGCGCAGAAAAACGCGATAAGAAGAAGCTTGCTCTTCGGGCAGATGCTATGAAGTGTGCCAAAATCACCGACATGTTTGCCACAGCAGGCTTCATCAGCTCCCATCGCTAATGACAGCGCCGCCGGTGGCTGTGGCACTCAACATATTGTTGAACCTGCGGTAAGCTGGACTACTGTCAGAACATGTATGAAATGCAACGAGTAGGTTTTTGTTTTCTGCACCTCCGCATTGACTTCATTTCACAGGCACAGAGGTTGCTGTATGTTGGACCTCAAACATCCCTGCAACACACAGTTTTTGAACAAGGACGTTTTCATTCAGATCAAAACTACAAAAGAGGGTCAACTGTCAATCACTTAACACGTGAGAAATGAATGAATGGTTGAATGAAAATGAAAATGAATGAATCTCAGGAACCAGGGCTGCAGTTAGCTCCTCCCACTTTAAAACAAACCAAAACAATATTATTCATTGCAGTAGCTCCTCCCACTTTTAACATCAAAGGATCAAATGACATCACAAGAAACAGAACTTTGATCTAGGATTCTATAACTCTGCTGTGTGTCTTCACCCCAGAACAACACAGGAACTTGTTTCTCACTGCATACTACAGCACATGATTGGAGACAACTACAGTCTATCACAGACAACTACAGTCTATCACAGACAACTACAGTCTATCACAGACAACTACAGTCTATCACAGACAATGGAACAAAGACAAAATCCAAGGACTGCCCGAGGACGGCGTGTTCGGTTTGTTGATACTGCTCCTCAGGACTACTCAAGATCTCGTCCAGATGTCCACACTCTGCAAAGGGACCTTGACTCTGCTCACTGCAGGGCTGAGCGCCTGCAGGGTACGGTAGATGAACTGGCACGTCAAAGGTCAGACTTACTAATTAATAAGACGAAGCTCTGCAAAACCTTACACAATTATAAATGGCAGATCAACAGACTGGAGGGACTTCTGGATCTCAGAGAGAATCAGTTCAAAACTGAGTTTCAGAAGAGTTACGAGACCATTTTAGCGTTTGAAGCACAGGTCTCCTCCCTCCAGAAACAGCTCCAATCTAAAAACGAGGAGATAGATCAAATCCAGCTCCTGAAGAAGCAGGAAAATGATCTAATGACCGCAAAGCTGGAGTCAGAGAAGCAAAAAGTCCAGGAGAGTGCTGTGCTGCAGAATGACTTGCAGCAGAAGTTGAAAATGATGGAACAACAACTCCTCCAGAAGGACAAAGAGATCCTGGACCTGCAGAGGAACAACCACGATCTCTCTCACAAGCTCACAGAGGTTAGTGCTGAATTTCAAAGCGACAGCGCTTGGCAGACCAAATACAACGCTCTGCAGGAGAAATTCACAGAGGAGATCGCCGCTAAACAACAGAGCTGTGAGGCCACCGCAGAACAGTTGGTGGAGGAGAAGAAGAAAGTGGAGGAGCTTCAGCTGAAAATGAAAAGTGAGAAGACAGAAAAAGACAAAAAGGACCAGGAAATGAAAAATAAGGACAAACAAGAGATCGATCGACTCTCCCAGAAGCTCACAGAGACAACAAGTGAGCTGAGGAGCTGCAGAGTTGAATTTCTCCAGAGCTACAAAACCTGGCAGGAAGAATACAACGCCCTGGAGAAGAAATGCAAAGAGCAGTTGATCCAGAAACAACAGGACTCGGAGAAGAGATCTAAACTAGTGGAGGAGGAGAAGAACTTCCTGCTCCAAAAAGAAGAGCACTCGGAGAGGAGTCATGAAGAAACAGATGTCACATCAGGGACACAAACAGAGGAGGAGGAGAAGAAGAAGAAGGGATTTCTGAGCTGTATCCCAAAAAAAAGTTGTGACAGCCAAGCTGAGGTGGGGGAGGCTCCTTGTTGTTCGACTCAGGTCGCACAACAGTAGCTTCCTCTTCATCCCCCCTTCCTCCCCCCTTTACCCCTCTACCCCTGTCCCCCCCCGCCCCCGACCACCCTCCAACTCCCCCCACCCCCCACCCTCCCCATGTGTCTGCGTGGGTTTTCTCCTGGTGCTCAGGTTTCCCCCACAAAGACATTAAATGTTCAATCAAAAAAAAAAAACTATATAAAAAAAAAATCAAATATAACTTTATAACCACTCATTTTTCTGCGTTGTGTATAAAGATATTCATTGGTAAAATATAACTGTAAGACAGTAAGATGTGCTGCTATCTGTCATGAAATATCACTTTTTAAAGATATAAAATATAACATATCTGCATTAACATGTCTAGACATATGGTTCACACAGCAAACATCTTGACTTTTCAAACATTATAACTAATGCTGGCTAACTGATTAGCTTTAAGACAAATCTTAAATGGCACTGAGCCCTCATTTATGTGCTTAGTTAAACTTTTCCTACTATGAGGAGTGCTTATTACTCTCCTGATGTCTATTAAGACGTTTAGGATGTTATTCATATATAAGATATATATTCCACTGATCTCTGACCTTGTGCTCTGATTACAATGATGCGTTCTTTTCCAGACATAAGTTTAGAGCAACATGCAATTATCGAGAGAAACATAAACTAAAATAACTAACAATTAGATTAGATTATACTTTATTCATCCCACTGCAGAGAAAATGTACTTATCACAGCAGCAAAAAGAAAAGTGCAGTACACACTACAGAAATGAAAGTAGAAAAAATTAGCAACAACACCACGAACAGACAGAAGTATCTTATAACCTACACAATAAACAAAAACAAACAGACATCTGGCAAACAACAGACAATGTGCAAAATGTATTTGTGGTAAAGTGGCATGATATAAAAAGAATTGTAAGGTAAAGTGACCATCATATGAAAATGTTGCAATGTAAGTGACCATGTAATAAATAATATTGTAAAAGTAGTAACCAAGACATAAATAATACTTCAGAAGTAGTAACATGATATAAATAATATTGCAAAAGTAAGTGACCCTTACTTTTGCAATAAAAGGAAAAGGTGTGTTATCAAATGTTGTGGGCCGGTCTGGTCCGAAATGCCAGGGCCGATTTTTTGTTCCAGTCCGCCCCTGGTCGGACTCACATACTGCACTGTGCTATCATGTTACAGCTGGAGCCAACAAAGTTAGTTTTGCATGATGTCTATGTTTATAGTTCACACTTCTGTCATATTTGCTAACAAATTGGTAAAACACACTGTAGATTTGTTTCAATTCAGGTTGTCTTTAAATATGTTTTTTTGTTTTTCTATTTTTAATGATGAGAATTTAGTTCAAGTTTAAACAAAACGTCATTTTGTGTCATTTTCTCTGCTACAGATTTGACTACAAGAGACAAATAGATGGAAACAACAGCAAAACAGAGAGCTGGCAAAGCAGAGAGGGCAAACAGGAGATGGAGAAGTGTGACAATGTAAAAGGAGAAGAGGAGGGACGGGAAGAAAAAGGGCGGTTAAGGGAAATAGAGTTAAAGAAAAAGCAAAAGAAGACACAGTTGTTCCATTTTCCTGCCTATCTGAACTCGGCTCAAAAAATTGGAAACAGTGGCGTTCCCTAATCTCCCATCACCTGCACAGAGTGTATTCAGTCTGATAAACCACCCTACAACCCTGAACTAACACATACACACTCACACACAGAGATTTAAATATAAAAGGATCATCCCTCTAAAGAACACACACACACACACAGCTCCATATGAACTAAGGCCGTTTGTGCAAACTGTATAATTGAACTTTATCTGAAGTCACGATAGGTTTGTGCTATCTGTGTTGATATTTAAAAATACCGGCGCAGTAGCAGTGAAATAACAATCCTTTGGAAAAACGATATCGGATTCAGTTCCTGCCGAGTGAGTCGCCTCAGAACCGGCCTGCTGTGGTTGAGAAATGAGGCTGCCGGGCAGATGTCATATCCGGGAATGTGTCGGCGAGCAGTAGATCACACTGTATATTACCGATTATTTAGTCATGGGCCTTATCTGCAAACTGCCACATGGCTACTTGACAGTTGGCTTTGCCCTGTCATTACTGTGTCCTTTCTACCTCTACGTCCCTCTCATTCTCTTGCTCTTTTTAAGCCTTGTTTAAATTTACATTTTACTCCACACCTTTTCTTTCTTAGTGTCCATACACCATCTGTTCTGCTCTCTGGCTTTTGCTCTCTGGTAACAAAATGAGAAAGATGAGCTTCACAGAAAAAAAGATAAAAAGTTGGCCAGTAACAACAGAGAAGGATTTGTTGTGTCGTGTCCTCTTGACATTAGAAATTGAAAGCAAGTATGGAATCCACATCTTGTTTGTAATTAGCATTAAAAACTGAATCCTGCTGTGATACCTTGTTATTCCAATTGCCAAAGTGCTCAGCCAGAAATGGCAGGTCAGAATCAAAAATTCAAAACTCCACCTAGAAACAGTCCCATTGCAAAAGCAAAACATCACCTACACTACATGAGATTCTTTATTTTTGGCCACAACATCTGTGAGTGGTGTTATTAAGCTAATTGAGGAGTTCCAAAGTGATATATGTGCCATTTGAACAAAGTGTCTAAGTATCTATTCTAAGAGAATTCATTTCATCCAACCATAACACAGAACAGGGCTGTGTGGAAGTTCAGCTGTTTAATCATCAGTCATGTTTTCAAATTAATATTTAAGGTATGTGCAGATACTTCTGCTCCAGTATATCTACTTTATTCTACTTTATGCTACTACACCACTACATTTTAGAGGTAAATATTGTACCTTGTATGCCACTACATTTATCAGAAAGTTGCTTTTTAGATGAATAAAAACATATAATAAGCTTAATAAATAAAATACAGTTCACTGGTGAAGATTTCTGCATTTAACTTCTCAGATGGTTTCATTTATATGACTGTTGGAGGCCCAAACAGGTTAAATTTTTTTCAATTAATACAAGTTTTACTTATTACTTATTACTTACCATATTTATCATCTCATGGCCCCCAAAATTTACCAGATTGCCAGACGGCCAGGTTGTGAACCACTGGACTATCTAGAAGTAGTAGCTCTCCTGACCTCAGCTACAACAGAAAAAAGGTACAGAAACATTAGTGCTTTACTATTAACAATCTTATAAAGTCATTGAGTCATGGGACATATTTTTCTGCAGAACAAGTATTTTTACTTTTGATACTTTGTGTACATTTTGCTGTTTATACTTGAATATTTTACTTATGTATGATTTTCAATGCAGCACTTTTCCTTGTAATGGAGTATGTGTCCTGATGTGACTCAATGACCTTGATGACACCACAAACTCTTGTACCCAGAACTAATTGCAACTCGAGGACTCATTACCCAATGACAGTCGTCCTCCCATGGGCTGCTCTACCCATTTTCCCCAAGACACCGGGACACGAGTGTGACCTGCTTCTTAAAATAAGACTGAAGTAAAGATTAAAAAAAGAGGTGAGTCCATGACGTCCATAAACTCTGATTCCTCTTTACGAACTTTCCTCTCTCTGCTCTCACTTTTACACCACATGTAATGTTTAAAGTTAGATTTATAGGCAGACTGCAGATAAAGGTTATCTCATTGGCATTAATAAAAGAAAAGTATGATTGTAATAAATCCACTAACAAATCACAAACAGGCTATTATAGAAATACTAATGAAGGCAATAAAAGCAATCTGTCCAGAGATATTGTTAGAGCATATCTATAATCTAATTTCATTCTGAAATGTTGGTGTGATTAACGCGGCAGCTAATCATCTCATAAAGGGAATGACGATTCTCTGCACACCCATCTGAATAAAGCAAAGAGTGACGCCTGGTCCCCTGCGCCCATTTACAACACTCTATCAGTTATTGTCACCACTGCTGTGTGTGTGTGGTGTGTGGGCGTAGGGATGTGTGTGTGTCACTGTACTGTGTATGTGTAGGCGTATATCTCTTTCAAAGACACATTAACACCTTTTCACTTGGCAGCATTTACAGGGTCCCGTCTTGGGAATAACACAGCTATGGTACAATACATCTGGGACTTGTAGCCTACTGTTATCAAACACCCGCTCCCTCCATCGCCCCATTTACTCTCCTTTTCCCCAGTCCCTCCCTTTCTCTCTTTTCACCTCCCACCACAACCGCTCTTCACTCCTCCTATGATTCTCTTAAATCCCACAGGGTGCCAAAAAATGACTGTGACATTATGCAGAATGAGGAGAAGGGGGGTTGTCGAACGTGCACCACGTCCACATTAATACTGCTTTTAGGAGGCCCAGTACATATGAACAGCTGCCACCCTGGTTGTTACTGTTAGTGAGAGACTCCAGTTTGTGGTGTTTTTTTTTTTTTTTTAAACCTACCTATGGCTGCTCTGAGATTTTTAACACATTGTAAATTTCAATGCAAATTCATGAAGCACAAACAAATTATTACAAACAAAATGTTCACTAATTATACAACGCATGCACAACATTTTTTTTGGCCTTTTGCTTTTATTGATAGACAGCTGAAGAGTGACAGGAAATGTGGGGAGAGAGATGGGGAACGACATGCGGGAAGGGGCCACACAGGTCGGGATACAAGCCTGGGCCTCCGCGGCGAGCCTTTGCATATGGGGCGGCTGCTCTACCGACCGAGCTAAACGCCACCCCCATGCACAGCATTTAGTAAACAAAACATAGCAAAGTGAGAAAACACTGCCAGTGGAATTTAAGAGGACATAAGATATTTGCCGCATTAGCCAGCTTAGCGTGGATGTTGTCTTAAACAGTCACCCTTGCATGACAGAGAGTGTGTGTCCTGTACGTACTCATGTATGCGCTCACACAGCTCTTCTCCCATTATCTCTTTTTTCCCCCCTCGTTCTGCTTGGTTGACTTGGGAAACGGACAGGGAAAAGAAAAGGTCAAGTGACTCTGCACCCTCTTCTCCTCTCTGCTCCTCCTCCTCCTTGCCATTTGTCTTTCTAATGTGTGTGTGTGAGAGAGAGAGGGTAGGGCCAGTGAAGAGCATCAGCATGAATTTGTCGCATAGTAATGAATCTGCTAAACTGGACTGCATTTACATGAATGTGTGCTGGAATTGACATGTATTTACTGCTTCAATGATCCCTCCTCCCCGTACACTTGATTGTGCTTCTGATCAATAATGCAAACACATGGTTGAGGGGAGGGGGCTGCAGCACATTCAGCCACCGGCATGATTTGAGGGGGGTGAAAGGGGAAAAAAAGCAATATACATGTGCAGAGCATTCAAGTGAAGTGGAAC
Organism: Collichthys lucidus; assembly: GCA_004119915.2. Classification (NCBI taxonomy): domain Eukaryota; kingdom Metazoa; phylum Chordata; class Actinopteri; family Sciaenidae; genus Collichthys; species Collichthys lucidus. The sequence goes on from CM014097.1 coordinate 1,668,938, forward strand.
AGGAGCTTTTCTTTGACACTGAAGGCTGCCAATATTCTATATTTGTCGCACTCTCAACTATTCACATGGAAAAAAAAAAAAAAAAAAAAAACAAGTAGCCAAATGTGTCTGTAGCTAAAGCTGATTAGCTTGTTCCTCTGCGTGATAGACCTCAACCTCACTATTGAAAACACATCAGTGACTCACACTGTTACACCTGGTAATATTCTTCATTGGCATAAACATTTTTTACTGTTTTATTATTAATTTTCTGCAGCCAGTCCAGTATGGAAGGTGGACTGGTAACTGGAGAAGTGCCAGTTCACCTCCTGAACACTGCCAAGGTTCCCATGAGCAGGGCCCTTTAACTGCTCTCAGGGTGCTGCTCTGGGTGGCTGTCCATCACTCCTACCTTCTCTCTCTACATTTGTATGTGTATGAGCCCTTTGTATGTGTGTGTGGTTGTATTTCTGGTAAACAAGCGTGTAAAAAAACTACAAAGAATTTCCCCCTCAAGGGATCAATGAAGCATCTATTCTATTTCTATTTATCTATGTATTCTATCTATTCTTCTTGTATTTGTGACTCTGTTCCAGATTGATGTTTTCAGGCTTTGGGGCCAGAGACAGCACGGAAGTCAGAAAGAACACGGACTAATACAAAAAATATTGAACAGCAAACAGTGAGCAAGGAGCATGTTTGAGGAGTCAAGATTTTTGGTTCACCCCAGGTGCCAACCTATATTCAGACCAAAAAGCTGTGGCTTTCTGCCACAGGGCGGTGTTCATGTGTGAGGGAATTGAATAAAACAAAACAAAAACTAAAGCTGAATCTGGCTCAACTTCTCTGCCACAGGTCGCTGCATTTTTTCCGGCACCTCCTGCTACCCACACAGCCACAGCCAAAACTCAGTACACCATTCAAATGAATGGGAAAAAACAGCATTTTCACCACAGAGCCATATTTCATTCGACTTATTCCAAACTACGACAGGTCAGACATGGAACTTTTTTGTTTTTGTTTGAAACTTTTGCAGAGTGTAGCACCGTAAGTATGACTACTAGGACCAGCGTCTAGGTCCTAGGTTGAGGTGAGTGATTGATATTAGTGCTCAGGAATAACAGACCACAGACCAGTGAATAAGTAGTAACTGCTTGTTTATATGGTAACTGAATGGAAAAAAAATCATATCATATCATCATATGATGGTACCAAACACTTTTACATGCACAACCATACACACAAGAAAAAAACAGTTTAATTTCCCTTCAACCGAAATGAACCCAAGATCTCAGGAAAATAAAGTTACTGACCCCTATTTATCTCTTTTGGATTCAATACAGCCTATTTGAGTTGAGGTATAATTTTGTACCTACGTTTCTTATATCGGGTGTTTAGTCCCTGTTATCTCCTTTGAGTTTACTCAGTTTAAGTTAATTTATCTCTGTTAGGTTTATTTATGAGTTTAGTTCTATTCTTCTACTTTCTCTTGAGTTTGCTTAACCAGCTCTACTCAACTTTACAACCCAAAGTCCAGCGCGGACAGCAGGTGAACACAATATCTTCCCGAAAATGTAAGAAGACAAGATATAAAACTTTAAAACACACTTCTTTTACTCCTATTTACTTTGTCTTTTCCTCTCCTTTTCAATTTTTTCGTCTACCGTCTCTAACGTTCAGCTTTTTACTCTAACTATCCTCCCTCCCTTCAACAGGTGGCGCTGGAGTTACCTGACTGGCTGTTACAGTGGCACTTGTTAAAGGAGCAGTACACACAGAAATAATGATAAATAGACCAGTCTCACTATTTTTAAGGCTTTTTTTTTTTTACCTTAAACACAATTGTTATTTTATTTGCTAACATTTAGTATTGACCTAGGCTTCTATTGTTGTTATCATATTTACCTGGGTTACAAGAGTTTGTCATTATGATATTTTCTCCACAAAGGCTTATTGGATGTTTACTTGAATGTTGCTGGCATTGTATACTGTGTATTTTTGAATGGTGCCACTCTCTTGTGTTGTCATCGGTGAGTTTATTTGTTTTTTGCATTTAAAAGACAGGAATGAGAAAGAAAAGAAAATGTAAGATACTATCGGGTGTGTAATTAAAATAGATGTGAAAAATAAGTCTGGACTTGTCACTTCAGTGAGCGCTTAATGTTGTGGTTAAAACACACCAAAAGTCACACATTCTAAAATTTCCTTTTGAAAGCAGACGTGGGAGTGTTGGATGCGTGATGTGAGACTGAGAGCAGAAAAGAGGGTGTTGTGTTCATGGAGGTAATGGAGTGTGAGGGGAGACACACACAAAGTGAGTGAGTGGAGCTGTTGGCCTCTGTCTTTGGTGAGTAATGACCACAGAGGAGATGATCATGTTCATCAGCTCCCAGAACTGAGGCTACCAGCCCCCCTGCTGGGGAGGATCAGTCAGTCTGATGGCCCATAATCTGTGTGTGAGTGTTTGTATGTGTGTGTGTGTGTGTGTGTGTGTGTGTGTGTGTGTGTGTGTGTGTGTGTGTGTGTGTGTGTGCGCGTGAGCTGGTGGTTGAGTAGAGAGAGCAGAGAAAGAGCGAGAGAGGGTTAGTGACAACCGTGATAATGAGTCCTACCTTTGATTATGGAGCATAGGTGAGTGTGTGTGTGTGTGTGTGCATACTGTTGCACACATGTGGGGAAGGTTGAGTGTGTGCGGTATTAAAAGTACTTATTACATTTATTACAGAGCTGTTTTATGTCCGACAGTTGCAGGGAGGCTCAGTATCATTAAAGCCAGTTTGTGTTTTTGAGGAAGTTTCAGCTCTGGCCTTTGAACTTGACTCTGATCAAAAGCTAAAAAATAAGTGCCTATGCTCCGTGTTCAGGTTTTTACTCAGGAGGCCGTGAGGATCATTTCAACATTAAATCCACTGATGAATGATTTTTTTTAAAGCCAGAATGCCACATTATAAATGTAATTGTAATTTGCAGAGCCACAGACGAATAAGAACACTTCTCCACTCCACTCAATTAAAGGAGCTGTGTTTTTATTTCTTCATGAGCTTTGTCGATGAGATCTACAATCTAAATAAAATTCTGAAGGGAGAACATGATGATTTGAAAAAAAAAAAAGGAAATGTAATAGAGATAGCCCATTTAAACTCCCACAGCTCTCTGCTTTCAGCACTCAGAAAAGACTGAAGTGATTTGAGATTCAACCTGTGTTCACATCACTAGTTTTGACTGTGCAAAACAAATGCTATCTTTCTTTCTGGTCAATCAGCAGTAAACTGTTTTGCTTTTCAAGCTAAACTGTGAAGATCAATTGTGGCCAACACTAGTATACGTGTGTGTGTGTGTGTGTGTGTGTGTGTGTGTGTGTGTGTGTATGTGTGTGTGTGTGGCTATGACAATGCGAGACAGAGTAAGGGGCTGTTAAGTGTAGTCTATGTGTTCCAATGACGCAAACGCTTGAAACAGCACCCCCATGTTTCAATTAATCTCGCTCTCCTGCCGTCTGTAGAAACACACACAAACCCAGTGGAGAAGCTCGATAATATCTGCTTGGTTCAGAACACTATGCACATGTCTGCTCACTTTAAGTAGCGTCTAATCAATTGTCCCCTGAGAAAGGAACTCATTTACATTACTGAAATAATCAAAGTCAATTTGTGGGCTATGTGTGAAAAGAAAATCCTGTAAAATGTTCAATTATATTTGGAAATTCTGCCGTTTCTGCAGTTCATTGTGATTTCTTTTTGTCTTGTCAATGTTCTATTTGTTCATGCTAGGGAACAGTGACACAAATGTATAGGATTTTGTTTATATATTTTCATATGATAAAATACATCTTTTAGATCTTTCCATCTATCAACGTTGTATGCAATTATTCCACTTTCACTAATTATTGTGAGGCATAAGCTTTCCCTTGTATGGTATCACTTAATTTGTGACAATGAGTGTTCGTTCTGCTGGTGGTCCATGAACAGTATCTGTCCCTTTTAAAGATGAACCTTAAACAAAAACATGTTGCCAGGTCAGATTTCTGAGGGTCCTTGATATTTTCATGGGAGAAAAACCTGATAATAACTCTCCATTGAAGTCTGATTATTTACATCTCCCTCCATATACATTAAGCATATTAATACATATCAGTCACACACATAACTAATAAGAATGTAAACTAATATAAATAACTATTATAGAGCTGTCAGTTTGAGAGCTTCCTCTGTGTCGGTGGCTCTGCTCAGGCTTTATTGAAATATTAATATTAAACTGAGGACCACCTATTTGCTGTTTAGAACAAGATCATTAAACAAGCGCAGGACTGTGTGAATAGAGGAGCAATCCTCACTGAACTCTCTAACAGCCACATCCACAAACCTGTCCTAACTCACCGACCCCTGCTTCACTCCCTCTATAAAAAGACAGACTGTAGAAAAAGGCTGTTGACTGTAGTGGAAACACCTGGCGCGGGAGATTTCAGGTTGCATGTCCTCGATAGGTCGACCCCCCCGCCCTCCGTACCCTACCCTCCACTCCACTCCACATCCCACTTCATTGCGCTCGCTCGGTGTCAATCTCGTCCGTAAAACCCTCCCCCGAGATATCAAATAGACCGTGTGGCTCCCTGGATCCTGCACTATTTGCCCAGACGGCTTCCGCTCCATTCAAACCCAGAGTTCGTCTCTGCTGCGGTGCGTTGCGCGCAGGTTGGAGAGAGATGACAAGAGCCCCGCGGAACTGGCCAGACAAACATGGATCTCCGTAAAACGCTGATTTCGGTGCTTTGGATATTATTGCTGAAGCTAGAAGAAGACTGTAACGCCGAGGAAGGTATGTGGATGTTTGTACTTGTTCTCAATCCGCAGCGGGCATGTTGATCGACAGACAGATGTCCGCGGCGGAGATAGTTTGGTAATTTGCGCTGGTCATGTGAGGAGACGCAGGTGCATTGTTTCCACTGTAGAAAAGACATGAATAGCAGTGGAGTTCGAACAGTCTTTAAATTCCTCAAACCACACATGAGATTGTGAATATCTTTTTTTTCTGATCATGGAGAGACGCGTCTCTGTATGATGACAGATTTACGCGTTCGAGCTCCGTGAACTCGTGAACGCGGTTTCCTCCCCAGTCACCTGCATGTGACATTACATTTTTCTTATTTACACTGCATGGTTTTTGTGCCACTTAATTACTAATATCAAAAGAGATAAATACACACTTCAGAATAATCAACAATCAAAACCCCGCGCGCAGCTGATTAATATTTTCAGCATTGCAGACCGTGAGCTAACTGACTGATATGAAGTTGTTTGGCACACACAAAAACAACATAACAATAATGATAACAACAACAACAACAATAACAACAACAACAACAACAACAACAATAATAATAATAATAGTAATAATAATAATAATAATAATAATAATAATAATAATAATAATTGTAACACTGTGTTTCCACACAGCAGAGCTGTCTTAAGTATTCAGCTTCTGATGAATTCAGAGAGGAAAAGTCAGTTTGGTTCTCTTCCTCCTGAGGAATAAATGTGTTGTCACAAACATTTGGACTGTATGCTGCTCCTCTTGTCACGGCATCTTTGTGCAACTGGTTTCTTTGTCTTTTCACACTCCAACAGTCACTGATGCTGTGGCACAGACAGCAGGGCGCATTAGGCTTATTGCCTATCCCACTGCGTGCAACTCTCCTCCTCCCCTTTACAGCACATTTCTCCTCTAATAAGTGCTCCTCCTGTCAGTTTAAACAGCAGCACAGCTGTTTTCTCACTTTCTACCTTTGTCCCTCCATCAGCATTAAACAAAGAATCATTATCAGAGCCGTAATGCAGGGGAACAAATGTACAGTCACTGAGTGCTTTATCAAGATTTAATGCTGATGTGGGATCGGGATTTGGACTGCTGGCTTGTTTAATTGCTCCTGTGCATCTGCACTGAAGTGTGTCAGAGCGTGAGGGAGCTGCTGTGGTCCAGCGATTTACCAGCAGCCTGGCTGATTGCCACAGATAAATACTTTCTGCACTCACAAGTTAGCCAACATATTGTAAACCTTCTATTTAACTTCATACATCAGTTCAAGCACCAGCGTTCTCACTGGCCGGCTCAGGTGAAGCCGGGGAAGTGATCCTAATAAGGTCTGAGATTGTGTGAAGTGGAAAAGAACGTAATGGCTTCAGACCCCCGGGCTCTTTCTAAAGAGGGGCTTTATTGCCTGTGTATAGCTGAGTGGATTTCGGATACACACTCACACACACAAATGGCTGCCTAGAAATGCACATTTGGCACTCTTACACACTTCACAGTCATACATCATTGACGTACATTGATGCACACTACGTGGCACACATGAAATTCTGGAACAAATGCACACATTCAGTTGACACTTACATGGTGCGCTTGCATGCGAGCGTTCTCATGAAAAACGCACACGAATTGTGTGCCACCTCTGGCACTTAAGGGCCCCTTCAGTGCACGCACATGCAGATATGAACACTTGCTTGCACCCCTTTCATTTACACACACACACACACACGGCTCCTCTCGAGCACTGCATGGATGAAACACACGTGAACTCATTGCCAGATTGATTTCGTTCCCTGGAATGCTCGGTAGTTGAATTTGGATGCTAGCTTTTGTTTAATTGATGTTGTGACAGTGATTAATTTCAGTGAAAGCAACGTGCTCCTGAAGGCTGGTATTGGCAGAGAGTCTTCTCGCTGTTTATACGGATTTGAGCGCTAGAGAAAACACTGGGGACAACGTTCCCTTCTTTTAAATTCTCTGCTGTTGTATCCATATTAATTGAGTACATTTACTTACCTGTCTATGTGTATTGTTTTGAGTGTGAACCTCTGCCATGAGAGCTGTGTTTAAACAAAGGAAGTGTGCGTTAGGGATTTTCAGAGTATCTTTTAAAACATCTGAGTATATTATATTACAGCATTTATGTGGCTCTTTATGAAATGTCTCTTTTGCAGACTGCCTGTGTGCCTATTTTACCGCTTTAGTAGCTTTTATTCACAGTGTTACGTCCCTTTGCCCTTATTTCTCCTGCTCTGTGTTGCAGATATACAAGGCTGCTTTCTTACGTTAGTTCTTACTTGCTCTACACTTTTTCCCGTTTTCCTTTGTTCCTTCCACTCTCCTCTCATATGTCTTCTTCCTCTCCTTTCACGCTCTCCATCCTCTCCTGTACATTCCACCCGCATGCTGAGCTGACTTTGCAAACACTAATACAACCTGGTGTCCACTATCCCATACCGGCACCTCACACACAGTCAATCTAGCCACTCCCCCTCCCTTCAGGCTGCTTTTCTCATTCCCCCCACACCTCACCGCTAACACACCTTGGCATCTCATCGGGATCTCATTTACTTCCCCCCTCTTTCCCTCCCTCCCTCTCTCCCTCCCGCATCCATCCATTCTGCAGCAAGCTGAGAGAGCGAGAGAGGGCACCGGCTTGGTACAGAACAATACAGGCAGGCTGATGGAGAGGAGCGGAGTGATTGAGAGCGAGAGTCTCAGCATAACCTGTGGGATCATCCTGTTTGTGTGGCCGTGGCTTGTTTGATGGCTCGTGTCAAAATGGCCGGGGTGACTTGACTGCACTACATTCTTGGCAGGCATTCAGCCTATTGTTTACCTGCCGACTTATTATGCCACTGTGCTTCAGAGTCTTCTCATGTCGAGTGTAATTTCAAATTTACAGGTGACATTTTCCAGCACATGCTTTGTGATGGCGTGGTAGTTTGGGATGAAGTCACAGTATTTATATTAATATTAAATTCATTCATTCACACATCTATCTGGTAAAAATATCCACCCATAGCTGAAAAGTCTATCTTTTTAGAAAACCATGAAAAGGTCTGCAAGTTAGCTTGAAAAAGTGTTTTGTTTAAAGGCGATTTGAGTCCAGCGTGGTCTGATTCTGCCGATGTTCAGATCAGAGGAGGAAGTTAAGTAGCAAAGCGAAAACTAATAGTTGTGGGCGTAGCAGCAAAGCTGCAAAGGATCCATTGTGTTTGTAGCTTTTCTTATTATTAATCCGTTTCCGCTGCAATTGAAGTTTATCTATCCCTAGAAAGCCATGGTGAAGTTTTTTAAACTTGGCAAACGTATTCTTTATATTTGGAGTTGTTTTAGGTTTGAAAGGTTTGCAAAGTTTCCAACTTTTAGTTTTAATTCCGTCTCACCGTACCCATTGACCCTGAGTGTGCATGAGTGCGTTTTTGTGACTGTTCAGCATATGACTGATCTCTGAACTTACTAGAAACTCTTGAATTCTTTGTTTTTCTTCAGTTGCTCTTCTTTTCTACTTGCCTCTGCAGTGGGGTCATAATGCCTTGGCATGAATACATATTTTTCGGTTTTGTTTTGTTCAACTCGCTTGGTCAAATCTTCACCTCGATTTGCACTGATCCAAGAGAATTTGGCATC